>WFMF01000063.1:0-116868 GCA_011033025.1 Beroe forskalii | reverse complement strand
GACAAACGTGATGAGCCTCGGCGTGATGAAAAGCGAACTAGTCGGTGGGATTCAGATAGGGATCGAAGGGATGACCGCAGGGACGATAGGAGGGATGACCGCAGGGATGATAGAAGGGATGACAGGCGAGACAAGAGGGACTATAGGAGAGATGATAGAAGGGATGATAGAGGGCGGTATGATCGCGGTAGGGACCAGAAGAGGGACTACGATAGTCTGACTAGCGAGTACTCGTCCCGCTTCTCACGTGGCTCACGTGACAAGTCACGTGACGACAAGGACGATCGGAGGAGCAGCAAAGAACGCAGATCCTCTTCAAAGGAGAGAAAGAGTTCCAAAGACAAACGTGACAGGAGTTCTTCCAAAGACAGGAGTTCTTCTAAAGACAAGATGCAGAAAGTACCTTCTGATGCCAATGTGGCATCTCCCTCAGTTCCACAGAGGAGCCCGTCAATGCCGCTGGCACCCCCTCAGCAGCCCATAGCGCCAAGTGAGCCTATTGTAAGGGCCCCATTGCCAAAAGAAGCCAAAGAGCCACCTAAATCAGACAATTTTCCTCCTGCCTTCGGACAAGCACGCCCTACAACTTTCTTGACAGGCGGTCAAAGTGATCCATTCTCAGCGGACGCTCCTCCCCGAATGCCTCGCTACCCGCCTGGCTTTAACCCAAGGAACGCGGGCAGCTTTCCAAGGTTCGCAGGGTCCATGCCCATGTTCAAACCTAGAAACCAAGGTGAGGGGGTGCGGACAGCCTTGTTTGACTCTCCTATCCGAACTCATCTGATGAGTGGTCTCCCTGATATGGGCGGCCCCCCTCCTCGACAGCCCTTGCACATGCGATACCGCTCTCCTCTGGACATGACCCGGTCCGAGAGACCGCCTTATGACCACAAGTCTAGACAGCCTATGGTACGACCACCTCGATTCGATCAGTGGGGTGGCAACATGCCGTACAGATACCAATCTCCAGCAGACATCAGGGCAGGTCTGGACACCTCGCTGAGCCAGCGTCCAGCAGGAGGGGGTGTGGCTGGGGTACCCCACCCCATCATTCCCCAACACAGACTCCCTACTCACGGCCTCAACATGCACCAGTACGGGATGACTCAGATGGCACAAGCCTCCCAGTTCTCACTGCCAAACATGCCGCACGACATGTACAAGGGCATTCCGGAACCCAGCCTTCCTGGCGCCGCTCTTACGGCTCCCCTTCCCTTCTCTCAGCCTGTCCAGGTAATATTCTCTCAACCTGTCCAGGTAATATTCTCTCAACCTGTCCAGGTAATATTCTCTCAGCCTGTCCAGGTAATATTCTCTCAACCTGTCCAGGTAATATTCCCTTCTCTCAACCTGTCCAGGTAATATTCTCTCAACCTGTCCAGGTAATATTCTCTCGACCTGTCCAGGTAATATTCTCTCAACCTGTCCAGGTAATATTCTCTCAGCCTGTCCAGGTAATATTCTCTCAACCTGTCCAGGTAATATTCTCTCAACCTGTCCAGGTAATGTTCTCTCAACCTGTCCAGGTAATATTCTCTCAACCTGTCCAGGTAATATTCTCTCAGCCTGTCCAGGTAATTTTCTCTCAACCTGTCCAGGTAATATTCTCTCAACCTGTTCAGGTAATATTCTCTCAACCTGTCCAGGTAATATTCTCTCAACCTGTCCAGGTAATATTCTCTCAACCTGTCCAGGTAATATTCTCTCAGCCTGTCCAGGTAATATTCTCTCAGCCTGTCCAGGTAATATTCTCTCAACCTGTCCAGGTAATGTTCTCTCAACCTGTCCAGGTAATATTCTCTCAACCTGTCCAGGTAATATTCTCTCAGCCTGTCCAGGTAATGTTCTCTCAGCCTGTCCAGGTAATATTCTCTCAACCTGTCCAGGTAATATTCTCTCAACCTGTCCAGGTAATATTCTCTCAACCTGTCCAGGTAATATTCTCTCAGCCTGTCCAGGTAATATTCTCTCAACCTGTCCAGGTAATATTCTCTCAGCCTGTCCAGGTAATATTCTTTCAACCTGTCCAGGTAATGTTCTCTCAGCCTGTCCAGGTAATGTTCTCTCAGCCTGTCCAGGTAATGTTCTCTCAACCTGTCCAGGTAATATTCTCTCAGCCTGTCCAGGTAATATTCTCTCAACCTGTCCAGGTAATGTTCTCTCAGCCTGTCCAAGTAATGTTATCTCAGCCTGTCCAGGTAATATTCTCTCAACCTGTCCAGGTAATGTTCTCTCAGCCTGTCCAGGTAATGTTCTCTCAACCTGTCCAGGTAATATTCTCTCAACCTGTCCAGGTAATGTTCTCTCAACCTGTCCAGGTAATGTTCTCTCAGCCTGTCCAAGTAATGTTATCTCAGCCTGTCCAGGAAATATTCCTGCCTACTGTCATTCAGGTCAAAACTTAGTTAATGGCGGCTCACTTCAATCGCTCGCGAAATATTTAAGGCTGTAGAGCTGAGGAGGAAAATTTTTAGTGAACTTCAAATTAGAAATTCGCAGAACGCGGTCAAATTGACGTTTTGTTAAAAGGCGGAAAAGGCTATGATTCCGTAAAAGTGGATGCAAATTGGATGCACTTGGATGCAATGTGAAAATTTTCACATATTTTGTGAAAATGGTTTTGTGCGAGTTTTGAGGGCTGGAAATGTGTAAAAATGGTTCAGACATGATTGTATAGCGAATGCAAGTTACTTAGGATCGTTTTTGGGAGTTTTGAGAAGTTTTGGGCCCCAATATGGCCGAAAAAGGCCCAAAAAGGCCGAAAAATAAAGTTGCTCAAATTTGATTTTCATCGACTGGAAAGTAATTCTAGAGATCCTAGGAAACATTCTGCGTGGTTTTTAGACCGAAATACGCTGTTTTCCGCCTGTGAGGGATGCATCCATTTCTGAAAAACGGCCTGTAAAAAAGTGGATGCATTTTCACAAAAAGTGTGAAAATGGTTTTGTGCGAGTTTTGAGGGCTGGAAATGTGTAAAAGTGGTTCAGACATGATTGTGTAGCGAATGCAAGTTACTTAGGATCGTTTTTGGGAGTTTTGAGAAGTTTTGGGCCCCAATATGGCCCAAAAAGGCCGAAAAATAAAGTTGCTCAAATTTGATTTTCATCGACTGGAAAGTAATTCTAGAGATCCTAGGAAACATTCTGCGTGGTTTTTAGACCAAAATACTGTTTTCCGCCTGTGAGGATGCATCCATTTCTGAAAAACGGCCTGTAAAAAAAGTGGATGCATTTTTACAAAAGTGTGAAAATGGTTTTGTGGGAGTTTTGGGGGCTGGAAATGTGTAAAAATGATTCAGAAATGATTGTATAGCGAATGCAAGTTACTTAGGATCGTTTTTGGGAGTTTTGAGAAGTTTTGGGCCCCATTAAGTTGCTCAAATTTGATTTCTATCGACTGGAAAGTAATTTTAGACATCCTAGGAAACATTCTGCGTAGTTTTTGGACCGAAATTAGTAATAGAAATCAAATTTGAGCAACCAAATTTTTTCGGCCTTTTTGGGTCTTTTTCGGCCATAGTGGGGCCCAAAACTTCTGAAAACTCCCAAAAACGATCCTGAGTAAATTGCATTCGCTATACAATCATGTCTGAACCATTTTTACACATTTCCAGCCCTAAAAACTCGCACAAAACCATTTTCACACTTTTTGTGAAAATGCATCCACTTTTTTACAGGCCGTTTTTCAGAAATGGATGCATCCCTCACAGGCGGAAAAACAGCGTATTTCGGTCTAAAAACCACGAATGTTTCCTAGATCTCTAGAATTACTTTCCAGTCGATGAAAATCAAATTTGAGCAACTTTATTTTTCGGCCTTTTTGGGCATTTTACGGCCATATTGGGGCCCAAAACTTCTCAAAACTCCCAAAAACGATCCTAAGTAACTTGCATTCGCTATACAATCATGTCTGAACCATTTTTACACTTTTCCAGCCCTCAAAACTCGCACAAAACCATTTTCACACTTTTTGTGAAAATGCATCCACTTTTTTACAGGCCGTTTTTCAGAAATGGATGCATCCTCACAGGCGGAAAACAGCGTATTTCGGTCTAAAACCACGCAGAATGTTTCTAGGATCTCTAGAATTACTTTCCAGTCGATGAAAATCAAATTTGAGCAACTTTATTTTTCGGCCTTTTGGGCCTTTTCGGCCATATTAGCCCAAAACTTCTCAAAACTCCCAAAAACGATCCTAAGTAACTTGCATTCGCTATACAATCATTTCTGAATCATTTTTACACATTTCCAGCCCCCAAAACTCCCACAAAACCATTTTCACACTTTTTGTGAAAATGCATCCACTTTTTTACAGGCCGTTTTTCAGAAATGGATGCATCCCTCACAGGCGGAAAACAGCGTATTTCGGTCTAAAAACCACGCAGAATGTTTCCTAGGATGTCTAGAATTACTTTCCAGTCGATAAAAATCAAATTTGAGCAACTTTATTTTTCGGCTTTTGGGCCTTATTCGGCCATATTAGCCCAAACTTCTCAAAACTCCCAAAAACGATCCTAAGTAACTTGCATTCGCTATACAATCATGTCTGAACCATTTTACACATTCCCAGCCCTCAAAACTCGCATAAAACCATTTTCACACTTTTTGTGAAAATGCATCCACTTTTTTTTTTACAGGCCGTTTTTTCAGAAATGGATGCATCCCTCACAGGCGGAAAACAGCGTATTTCGGTCTAAAACCACGCAGAATGTTTCCTAGGATGTCTAGAATTACTTTCCAGTCGATAAAAATCAAATTTGAGCAACTTTATTTTCGGCCTTTTCGGCCATATAATAGCCCAAAACTTCTCAAAACTCCAAAAACGATCCTAAGTAACTTGCATTCGCTATACAATCATGTCTGAACCATTTTCACACATTTCCAGCCCTCAAAACTCGCACAAAACCATTTTCACACTTTTTGTGAAAATGCATTCACTTTTTTACAGGCCGTTTTTCAGAAATGGATGCATCCCTCACAGGCGGAAAACAGCGTATTTCGGTCTAAAAACCACGCAGAATGTTTCCTAGGATGTCTAGAATTACTTTTCAGTCGATAAAATCAAATTTGAGCAACTTTATTTTTCGGCCTTTTTGGGCCTTTTTCGGCCATATTGGGGCCCAAAACTTCTCAAAACTCTCAAAAACGATCCTAAGTTACTTGCATTCGCTATTCAATCATGTCTGAACCATTTTTACACATTTCCAGCTCTCAAAACTCGCACAAAACCATTTTCAAATTTTTTGTGAAAATGCATTCCTTAAGGGCGAAAAACAGCGTATTTTGAGTTGGGTGGGCCTTTTTCGGCCTCGTAGGGGCCGGAAGTTCTCAAGCATTCTAAAAACGATCCTAAGTACCTAATACTCTTATAAATTTTTTTAACTGAGCCATTTTCACGCAGTTCTCGCACAAAACCATTTTCATAAAAAATGTGAAAAGCATCCACGGTTTTGCGAGCCCTTTTCGGTCCAAGAACCACGCTCAATTTATCTTATGATAACTTTTAACCCATGGACAAAAATTTTTGAACAAAATAAATGTATCAACTTATCAAGTGGTTTCCAGACCAATGATTTCACACGCCGAAATAGCCATTTATATCCATTTTAAATCCAGTAAATTGAATCAAAAGGTCCACAAATTCCCGTGTGATATGATAATTTAGGGCATTATTGTGTTATGTTATCTTTTATAGTGTTCAAGTGTCTTATTAAACACTGTATAAGTGAGGTCATAAAAGTTTCATTTGACGGAAATAACTGGCCTTAAATTCAACCGACCCCACTTTGAAGCCTTGACCGGTCTTTCTTGCCCGGCCCTTTGGAAAAAATCTCTAAGTCTAGAAGGCCGGTTAGATAAGGGCATGTACCAGGTAATTATTCTAAATTTGAGCAACTTTATAATTGCTCAAAAACAATCTTAAGTTACTTGTATTTACTTTACAAGCATGTCTAAACGATTTTAACACGTTTTCAGTCCCCAAAACTAGCTAAAACCATTTTCACAGAAAATTTGAAAATGCAACCACGTTTTTACACGCCTAAATATTCGGGAATGGATGCATCCTCCCCAAGGAAATATGTTTTGGTTTAAACTGAATGTTTCCTATCTGTCTCCTATGCATTTGCTCCGAGAAAAGTCAGATTTGATCAATCTTTAAATTCAACCCTTTTCGCCTATATCGACGACACAAAAATGACCAAGACTCCAAAAACGACTTTAGGTCACTTATATCGATTATTCAAACATATTTCAGCCATTCTCATCCAGTTTTGGCAAAATGTGAAAATTTTCACAATTTCATTTCAGCCAGGTCGTCATTGTGAGCACGCGCGCATTTTCACAATTTGCATCCACTATACGGAATCATCTTCTGTATTGCTAGTTTTTGTTGATATATCTGGTACAGAACGCAAAACATCGTGTCCAATTTCACGCGCACGGTGGGTCGTATTTGCATTCATGTCAGATTTTAGGCTACATGCCTAAAATTTTACGTGCTTCTGCGAATCGTAGTAGGGCCCATTAAATTTGATTGTACGAGTGAATTAAACACGTGTCAAAACACTTGAATAGGTGAACGAGTGAATACCTTAACGCTCAAATGCAGTTATGTACATTGTACACGTTCAGGTGCGCACGTGTAAGATCGACCTTTTTAGCCCCGATATTACATGACATGTGATAACATGATAATGGATAACATGACATGTGATAATATTTCCAACCCACCCCACTGACAATTGGCATTCTACAGGGTGTGGTACCTTCTACAATAGGCGGTGCTATGGCCACTACTAGCAACATAGGCGGCACCAGTCTGGGAACATCAGCTACCACCAAATCTGATTCCGTGCCGGCAACTTCCCAGCAAATCACTCAACCGACTTCAGGTAACTTTATCGGTGTAAACTTTGCGTTTGATGCAACCCTTCTCTACAAATTGATGTCATGAAATTGTGTATCGTTGCTGGCAATGGTAAGTCTAAAGCAGGGGATATCTAAGTCCCCTAAGTCATCCTGATATGTCAATGTCATGTTGGTTGGTGATTACCGTTAAATCAGTATCACGTACACTGGTGCAAATATCCCTGATATGGCATGTGTGACATTATTTTAACACATTTGAACAGGGGTAAGCTCGACAGCTCTACCAGCACTGCCCAAAGAACCGGAGGTTGAAAAGAAGTCGTCGACGGTCAAGACACAGCCGTCAGCTGCCCAGTCCTCAGCGCCTCCCATCCGACCAGAAGACAAGAAACTGCCACCTCACTGGCGAACTGCCAAGGATAACGACGGCAAGATATACTACTACCATGCTATTACCAGGTGGGTACTGTACATGCTTTGCAATGTACATGATCTCACATAATGCGAATGTCTTGATTACCTGCTTCTGAGATGATGTCAATCTGGGGTTGTGTTGATAAACACACTTTGTATATACCAACATTTGACACAATAGCTGATCGGACTGAACGGAATCTCTCAGCTTCAGTTCCTTGTTTAATAACATGCCGTTCAGCAAGGACATCAACTGTGTTCGCCAGGCTAGGCACATATCCGAACAACCATAGTGACAAATGTTGGCTTTATACCTTGAGGATAGTCAAGACATTTCCTTGAACCATTTGGTAATGAATCTTCTACTATACCAGGGAAACGCAGTGGGATGCTCCTGTCGCAGAAGATCCGTCCAGCTCGAAGAAGCTGGAAACCCCCTCCTCCCCCACTCCGAAGAAGCCACCTCCCCAGCAGCAACCTCAGCCACCAGTTCACAAGAAAGCGAAGAGGGACGAGTCACCTGTCAAGCAGAAGGTACTGTGTACACTGTACAACATAGATCAGTTTCGGACCGAAATTAGTACTTTCGGTCCGAAACTGACTACATTCTGCTATACCGTGGTCATTTTTGGCTGAAAATGCTTCAAATTTTCACAGACGGTGTCTAATGCCATAAACTGTATCCATGCAAATGATATCGATTGGACATTCACAGATCGGTGAAATGGTCAAAAATTGCGCGCAGCTCTTTTGATCTACGACTGATCTATGTTGCACACAGTAATCATTGAATATTGCTAAAGTTCTATTCTAGTTTGTAGTTTTAATGATGACTTGGATAACTCCATTGATAACCATGTAAACTCGCTTGTTTATGATTTCTAATGTCAGCGACTTTTTTCAGTCCACTAGTAGTTTTGCTGCCAAGAAAAGTGAGCCGGAGCTCGATGCTGCGTCTAAGAAACTACTCGCTGACTTCAAGTCTCAACTTGCAAAGATAGTGGTCAACAACCTGGGCAAATACAACAAAGTGGATTGCAAAGTGGGGCGCATCATGGACAACAGTGACTTCAAATACGTTGCTAGAAAGGTATGTATCCCTAAGAAGCATTGAACTAAATCGGTAAATCCTGTGCCTGAATTTCAGTATTTGAAAGAATTTCAGTATTTCTCCAAGTGAGTGAAAGACTGATCCCAACCAAATAAATTAGAAATACTTCGTTCTGAATCTCTTACACCACTTCAGTTGACACACGGACTCACGGAGAAGGAGCTACAGCGGAAAGGCGTCTCGGATCTCAACATTACAGACAGTCTGAAACAGCGAGTCAAGCTGTACATATCCGCATACATGAGCAAGTTCGGACCCATATACCACAAGACTTAACTACCGTTAACATGGTGCGGTGGTCTGATTTTGTATAAGCATTCTTAATATTTATAAATTACCGTCTATAGATCGAAGTTAACTATTTCGATGAGTAGAGGGGAGCGTCATCTTGGTGCCGTGTTAGGAACAGAGGAGTTCAGGAAGAGCTATGTGGAGGACAAAGTGGCTAAGTGGGTGAGAGATGTAGAGCAGTTAGCGGACATTGGCAAAGATGACCCGCAAGCTGCATACTCGGCCTTCACTAAGGCACTTTGTCACAGATGGGCATTCGTTCAGAGGACAATACCTGGGATTTCAGATCTGTTGACTCCTCTAGAAGCTGCTATTAGACAGAGCTTTCTTCCAGCAATCATCGGAAGACAAGTTTCTGATTGTGAGAGAGATTTGTTCACATTGCCTGTGAGACTAGGGGGGCTTGGTATCTCGAATCCAATTGAAAGTTCAGAATTCGAGTTCCAGGCTTCAGAGAAAATCACAGACAATCTGAAGAAGTTGATCATCAATCAGCAGTCAACACTTGATGGGTATCAGACTGAGACTGTGACTAAGATGACTAGTGATTGTTTGAAGGACAAGGAAGTGAGGTTGCTGAGGAAGATATCTGCTATTGTATCGGACTCTTCTGGTGGTAAGTTGAAAAGGTCCATCACCTTAGCCCAAGAGAAGGGTGCTGGGGCATGGCTCACGGTCCTTCCTATTGGTTCTCTTGGGTGGGTACTGAACAAGGAGGAGTTCAGGGATGCCATCAGACTTAGGTACGGCTGGCAGATTCCCAACATACCAGCATTCTGTGTTTGTGGAAAGAAGAATTCTGTAGACCACACTTTAATTTGTAAAAATGGTGGCTACTTAATCTTCAGACACAACAGGGTCCGTGACACAAATGCTGCGTTTTTGAGGGAAGTCTGTCAGGACGTTAAGACTGAACCAGAACTGATCCCAATCGAATCTAGTCAGACAATCCCAGGGAATACGGAAGAGAGGGCACGCCTCGACATTTCTGCTCGAGGGCTTTGGGGACCTTTCAGAAGACGATGTTCGATGTCAGAATCTTCCATCCAAACGCTGATTCATACAAGGACCGTGACATCAAGTCAGTATACACACAACATGAGAACATCAAGAGGAAAGACTACGAACAGCGGGTGATACAGGTGGAGAAGTGTAGCTTCACACCTCTCGTGTACAGCACATCAGGAGGAATGGCTCCTCAGGCACAGGTCTTTCATAAGAGGATCGCAGAACTCGTAGCAGCGAAAACCAATGAGGAATATCGAGATGTGATCAGTATGATGAGAACAAAACTGTCATTTGCACTACTGAAAAGTGTGCTTGTGTCAGTGAGAGGATCTAGGGGCAAATCCTCTCACACGCGCGAAATCCCAATTTCAGAGGTGTCGTTCAACCTCATCCCAGATGGATTTAGCGGGGATTTTACCTTTTCCTAACTTCTTAAGGGTGTATGTTTTGGCAGAGCATTTTTCTATTTGAGCGAAGGAACTGAAAATCGATATCATTTTGTACTTGATATTATTTTGTTATTTATCGTTATATGTCCTAGATAATCTTTTCCTAGCACTTTCAACTTGCACTTTTGTTTGTTCACCTACTTTTCGATAGTTGGCCTACGAGCGTATAATAGATCGCGTATTAGATTATTTACAAACATTTACGTCACATCGATAAGAACTCAATATTTTTTTGGCACTGACACACTAATTTTAAACGTATTTGTGAGAGTTCATGATTCCGTAAAAGTGGATGCAAATTGGATGCACTTGGATGCAATGTGAAAATTTTCACATATTTTGTGAAAATGGTTTTGTGCGAGTTTTGAGGGCTGGAAATGTGTAAAAATGGTTCAGACATGATTGTATAGCGAATGCAAGTTACTTAGGATCGTTTTTGGGAGTTTTGAGAAGTTTTGGGCCCCAATATGGCCGAAAAAGGCCCAAAAAGGCCGAAAAATAAAGTTGCTCTAATTTGATTTTTATCGACTGGAAAGTAATTCTAGACATCCAAGGAAACATTCTGCGTGGTTTTTAGACCGAAATACGCTGTTTTCCGCCTGTGAGGGATGCATCCATTTCTGAAAAACGGCCTGTAAAAAAGTGGATGCATTTTCACAAAAGTGTGAAAATGGTTTTGTGAGTTTTGAGGGCTGGAAATGTGTAAAATGGTTCAGACATGATTGTATAGCGAATGCAAGTTACTTAGGATCGTTTTTGGGAGTTTTGAGAAGTTTTGGGCCCCAATATGGCCGAAAAAGGCCCAAAAAGGCCGAAAAATAAAGTTGCTCTAATTTGCGTTTTATCGACTGGAAAGTAATTCTAGACATCCTAGGAAACATTCTGCGTGGTTTTTAGACCGAAATACGCTGTTTTCCGCCTGTGAGGGATGCATCCATTTCTGAAAAACGGCCTGTGTGGGTGGATGCATTTTCACAAAAGTGTGAAAATGGTTTTGTGCGAGTTTTGAGGGCTGGAAATGTGTAAAAATGGTTCAGACATGATTGTATAGCGAATGCAAGTTACTTAGGATCGTTTTTGGGAGTTTTGAGAAGTTTGGGCCCCAATATACATCCATTTCGAAAAAGGCCCAAAAAGGCCGAAAACTAAAGTTGCTCTAATTTGAGTTTTATCGACTGTAAAGTAATTCTAGACATCCTAGGAAACATTCTGCGTTGTTTTTAGACCGAAATACGCTGTTTTCCGCCTGTGAGGGATGCATCCATTTCTGAAAAACGGCCTGTAAAAAAGTGGATGCATTTTCACACAAAGTGTGAAAATGGTTTTGTGCGAGTTTTGAGGCTGGAAATGTAAAATGGTTCAGACATGATTGTATAGCGAATGCAAGTTACTTAGGATCGTTTTTGGGAGTTTTGAGAAGTTTTGGGCCCCAATATGGCCGAAAAAGGCCCAAAAAGGCCGAAAAATAAAGTTGCTCTAATTTGAGTTTTATCGACTGGAAAGTAATTCTAGACATCCAAGGAAACATTCTGCGTGGTTTTTAGACCGAAATACGCTGTTTTCCGCCTGTGAGGGATGCATCCATTTCTGAAAAACGGCCTGTAAAAAGTGGATGCATTTTCACAAAAAGTGTGAAAATGGTTTTGTGCGAGAGTTTTGAGGGCGGGAAATGTGTAAAAATGGTTCAGACATGATTGTATAGCGAATGCAAGTTACTTAGGATCGTTTTGGGAGTTTTGAGAAGTTTTGGGCCCCAATATGGCCGAAAAAAGGCCCAAAAGGCCGAAAAATAAAGTTGCTCTAATTTGATTTTATCGACTGGAAAGTAATTCTAGACATCCTAGGAAACATTCTGCGTTGTTTTAGACCGAAATACGCTGTTTTCCGCCTGTGAGGGATGCATCCATTTCTGAAAACGGCCTGTAAAAAAGTGGATGCATTTTCACAAAAAGTGTGAAAATGGTTTTGTGCGAGTTTTGAGGGCTGGAAATGTGTAAAAATGGTTCAGACATGATTGTATAGCGAATGCAAGTTACTTAGGATCGTTTTTGGGAGTTTTGAGAAGTTTTGGGCCCCAATATACGAAAAAGGCCCAAAAAAGGCCGAAAAATAAAGTTGCTCTAATTTGATTTTTATCGACTGGAAAGTAATTCTAGATCCAAGGAAACATTCTGCGTGGTTTTTAGACCGAAATTCGCTGTTTTCCGCCTGTGAGGGATGCATCCATTTCTGAAAAACGGCCTGTAAAAAGTGGATGCATTTTCACAAAAGTGTGAAAATGGTTTGTGCGAGTTTTGAGGGCTGGAAATGTGTAAAAATGGTTCAGACACGATTGTATAGCGAATGCAAGTTACTTGGGATCGTTTTTGGGAGTTTTGAGAAGTTTTGGGCCCCAATATGTCCGCCGAAAAAGGCCGAAAAATAAAGTTGCTCAAATTTGATTTTTATCGACTGGAAAGTAATTCTAGACATCTAGGAAACATTCTTTGTGATGGTTTTTTAATCGAAATACGCTGTTTTCCGCAGAGGATGCATCCATTTCTGAAAAACGGCCTGTAAAAAAGTGGATGCATTTTCACATATTTTGTGAAAATGGTTTTGTGCGAGTTATGATGGCTGGAAATGCGTAAAAATGGTTCATACATGATTGTATAGCGAATGCAAGTTCTTGAGGATCGTTTTCGGGAGTTTTGAGAAGTTTTGGGCCCCAATATGGCCGAAAAAGGCCCAAAAAGGCCGAAAAATAAAGTTGCTCAAATTTGATTTCTATCGACTGGAAAGTAATTCTAGACATCCTAGGAAACATTTTGCGTAATTTTTGGACCGAAATTAGTAATAGAAATCAAATTTGAGCAACCAAATTTTTCGGCCTTTTTGGGTCTTTTTCGGCCATATTGGGGCCCAAAACTTCTCAAATCTCCCAAAAACGATCCTAAGCAACTTGCATTCGCTATACAATCATGTCTGAACCATTTTTACACATTTCCAGCCCTCAAAACTCGCACAAAACCATTTTCACACTTTTGTGAAAAAATGCATCCACTTTTTTACAGGCCTTTTTCGAAATGGATGCATCCTCACAGTCGGAAAACAGCGTATTTCGGTCTAAAACCACGCAGAATGTTTCCTAGATGTCTCGAATTACTTTCCAGTCGATAAAAATCAAATTTAAGCAACTTTATTTTTTCGGCCTTTGGGCCTTATCCCAATATGGCCGAAAAAGGCCCAAAAAGGCCGAAAAATAAAGTTGCTTAAATTTGATTTTTATCGACTGCCCAAAACTTCTCAAAACTCCCAAAAACGATCCTAAGTAACTTGCATTCGCTATACAATCATGTCTGAACCATTTTTACACATTTCCAGCCCTCAAAACTCGCACAAAACCATTTTCACACTTTTTGTGAAAATGCATCCACTTTTTACAGGCCGTTTTTCAGAAATGGATGCATCCCTCACAGGCGAAAACAGCGTATTTCGGTCTAAAACCACGCAGAATGTTTCCTAGGATGTCTAGAATTACTTTCCAGTCGATAAAACCCAAATTAGAGCAACTTTATTTTTCGGCCTTTTGGGCCTTTTTCGGCCATATTGGGGCCCAAAACTTCAAAACTCCCAAAACGATCCTAAGTAACTTGCATTCGCTACACAATCATGTCTGAACCATTTTACACATTTCCAGCCCTCAAAACTCGCACAAAACCATTTTCACACTTTTGTGAAAATGCATCCACTTTTTGGTACGTTTTTCAGAAATGGATGCATCCTCACCGGCGGAAAACAGCGTATTTCGGTCTAAAACCACGCAGAATGTTTCCTAGGATGTCTCGAATTACTTTCCAGTCGATAAAAATCAAATTTAAGCAACTTTATTTTTTCGGCCTTTTTGGGCCTTTTTCGGCCATATTGGGGCCCAAAACTTCTCAAACTCCCAAAAAACGATCCTAAGTAACTGCATTCGCTATTAAATCATGTCTGAACCATTTTTGCACATTTCCAGCTCTCAAACTTGCACAAAACCATTTTCAAATTTTTTGTGAAAAATGCATTCTTACGGGCGAAAAACAGCGTATTTTGAGTTGGGTGGGCCTTTTTCGGCCTTGTAGGGGCCGGAAGTTCTCAAGCCTTCTAAAAACGATCCTAAGTACCTGATAACTTTTTTAACTGAGCCATTTTCACGCACAAAACCATTTTCATAAAAAATGTGAAATGCATCCACGGTTTTGCGAGCCATTTTCGGTCCAAGAACCACGCACAATTTATCTTATGATAACTTTTTGAACAAAATAAATGTATCAACTTATCAAGTGGTTTCCAGACCAATGATTTCACACGCCGAAATAGCCATTTAAATCCATTTTAAATCCAGTAAATTGAATCAAAAGGTCCACAAATTCCCGTGTGATTTGATAATTTAGGGCATTATCGTGTTATGTTATCTTTTATGGTGTTCAAGTGTCTTATTAAACAATGTATAAGCGAGGTCATAAAAGTTTCGTTTGACGGAAATAACTGGCCTTAAATTCAACCGACCCCACTTTGAAGCCTTGACCGGGTCTTTCTTGCCCGGCCCTTTGGACAAAATCTCTAAGTCTAGAAGGCCGGTTAGATAAGGGCATGTACCAGGTAATTATTCTAAATTTGAGCAACTTTATAATTGCTCAAAAACAATCTTAAGTTACTTGTATTCACTATACAAGCATGTCTAAACGATTTTAACACGTTTTCAGTCCTCAAAACTAGCTAAAACCATTTTCACAGAAAATGTGACAATGCAACCACGTTTTTACACGCCTAAATATTCGGGAATGGATGCATCCCTCCCCGGGGAAATATGTTTTTGGTTTAAACTGAATGTTTCCTATCTGTCTCCTATGCATTTGCTCCGAGAAAAGTCAGATTTGATCAATCTTTAAATTCGACCCTTTCGCCTATATCGACGACTCAAAAATGACCAAGACTCCAAAAACGACTTTAGGTCACTTATATCAATTATTCAAACATATTTCAGCCATTCTCATCCAGTTTTGGCAAAATGTGAAAATTTTCACAATTTCATCTCAGCCAGGCCGTCATTGTGAGCACGCGCGCATTTTCACAATTTGCATCCACTATACGGAATCATCTTCTGATTTGTGACGCGCGACGACAAATTAATGATACAATGACTTTGCCTCTTAAATTTTGTGTCCGTTTTAACTGGCGCGCGTGTTGATGGCGCGCCGCGCACACGTGTCTTAGTAGACCGTGTTGAGTGATTCACTGTGTCCTGCAAATTGAGCCACGTTTAAATTACCGTATACCGTTATTAGTACTATTCTCCCTGATTTTACAGTTGAGCAAATACTCCCTGTTGTTTTTTATCTCAGGAAGTTTCGAAAGTGTTTTGTTGACTACAAGATTGCTAGTGCCACCTCGAGCGCGGAAGAGCTCGTACTCAATATCAAGGAGAAAGTTCCTGAGAATTCTCTCAAGGTATTTGATCGTAATCATAGCACACTGACATGATTGCTGATCGCAATTAACTTATAGATTCATGACGATCAGTAACCGATGGTTTAATTTCATTAATTTTATTTAGTTCGCTATGTAAACCAACGAGAATTTGGACATTCACGCTACTATCCTGTCTTAAAATTCTCCTTGTTTCCCAGGGT
The DNA here is from genome assembly GCA_011033025.1 of Beroe forskalii. NCBI lineage: Eukaryota > Metazoa > Ctenophora > Nuda > Beroida > Beroidae > Beroe > Beroe forskalii. The sequence goes on along the minus strand of WFMF01000063.1, from coordinate 101,072 downwards.
ATTGAATTCCAAGGGTGGATAAAGCTAGAGCTAGACCCAGAAACGGTGGACATTGACGATTTGAGCGAGGATCTATTAGAAGTTGTCGATAATTTCAATTACGAGCTCTTCCCCAACGCTTCCTATGTGGCAACGACCATGAAGAGTGCTATGGTAATTATAATTTAATTAAATGCTGAGATCGTTCATTTATTGAGGAGTGTAACACAAAAGTCCTATTCGATTTCTATCTTAACAGAGACTGAGGGAGGGTTGAATACTTCTTAAAGAGAATTTCTTGAAATTTTGATAATTTTCAACTCGTGAAGTCGTGATGTTCATTCAAACAATATCAATTAACGGTGCACTCTTTATCTCAGGAGACGATATCAGAGTGTAAGGCCCGTCTGTCTGAGCTCCAAATTCCAGCCTACTGCCAAGAACAAGTTAAACTAAACAATCAGGAGATACTAGGACTCCTCAAGATGTGTCAGTCAGCCACAGCAGAGGTGGACGCTTTGAGGAAAGCTATTGAGGTGGCTTTATTGTGGTGATATTGAGGACTGATTTTGACAGAGGCACTTATTTTGACAAAAGCGTCTTGAAATTTAATAATATTTCAACAATTGCTTGTTAATTTGTAATGTTCTTAGCTGTAACAAATATTTTTACACAACTAAATTGTACCTACTATTTTAATGTAAATGTACTAATGTATTGTATTGTAATTCATGCACATTCAATTCACCACAAATTGCTCATTTTCTTAAAGCCGATTTATGAATTTAGAATAGTCGAGTTTTATATCGAAATCGAAGATTATGACATGTTCCATTGAAATTATTTTTAACTTTCATAAAAGAAATTTGGTTTAATTTCAGTTATTGTTCATGAACTGGAAAAAGTGGTTAATGGTTTGAAATCTGTGACTCATGGGACAGGGATAGAAACGGGGATTTGTTGGGATTAAACTGGTTCAATGTTGACCAAAATCAATACAATCCCCCAATTTCAACGGTCTCAGCATTCTATTTTATGGCACTTGAAGCAAACAAAATCGCAGTTTTATTAGACACAACTTTATTTAAGCGTGATAATAATGTACAAGTTCAATGTTCATTCCCGTCAAAAATAAAATTAGATTCAATAATCAAAAAATAAAGTCATACCAAAAATTGGTTATTGTATTCAATAGCAAACCCAACTCATGAAAGTCAAATTCCGTCCAAAATTCCAAAAATATACATTCTCATGGCACCTCTTCTGCCACGATATAACTTAAAATCTGACATTAAGGATCCATAATCCATCATTACCGAGGTGTCCCAACTCTTTCGTGCATGGCGTATTATGACTGATGACGCGTGCTGTGCGTCTTGCAGCGTACAAATGTGCTTCAAAACTCTTCGTTTCAGCATCGAAACTACATTTACACACTAACATTCGCCACAAAAAGCACATTTCAGCGCAGCAAAAAGCACAACGCGCACGAAAGAGGCGGGACACCACGGTTAGGGATCGTTCACATATTACCTAATCAATTTTCGGTCGATTTTTACATTACATTTTCTGTGCCTAAAATATTTAAAATATTCAATCTTTAAATTTAGAACATTAAACCAGCTAAAACAGAACAGAAACTTATCATATCAATACATCGATACATGGCATAAATAAAACATAGCAAAGGAACGCAGAAACATAGGGCAAAAGCATCAGAAATTCACAATCGCTTTTTGATTCTAAAGGAAGACTTGAAGGAGGACCGCAGTCCGTTGTTCATCCTGGCAATGGGTGGGAGTGGAAGAACGAACTTCGGGGGCTTCTGACGGTCCCCGGGAGATTTGGGAAATAACCGCGGAGGAGAACTGAAATCAAAATGCCGTTATTTACAAGTGCTTGCATGATATCTAAATTGATTGGGTTGAACTTGATAAAGAATTCACATTGATAGGAATTAGAAAAACAGCTGACAGCATCAGCTGCAATCGAAAGCAGACTCCAAACAACCAAAAAATTAAACATTCAGGCATTCTAAATAAGTGGTCAAACATGATATAAGTAACAGCTGCAAAAACGCAACATCACAACATGTATTAGAATTGCTTTAATTTGAGCTTTTATTAAAGGCAAGTACGAAAGCAAGTGCATATGAAACACAAGTCATACATACTCAGAGAAGGGTTTAGGAGAACCACTGAGGGAGGGCCTTCCTTTGGGACCTCCCTTTTTTGACCGGAAGCTAGAACGGATAAATTTAATGCCCTGTTTGGGGGTGAGGTGTGTTGGGACAGGTTACATAGAATTTACAAACAATATTTACATAATATTACACTTGGATAGCTGAATGAGTCAATGAAACGTCAAATGTAAAGTTTTCAATGGCGATATACCCTATCGGACATGATTCAGCCCACAATTATTCCCGACCAAATTATGTCCGATAAGGCAGTAAAATAGCTGCAAGTAATGAATCACACCTACTATAGAATTTACAATATGACAATTAACATCTCTGTGAGGTTGAAATTGAATGTATCAAGTTCATTCACTAGTACGATTCAATGGCATTGATTTTTAGTAGCTATAAAATTGAAAAATGGAGCATGGATCAGAAATTTTCACTTTGGGTATGATCCAGGCTCCCAAGATCATACTCACAGTAAAAATGAAGGGTTTAGTAACGAGTAAAAGGTACTAAACGTCTTATTACACACGAGGGCCGTAGGCCAGAGTGTGTAATATGGCATTAAGAAACCGAGGCCGAAGGCCGAGGTTTTTAATGCTGAGTTTAGTACCTTTTTACGAGTTATTAAACTGAATTATGCACCGACTTTACTCGAAAAAATGGCAATATTTTCAAACACAAGGAAATGTTTTAAATTAAGATATGAAGCTACAGTTTGCTCAGCTGTGCGAAATAAATTGTTACGCACTGTTCTACTGCACCATAATAAATTATTATGACCTACAGTGCGTAATAAATCCGGATTTCGGCACTACAGTGCGTAATAATTTATTGCGCACGGTACCCTGGTGCCTATAGGGTTTTTGAATACATAGCATAAACATGCCTGGAAGGTGCATAATGTCTTTTTCCTGATACCAGAACTTACCGACATGTAAGCTTTAGAGTGTTTCGATGCTCCATTCTCCGAGTACCGTCCAGTCCCACTGCTGGTCCTCTTGATGTCTTCAAGGGATGACATTGATGGTCGCTTTGAGAGGCCCGAGGAGGATCCGTTCAGACTGAGTAATCAAAGGGGATCACATTACATAAATCACATTACACCAATGAAATCAGAAGAGGATTATATTACAGAAATCAAGAAGAAGGGGGTCACATCACACAAATTAAATACATGGATCACATTACATAAATTTAATCACATAAATTGTTAATTAGATTTAATTGTTAACTAGATCTAATTGTTCATAGCATTGCTCTTAAGGCACCCGACGCAATCTACATACATCTGGGAGCCAACGATATCATCGAGAAAGTTCCAGTAGTTGAGGCTGTGGAAACATTCATAGAATCCATTGATAAAATTCTGCGTGAATCTGCCCAGTCTTGCAGCGTCATTGTCTCCCATACTCTCCTGTGGCAAGAGCAAGAAAAGGCTTCACAGTTCAGAATCACTTTCAGAAAAGATCGAGTATCTCCAAGAGCTACTAATTCCTCCGACTTTTGGAAGAGTTGAGCAAAAACCGTAATGCTAACTTTTTGCAAATGGCTCCGGACCCCCTACCACTACATGTTCAGGGGAGGTACCACTCACCTTAACCAGAGGAACTAAAGTCATCATGGGTAATTTCAGAACTAGTCTTCATCGTACATTTCCTCTTACTACCTAGATCCTCCGTCTCTCCTCATCGCAGTCCATTGCACCTCTTCTCCATCATCAGGTTCATCCCTTCGTTATCTTCTTTTCTCTGTTCCGATGGATTATGTTCGTTCCATCATCTCCTGGAACATTGCCAATGCCACTGGAATCCTTGGAAATAAGTCTGAAGATCCAGAGTTTGTAGAAGACCATCTCTACTCACAATATTGTGTGTCTGCAAGAGACTGTGTCCGAGGTTGCTATCAATGGCTTTAAATCTTACAGCAATCTCCGCAAAGCTGGCAAAGGCGGTGGAGTTACAACCCTCATTCACAAAGATCTTGTTCATCACTGCACAGAGGTCAGCACTAACAACGAGCCGAAAGATAGCACGATATCAGCAAACATCATAGTTGTCAAGCTCTGCATTCCAGGTTCCAGCAACAGCTGCTACATTGTCAACTGTTACATTCCTCCCTCCAACAGCATCATCAAAGGCGCCTTTCACAACTCAGCTTCGAACTTTGATGCTCTTAACTCAATCATCAGCAAGTTAAGGGACCACCAGGTGATGAAATCCTTCTTTGTGGCGACCTAAACTCCCGCATAGGCGAGGCGACGAGCTACGACCAGCCTCTAGTTGGCATAGAGTTCGCTTCATTTCTGACACAGACCTTGATAGCATGGATGACTCTAGCGATATCCATGCCACGGCACCAATCTCCTCACTCCAGAAACAGCAAGGATAAGTGTACGAACAGTCATAAGGGCCCCCTCCTCGACTTGATCGGGATCACAGAATCTTCTGGTTCTAAATGGTCACGTACAATCGGTGACACCTCTGGAAACTACACCTGCTTCAAATGGAATGGAAACAGTGTCATTGATCTGTTTATTAGCTCAACCAACTTCACGCATAGAGTGAAGTACCTTAATAATGGAAGAACATAATTTTTTCAGACCACAGCCCAGTAGTTCTCCAGCTTTGGAATAAAAGCTCCATCTGACCCACCCAATAGACTCAAAAGTGGCATCACCTATGAATCAGCACCTTTTAAGTACAAACTTACAGGTGAATCACTCAACAGATTCAAAAATATGCTGGATGAACCACACATTGCAAGTCAGATCAATGAACTGCAGGATAAAATCACATCCATCACTACCAGCACGGATGAGACCAAGTCGGCATGTGTTGAGTTTTCAACTCTTATCAACTCTGTATCACAGGAATGTTTTGATAAGACCAAGTCAGACAAAACAACAAAGCCAAAGTATGGAAGCCTGGTTTGACCCTGCCTGTCACTCTGCTAGACGTCTCTGAAAAGATCTGTCCGTGCTGTTGACAAAAACCCAGATAACAAGGCTATTAAGGATCGCCACCGCCTCAACGTCAAAGGATATCGTATTATTGGTTCCAAGAAGGAAAAATTCCTTCGCAATCTGAACAACAAAATCAAAAATGGCAGAGTGATCTCATGGAAGGACTTTAAAAAACTGAAACGATCTAAGAAGGACGAGGTCAGACTTGATGAATCTGAGCACCTTGATCCCTTCCATGAATTCTATGCAAAACTCTACTCTGACCAACACCCAACCATGGACAGCCAAACAAAAGAGGCCCTCATGAATGATGCCATCTGTACTGCGAACTCGAATGTTCTAACAAAGATCTAAACAAGCCTTTTCACTATCGATGAACTGACTGCTGCCATCAACGGTCTGAAATCTGGCAAAGCATCATCCTTTGATCACATCAGCAACGAAATTATCAAAGGATTCAACAGCAAAGTCCAGCATCTTCTACTAAGTCTCTTCAACACTTGTCTCAAACTAGGTGTCTATGTCTGGAACCAAAGTGTTATCACCCCCTGCACAAGAAAGGTAGCATTGACAATCAGATAACTACAGAGCCATTGCTGTGTGCAGCTGCCTCGGCAAACTTCTATCATCTATGCTGCTGAACAGGCTCATTGCCCATCGAGACACTAACTTCCCTGACCCACCTAATCAAGCAGGTTTTAAGAAAGGTAGCCAGTGCAACGATCATATTTCTTACCCTCCTGACTATCATGGAGAAGTACAGAAAGTCCAAGCAAAAGTCTATGTCTTCATCGACTTGAGAAAGGCTTTTCGACCTTGTGTGCCGGCAGGCACTTCTTTTCAAACTTGCTATGGCATTAATGGAGGGTTCTTCAATATTATCAAAAACATGTACAGTAACTCCAGTGGTCACATCAAAATCAACAATCGACTGAGCAAAGCTTTTGACATCTCTAAAAGGTACGGAGCAAGGTCACCCTCTCAGCCCAGAGCTATTCAAAGTTTATTTCCTAAAACTCTCAAACCTTCTTAACGAACTGCCAGTCAACTGTCCATCACTATCAGGACTTACAGTGACACACCTTGCCTGGGCTGATGACTTAGTTATTCTTGCTCTGGACACAGATTCCCTCCAGAAGCAGCTTTCTGTCATTGAAAATTATTGCAATGCCTGGGGTCTTGAAGTGAACATCTCTAAGACCAAGTTCATGGTGTTAAATGGCAGACGCCCTGACTATCCTCACAGCTCATGGAGGCCATTGATGAATGGTAGTGAAATCGAGCTTGTGGCATCTTACTGTTATCTGGGTGTCATCATTAGCAGTAACGGCAAGTTTAGTCAAGCAGTAGAGTCCTATACAAAAAGGGCTGGAGTGCTTACTTCTCTTAGGGGCACTGTCGACAGAAGGTTCATCAATCCCAAAGCATGACCAGTTATTCAGCTCCCTTATCAGCCCCATCCTGACCTATGGCTGTGAAGTCTGGCTCCCCACACTTCCCTATCATCAAGCACCTCAACTCTTGCCTATATCAAAGAGATAGAATATCAACCTCTGCCTAACCAAAATTGCAAAATGGGACTGAACAGGTTCACTTACGTCATCACAGTACCTGCTTGGCATCCGGCCAGCACCTCCAACTGTAGGAGCCTGGGGTGAGACAGTGAAATTTCCCACTTTTCATCAACAGTCTCAAACTCTGCATCAAATTCTTCAAGCCGAGTTATCCACTTAGATAATCAAACTTCGCTAAAGCAGCCATGAACGAACAAATATCCCTAGGCCTATCATGGTTCACCAACATCAAGTCAACGATCATAAACGCAGCACAGAAGATATTACTGCTTCTCAATCAGAACTCACATCATCAACTCTACCCTTGCCGACAAAGCTCTCCCAGACTTTTGTAGGCAAACTCCAAGGACACTTCATCATCAGTCCTGGAAAATACCATCGACCAGTCGAGCAGACTGCAAATGTCAAGGATGGTATCACATTCTATCTCGACCAATTTCGATCATTTGAAGATAGAAGATGTCCTCGCGATTCGCCACAGTGCACTGGGCTTCTATTGAAACCGGTGGGCACTCTAAGACCTGTTTCATCGAATCTGTAGCTGCTCGATCGAAAATCGCGTGGCTTGCAAGTTGAGGATGAAGCCTCTCGCCATGCCCAGCAGACAGTCATGCAGAAATACCTCTCTGCTCAGAGCTTCACAACAAACCTAACCTATCCATGGATGGTATCAAAGACAAAAACAAATTAAACCCCGACACCAACCCAAAATCAACAATCAACAGCAAATCAGGGACATAGAAATCGACCCGGAATTTAAAAAGGGTTTTCCAAAAATGCCCGGGCAAAAAAATGTCAACACCAAATCCCGTAATCTAACCCTTACCGACCACAATTTTCCCTTTAACCCTCTTTTTTTCCTTAACAAAACGGGTCCAAAACCCACTCGGTTTTTGGGTCCCAGATGGCTGAGTGGGCGGAGGGGTGTTTTCCGACCTTCCGGTGATCCAGCCACCTGCCACATATTTTTGTGGGAAGGGTGCCCCCCCGGTCTGTTTTGCAATCAGCTTATGGAGGCATGGGAGGTCAACTCTCCTTCTTTTTTCTTCTTCCTTTTTTCCCCCTTTCCCGCAGTCCCCCTGAACCCTTTATTTCCCCAGAACTCCCCTCATCATTCCCCAGCTTCATCGGCCCTTTTGGGGCTCCATTGCCCCTTTATTTTGTCTTATCCCTTCATCTTGTTTTGGGGGTTGGGACCCTTTAAAAAAAACCTTTATCAGCTTCATCCCCAGCACCCAACGCCCCCGATTGTGTTCTGGTCCTAATCCCGTTCGAGTCAAGGGGTTCCCTTTCTTCTGCACCCTTTTACCCCTCAACCCCTTCCCCCCCCTTTTTTTAAATTTTTCTCCTTTTTTGCCCCTGTGGCCCTACTGTTGGTAATCCCCACTGGGCCCCCGTCACTTGCTTCAAACCCACCCCCTGTTTTTTATCACCTTATCACATTATCATTTATCAACTTTATCCCCTTTAAAATCTGAGCCGGTGTATATTTGTATAAAATGCCTTTTTAAAATTTAAATTTTAAAATTTTTAAAAAAATTTCCCTTTAGACTTTAAATTAGGGAATTCCAAACAGCGCAATATCTTTCGGGTCAAAAATTTTGGGTTTAAAAATTTTAAAGTTAACCCCTTTTTGGAATTTAAGACAAAAAACCCCATTAGGACCAGGGAATCCAAAGTAAACCCCATGCATTAAAAAAAAAAAATAATTTTTTTGAGTAGTATTTTGGAAAAAATAAAAGGAAAAGGAATTAAGGGTAGACACCCATTAAAAATTTAAGGATGAATGTTGGTTTCTTATGAATGATGGGAGGCCCCGGGGGTTTTAGCGTGCTTATGATGAGAATTTGCTGGAAACCATCTTTAATAGAGAACCAAAACCCGATCAAATGGGGAAGGGGAAATTTTTTGGGCCCAAAAAAAAAGAAAAAGGGACTAATCAAAATTCTTGGGGGGAAATTTAGATCTTGTTGAACTGGGGGGAGGAGATTTATTTGATCCCCTTTAAAAAACTTTTTGCGGGGGGGAACTTTGGGATGGAGTTCTTGATTTACCCCCTTTAAAGGGTATTTCTGGGGCCCAAAACCAGAAAGGGTTTTGGTGGGCAAATCTTTTTTATGTATTTTTAATCCGGGCCCCCGAAAAAGAAAAATTTTGAAAGGGTTTGGGGAAATGTGAACAGGGTGACTTGATAAAGACGGACTTGTTATCAAACTTTTTAAAAAGGTTAAAAGAAGATTTTTTTAATTTCCCCACGGATCATTTCATTGAATTCCCCGTTTATAGCCAAAAAGATTCATTGAAGATATTAAAGGCCCTCATTGCACTTTTCTCAGACCAATTTCGGCACTTGATGCATCCATTTTTGGGAAAAATAGTTAATTTCAACCTGAAATGACGCAGAATGACTTCTAGGATGTTTATAAACACATTTGAGTCGATAGAAATCAATTTTGAGCAATTTTAATTTCGGCTTTTCGGCTTTTTTTCGCCCTTATCGGCTCTCAGTGATGGCCAAATTTTCAAAACGGTCCTAGGACTCGTGTATCATCTATACAAACATATTCCAACCATTTGGAATCATTTTCAGTGCATTAAACAGGCTCAAAAAAGCCATTTTCTCAATTTTGGGAAAATGCATCCACTTTTCTCAGACCAAATTTCGCACTTGGATGCATCCATTTCTGGGAAAATAAAGCAATTTTCACCTGAAAGGACGCAAATGACTTCTAGGATGTTTTAAACACATTTGAGTCGATAGAAATCAATTTGGAGCAATTTTAATTTCGGCTTTTTTCGGCCTTTTCGCCCATATCGGCTCTCAGATGGCCAAATTTTTCAAAAACGGTCCAGGACTCGTGTATCATCTATACAAACATATTCCAACCATTTGGAATCATTTCAGTGCATTAAACAGGCTAAAAAGCCATTTTCCCAATTTTGGGAAAATGCATCCACTTTTTCTCAGACCAAATTTCGCACTTGATGCATCCATTTTTGGGAAAATAAAGCAATTTCACCCGGAAAACGACGCAGAATGACTTCTAGATGTTTATAAACACATTTGAGTCGATAGAAATCAATTTGGCAATTTTAATTTCGGCTTTTTTTCGGCCTTTTTCGCCCATATTGGCCCTCAGTGATGGCCAAATTTTCCAAAACGGTCCTAGGACTCGTGTATCATCTATACAAACATATTCAACCATTTGGAATCATTTTCAGTGCATTAAACAGGCTAAAAAGCCATTTTCCCAATTTTGGGAAAATGCATCCACTTTTTCTCAGACCAAATTTCACTTGATGCATCCATTTTGGGAAAATAAAGCAATTTTCACCCGAAAACGACGCAGAATGACTTCTAGGATGTTTATAAACACATTTGAGTCGATAGAAATCAATTTTGAGCAATTTTAATTTTCTGCTTTTTTCGGCCTTTTTCGCCCATATCGGCTCTCAGTGATGGCCAAATTTTCTAAAAACGGTCCCAGGACTCGTGTATCATCTATAAAAACATATTCCAACCATTTGGAATCATTTTCAGTGCATTAAACAGGCTAAAAAGCCATTTTCCCAATTTTGGGAAAATGCATCCACTTTTTCTCAGACCAAATTTCGCACTTGGATGCATCCATTTTTGGGAAAAATAAAGCAATATTCAGCCCGAGTTTTAAAAGTGAAATGATTCAATTTTGGCTGGAAATATACGGACCTTTTCTTCTGGTGTCTTTGAATAAATTTTAGTCGATACAAATCAAACTGGGAAATAATATTAAATTTTTTCGGTATTTTGCCTCAATCTGGCATCTTAAAACAGCTAAGTCTCCTTAAAGTGGCTTTACCAATCAACCATCATCTATTCAATGATATTCTAATCCGTCTATTCAATCATATTCAATCAGTCTGAGTCAACTTTAAGAAATTGGTAAAATTTTCCCAACTTCATTCTACAGAATCGCATATATCGAGCGCGCGCGGATTTTCCCAATTTGCATCCAACCCACGGAATCATCTTCTGAAGTACGCGCGCATGCGCTACCGAATATAGTAAAACGATTGTATCGTTAACATTTCGAGTGCGCGCGCGACCAATACATTCAGACAATGCCGTTTATTCGAAGCTTGAGCAAAATTTCAAAATTGTAGTACGGCAGTTTTGGAAAAAAATACGTATTGTACTTTTTGACGTATTTTTTAAAAATACGTATTTAACAACCTTGATCAGGGCTCTGATTCTCCTACTTTAACTTAAAGCAGAAAAATATAAATTATAGAAAAAGATACTCTCCGGCTTTCTTATGCAACGACATGTATCTCTCTGCCACAGGTCCTTCGCTATCCCTATCTGTAAAATTCAACTGATAATCAAATAGACAAATAAACATATCACTGTTTCTAGCCGGGGATCTCATTGCAAAGCACACAGTTCAGAGTCAGCAAGCTGTAACACAGCGATCCCTCCATTAGATGTGTCTCATCCCCCGTTAGTTTAGAGTTCAGATGTATCACCCAGGACTCCTCCTTCAACTCTTGCTTTATCCTAGCAAACCATCTCATTGGAGATTATTGGGAACTAAAAACATCTAGCAGTTTCATCTTCATTATTTCAAACTTTTGGCCCATTATTTCATGCATTAATTTATGTCTGAAGTAGTTTAACATTTTCAATGAGAAAGAGATTCAATTCATTGAGTTGAAAGAAAAACAAACTGTACTTCATAAGCTCTGTAACAGAGAGGAGTAATGTTAAGACAATAATATAAAACGGGGCTAACATGTTTCAAGAAAAACAACACAATTAGGGCTCTGATTCTCCTGCTTTAACTTAAAGCAGACAAATATAAGAAAAGATAATCTCCGGCTTTCTTATGCAACGATAAGAATCTCTTTGACCACGGGTCCTTCGCTATCCCTTTCTGTAAAATTCAACTGATAATCAAATAGACAAATAAACATATCACTGTTTCTAGCCGGGGATCTCATTGCAAAGCACACAGTTCAGAGTCAGCAAGCTGTAACACAGCGATCCCTTCAGTAGATGTGTCTCATCCCCCGTTAGTTTAGAGTTCAGATGGATGACCCACGACTCCTCCTTCAACTCTTTAGTCCTTCTCTGGACAGTGTCTGGGTCCACATCTCTAAAGCAATACTTCAAAACGTTGGAGTAGTGTATGGGGAAGAAGGCAGATGGTGGGAAGGCTGTAGCTGGATCTGCTCCTGATTTCTCGCTCTCCTCTTTAAACACATTGGTGAGAAGCTCCGGTCCGATTTCTGCCCAGTCATTCCCAGTGTAAGTCAAAGCCATCTTTTCGATTACCTTCCTCAGGAACGCACTCCCTTTCTCAAACTTGAAGAAGGCACTTCCCAGAACATCCTCAGCCTCGTAGCCCACAGCATTGTCCGGCAACGCACTCAGGTCACGGAGCACTAGAACGTCTGTGTCCAGGTATATTCCGCCATGTTTGTAGACCAGGAGGTACCGTAACATGTCCGTTTGGTGGGAATACCAGTACTTGTTGCTGGCTTCGTCTTTAGGAATGTGATCCACTAGACTGCTCGCAGGAGACTCCTGTAGGAGTTGTTTCAGGTCGTAAGGCTGCACTCTGACATCATACCCCGCCTCTAGGAATATAGCAAACTGCTCCTGTTCCAGGGTGTTGCTATGGATGTAGACTGTTGCCATGGGGTGGTAACGCAGCACCGACTCCAGTGTCCGCTGGTGTCTCCAGTTCCAAGCTCCAGAAGCCTTCTTATCCAGCTGGAAGATACCTGGCTTGAAGATACCAATGGTGGAATTCCCTGACGAGGTGAATATCAGGTGGAAGATCTGGGGTTTCTCAGGAGCGATCATACCCACAGACGGCAGAGGAACTAACCCGAACATGCGAGCTGAGCGGTGCAGTGTGGCGTGGCTCCGAATGATGTTCCAGAACGTGGCCCGTAGTCTCTTGAACTTGCTCGGGTTAGGGTTAGCGGGTGGGTTGGTCCAGTCGAAAGCTGCAAATCTCTCCTCAACGTCCTGTTCTGTGTAAGCGTCTATAGTGTGGAAGAGATCTGTCAGCCCTGCTAACCTGTCCGATCCACGACTCGTAGAGGCGTCTCCGATATCCTTAGAGTTGATGAAGATAACAGGCGTTCCCATGGCAACGCAAGGAAGTGCCACGTGGATCCTGTTGGTTATGACGAGTTTAGCTGTAGCATACTCCTCCAGACGACTGAAAGCAGACTCAGTCCGAGTCAGGATGGTGGTATGGTTGGTGTAAGCCTGAGTCCTGAACGTAACATGTTCTTGAACAGCATCAGGAATCATGTTGATGTAGGCTTTTGGTGCGTCTACAGCAATGATTTCTTGTCGTCTAGCTGCATGTGGATTGGGAGACTGTAGCATGAGTGTCATGCAACCAGAGAAGAATGAAGGGACTGAGATCCTCTGCAGGTAAGCCAGTGTTTGCATATCTCTACTCCCCACCGGTCCATGTTCCTTCATGTAATCTGCCGCTCTTTCAAACCGATACTGTACGTTCGACTGTATGAACATGGATACCAGTATAGGTATGATGTTATCTGGTGGGGGCCAGTTCATGTGCTGTGCTCCATACCACGCATTCATGAACATCATCACCCGTTCATTGGGGTCTTTGAACATGTCCTCTCCCAGGGTGTCCCTATCTACAAACCTATCACAAAGAGGGAGGAATTGCAGACCAGATAATCCCTGCATTTCATCCCCAATGTTGGCATAAACACCATGTGTGCTCACCCTAGACTCATAGGACAGGGTCCCGAAATGCAGGTTAGATTTAGCTGCCTTGGTGTAAGTAAAGGCTTTTCCTGACGCCTCACAGCTCTTCAGGACGTCACAGTGGTAGCTATCAGACAGCAAATCTTCGTAGCTCAGCAGGAAATCAATTTGTTTATCCAACTTTTCCTCCCGGACACCCACCCGAGCGGTTTCAAAAGACATCCCGGAGTCTCTCCAAGGCTCGGTGGTGTTGAGAAGTGTCAACTGCTGCCACACACCCATCCCCTAACAGATCCAAATAGTACTCCGCTTTGTTCGAAGATTCCACCTGTAGCCGAACTGCTAGGTGCAAATAGTAGGGGTAATTTGCACCAGCAAGGATCTTGAACAAAGCTTGCTTCCCCATCCAACCCTCAAGGACTGAGCCCTTGAACAGCTCCCTCAGATTCAAGGACACTGACTTGAGATGACAGAAGCTCCCGGTGATGTTAGAGCTGACATCCCTCACGATAGTCTGGTGGATGTGTTCAGGGGCAGTTATCACTATGGTCTTGTCAGGGTTCTGTAAACAGACCTGTCTGAGGGATGCCTCCACTTGTTTGCGAGGAGGGGAGGGGAGTGCCCAGGAGGAGTAGATGGTGCGATGACCCCGTCCTCCAAAGTCAGATGAACAGTCCTTGTTTGCAGCAGTTTGCTCGAATATATCCTCTGTAGGACCAGCAAGATCGCCCTGGTAGCTTGCTTCTGACTCATACGATTTTCCCGTCCAGGGTCTGGGATTCTCAGCGCTTCTGCTGATTCGTTCTTGGGGAATGGGAAAGCAATTGCGGTAATGGATAGTGTGATTAAAAGTACGCTGATCATTTTGGATTTGAACGAAAGAACTGAGCCCGTCTGTAACTGGCTCTTGAGGGCTGTGAAGGAAGCTAAACCAATCATCATCAGAACCACATAGAACAGTCTGTTCCCTGTCACTTCCTCATTGAAGTAGATAATGTTCGCAGCAGTAATGAACACCCTTTTGGAGAGGTTGAGAATGGCATGAATGATGGGGTTAAGTGCACTCAGCACTGATATCGATGTCATGTTATAGACAGCATGGAAGAAGGAGGAGACCGAAGTTTCAGTTGTTATGTCGTAGTTCATGAAGGTTGAACCTAAGAAAGCCGTTTTGACGATGGTGATTGGGAGCATGACTTTGCAGGTTTCCAGCGCTAGTGTGAAGTATTGCCGGACGGGGTGGATCTCCTTGAACTGAGTAGTTTTCAGGAAGAGGTTCCTAATTGGGAGACAAATACTGGAAGCCAGACCAGCCATGAATCCCACCATCCTAAAACTACTCTGTTTGTTACCGGATATAAAACCGGTAGCTCCCACTCCTGCACAGATCATACTCGCCAAGATGGGGAAAGAGAAGGGGGTGGTGTTCTTGAAGAAGCAGAGCATGATCACGTAGGTGATAATAGGCTCGCAAGCCTTGATGACCTGCACAGAGCTCGAACTGATGGATGAGAAAGCAGCGTTGGTGGCGAGATTACCTATCATGTTGACAATGATAACCCACCACGCTACTCTGAGTTTAGCGTCAGATATCCAAACTGGCTCCTTCAGGACGTGTTTTATCCAGAAAGCCCCTCCAATGATGGCGAGCAGTAGTTGAGCCAGGGTCAGGTCGATCCAGCGGAGATCTCTAAATGGAGCATCCTCGTCCACGACATTCATCATTCGCTTGGAGAATATCGTAGAGATGGCATTGGACGTCCACCATAGCATCACCAAGCCAAAAACTGAAAATAGAACTGCAGTTATGAATGGTATTCGGTTTATATCTATTCAATGATCGTTATGATAATTTGTGTGGCATTTTCTAATATCCCTGAAATATCATCAAAATATCATGTTGTTAAATAGTCATATTGTAAGAATGATACAGTGAAAATGTAAAAATACATACTGTACAAAGATGGCGTTGTGACCATCCTTTCCGTCTTCTTGGTGCTTTGCAATACCATGTAGAGTTCTCAAGATATTCATATTACCACTGAGAACATGGCCAGGGCTTGGAATCCGACAATGGAAAAAGATTCAGTTGGACACTGTAAATTGCATCTATTGTGTAGCAAAAACAAAGAAAAAAAGAAGGCAAAGAAAGTAAAAGCAATGAAAAATGGAAAATAAAGCATTGGAAACAACAAACTACTAAAGGGGCCATCCAGAAATGAGCTCATCACGTCTTGGTTATGTATGTATATTTTGAAACTGATGAGATAATATGTATTAGGTTTGCAAAATGATGAGCTCATCACTTAGAGGCGGTATTTTGACATCAACCACTCGTTGTAAAATTGGACTTAACCGGTACACTGAATCAAGGCTAGAAGGAGACTCTTTAATTTCAAATTTACAAGTGGTCGTGCTCTGGCACGGCATTATGCAAAATAAGATATACACGAAATGCTTAACGGGGGTGTCTCGACCTTTTGAGGCGCGGCGTATTTAATGCGTGTTGCATTGAAAGTACTTTGGGCGCAGCAGAAAGCACCCAGGCGCGGCACAATACGCCACGCCTTAAAAGGTCGAGACACCTGGGCAACGCAATTAGATCGACACAATTCAAACCCGTTCCGATCAAATGGAAATTTGAAACAGCAGCCTTCACAAACCTATCTCCACGCAATTTAAATCTAAATCGAACACAACTTCGTTTAGTACAACACATATATTCTGTACCTATTTACTGAAAACTAACTCTAATATCACTTATTTAACATGTTAAATACAAAACGCATAGTACATCGCAGATCCTAATTCGTATGGGTACATCAGAATCTACAACTAAAGAATAGCCAGTAGGAGTGCTGCAAAAGAGAGGCCAGGTGGTAATGTATTACTTTACACCGAGCGAGCCTTGCATCATTAAATATTGAGAGCCTTTCCCTGACTCAACGAGAACTTGCCATTGAGTAAGGAGTATTTACCTTTCTTGCGCTGATAACCAACCATTTCCTCATTATACATGCCCTCATTGTAATTGTACGAAGTAAAACGGCAGCATAGGGTACATCTAACTTTTCAGTAAAACAGTGGAGAGGCGAGTTGTACAATGGATGAATCACCAGTATACAGGATCACCATTATACACGATAACCAGTATACACGAATAATGAATATCGTACTCGAAAAGAGTACACAACATTGGTGCACGAAAGAAGTACACGAGAATCGTACACGAATCTAATACCAACATGGATCTAACACTGTGAAATTTAATACCCGTACGAACTTAAATCGATTGTAATTACACAAAATCCGTGGCAAATCTAGGAAAGTGAGGAATTCAATGCTGAACCTGAAATGGTTCTACCAGAGGGCCTTTGTGCAAACGCAAGGAAGGTAACAGGTGGTAGGCAACACACTCAAGAGTACAAAATGTTTAGAGCACACATAGGGAGCTCAGTAGAGAAAGTGTAGTGTACATAAAATGTAACTCATAAAATGTAGGTTACTCATTGCTCAACTCTCTCTTCGCTACATGATGGGTTATTGTCTCATAAATTAGTGGCGTGGCTTCACTAAATGGCCAGAAATACCTCAATATAGAGGGATATGTTGGGCATCAATAGACTTATGATGTCACTCTTCATCATTGGTATCGAATGAGTACCTACTTACAAAGTCACAATCAAAACCTACTATAATCTTCCTTATTTCTTCCTTATTTCTTCCTTATTTCTTCCTAAAATCGAGGCTACAGTATATGACCTCGATTTAAGGAAGAGTTAAGGAAGATTCTTTGTATTTGAGAAGCCAAATTTCCCAGATGAGTTTCTCTGTTTTCACTTTTCATGGACAGTTTCTTTTATAAATGAGTACCTTAGGAGGTGTATTTATGGAGGATGTAATTTGGGGATTTTTCGGAAAAATCCCCATTTTTTCACACACCATGGCAGTTCAAAATGACGTCATTATCATATGTTAACTACTAACTAGAGTAATGAGAAAGATCTCCAAATTGCATCCTACCAAATTTTTTAAACACCAAAATTTTACTCCACATAAATACACCCCCTAAGGTATATATTCATGCCCACCACTGCAACTTAGAACAAGCACTTCCCCATCCTCAGTTGCTGATGATAGCTGGACTTTACGACACTTGTAACCTGGAGAACGAGGACACTACTTTCTACTCTGCTGCTGTGATCACTGTGGCAGCCTCCGAGTCTATCAGCTGGCTACACCACCGCATGCCGGTATGAGGGAGTTTTAGACTCTTATGGGGGACAAGGTTATGAGATGCTGGTATGAGGGAGTTTTAGACTCTTATGGGGAACAAGGGATGGGATGTGGGTATGAGGGAGTTTTAAACCATCTCGAGAGGGGGAACAAGGGATGGGATGACATTGATTATAATACCGACTTATCAGGATTCAGGGCACAGAATAATGAAGAAAATGACCGCGTTTTTGGTCTATTTATGACAGATTTGCTCGAAACTGCGCACAATATCGCTGGTGCAATAAAAACACCTTATTTCACAACTCCTAACTCATCAGGCAGTGTAAGAAACTGAGGATGAGGTGGCTGCATGCAGCCTGCAGGACAACTCTATTCCAAAGAAACCCTCTCTCACCTATTTCACTACTCCTCAGGCAGTGTTAGAAACTGAGGATGAGGTTAAGAGGTGGCTGCACGCAGGACAACTCTATTCCAAAGAGACCCTGTCTCACCTATTTCACTACTCCTAACTCGTCAGGCAGTGTAAGAAACTGAGGATGAGGTGGCTGCATGCAGCCTGCAGGACAACTCTATTCCAAAGAAACCCTCTCTCACCTATTTCACTACTCCTCAGGCAGTGTTAGAAACTGAGGATGAGGTCAAGAGATGGCTACACGCAGGACAACTCTATTACAACGAGACCCTCTCTCACCTATTTCACTACTCCTAACTCATCAGGCAGTGCTGGAAACTGAGGATGAGGTCAAGAGATGGCTGCACGCAGGACAACTCTATTCCAAAGAGACCCTGTCTCACCTATTTCACTACTCCTCAGGCAGTGTTAGAGACAGAGAATGAGGTTAAGAGGTGGCTACACGCAGGACAACTCTATTACAAAGAGACTCTCTCCCTCACCTATTTCACTACTCCTCAGGCAGTGTTAGAGACAGAGGATGAGGTTAAGAGGTGGCTGCACGCAGGACAATTCTATTCCAAAGAGACCCTCTCCCTCACCTATTTCACTACTCCTCAGGCAGTGTTAGAAACTGAGGATGAGGTTAAGAGGTGGCTGCACGCAGGACAATTCTATTCCAAAGAGACCCTGTCCCTCCTCTCACCTCGGACCTGTATTGACCTGTATCCTGTCAGTAAGGTGGTCAACAGCAGTACGACCACTGGTCCGGTCTGTATGCAAAGAGCAGGTAAATATTAAACAAATATATTGGAACTGGAGGGTTTCAACTGACTAATACTCGTTTGAAATATCGTTTGATGTAAGATTAAAGATCTGGCGATATAAGAATTCAGATTGAAGGTTCTTGAGAAAATGAGATAATTGAATATATCATGGCATGGTAAGTGCATTTTGAACTTAACTGAATGTTTCTTAACTGAATGATCGGATCACTATCCATTAGTCGCAAACTGATACTGATGAATGATGATTATAAGATTATAGTCTAACAAAATGAAAGAAGCTGATTTTAATAACTAAATCTGATTTTAATTAACTGACATCGGGAATATTTTCGGAATTTTGTCGCAGAGACTATAATCATCATTAATCAGTAAGTGCATTTTATTCAGAATACAAGTAACTATCTGTATAACAGAGCCAGAAAAGAAGAGAAAACTGAACACACTGGAAAAGTACATGGCCAAGAAACCTAAGCTAGATAACACGGAGCGGGACTCATGTAGTCAGGATAAAGCTGGTCAGGTGGGAGGTGATGTTACAGATAATAGAGTATCAGGTATCAGAAAGTCATCAGAGGCTGAAACTGGAGATGCACTGTAACCTTGGTTACAGTTTCACAGGTGGTGCCAAAATTCTCAAGAATGGGAGTAATTTTGAAATTCCAGTCGCGCGGCACTTTATACGTGTGTGATTCTACATTAATTGGTCATACATAGTTAATCCTGCATCATGCTGGTGCAAATCACTAGATCATGAAAGAATCATGTAGATATGGAAACGCCTGCGTTAAAAGGGGTTAATTCAAGGATAATCCTTGTTGTTTTTTAAGTTTTTTAATCAATATTCAACTTTATTATTATTGCTGAATATAATGAACTTTTGATAAATTGCATTGAATACGTTGACACCCCATTCAAAAACCCAGGCAACTTATGCAACATATTGTACTAACATCTAGGATAATAAAAGGACAAAATTACTAACATGTGACCTGCTTGACGGTTGACAACAAACATCCACAGAAATAAAATTGTGAAAATAATCAACAGTTCCGATTGTATACATTGACCAGTCGCTAGTGGACACTGTTCATCACTGTTTACAAAATATGCTATTGCAGTATTGCTCCTCCTCTGCTAGGGAGCTCAAGTTACAGAAACAGGCAACCCCGTTCATATTTGTATGTCAGGTTGCCCAGATCTAGGCAACCCACTGTATTATTGTATGTTGCGTTGCAAAAGCATGTTAGTCATCTTCATGTTAGTCCAACAGTGAAGTGGGGAGGTAGATAATCGAATTGGCACTATGTAGAGAGAGCGGGTGTCCTGTTCCTCTCCACGCTATGCTCTGACCTATTGTAATTGTAATCTATAAAACACAGTACAAAGTTGCAGCGAATAGACCATGTCATGTCTTGGGGTTTAAGGTAAATTTATAATTAAAATATAGGTATAAATATGCAAATTAAAATCATGCATTCAAGAGTAACAAAAAATCTAAGTTAATTTTTACATATAGGTCAATTTTTGTCATTCATACATTCAACTAGCAAGTAATTTATATGAGTTTAATAATAATTTAAGGCCTGAAAAGGTATGAGATGCTCTGGGCTAAAAACGGGTCATCAGTTGGGCAGGGTGATTGTGCAGTACAAAGTGTACCACACGCGGTTTTTCGGCCCCTAGCCCAATAAACCATACACCCCAGGGGCCATGGAAACAGACAATGAGTACACTGTACTGTATCCATCCCGACTGTAACCAAAAAACTTAGAAAGAAACCCTTGTTTCCATGAAAAAGGATGTTTTAAATGGTTTTTCATGCTACGAAAAACATACCGTCGGTACCATTACTTTACACGAGTTACTTTCATCATCAAAAGTTCAAAAAAGGTAACAAGAGGTATAAAGATTCAATGATTGGTAATAAATAAATAATCACAGAGGCAATAAATAAGGCAATTTATGAGAATAGGGAGGATGAGCTGAAAACCTCAGGAATTAAGATAAAAGGAATAGTAGACAATTAAGGATATTAGGAAGTATTTAAGGTCATTGCATACACGTGCGTATCGTATAACTTGTGTTAGGAATACATTATAGACAGTCGTGCTGTGTATATTACTTTTAACAGATGGATATTTAACAATGGGAAAACCAAATTTGTCTCTTTTATCATAAAGAAAGGTTGTAAAGGTATTAGAATTAGAGTCAATCATCATGTCAATTTCTAGCATATTTCATAATTCAATCAAAATGCTTGCATATTATCCCCAATTCCCATTGATATGCAAGGTTACTCCTTGAAGAAATGTGCCTAAAAATACTTAAGAACTTGAATAGCGCTCGGTGGTGGCTGGTTATTGCAGTACGTTCCCATTTTAGAGAGGAGTAGAAACATGTATGAATGTTATAATTATGATTGTGTGACGACACTGAAACAATACTAACATGACGTCCTTCAAAAATCAGGTTGTACTAACATTACTACAGGTTCTAGAATGGGGCGTTGACACAAATTTCATGACAAACTTGTTTTTAATATTGTTTTTCTAAGTTTCACCTGAACAGTAAAATCCATATTGGGTTAAATTATCAGAGCTGATTTCGTAAGTTATTATTTGGTTTCTATCTTCCAGGGTTTTTAAAAGTTAAATTATTTTGATTTGTTTATTGTATTCCCATTTTAATTTTATATAACTTTTTAATTATGGATTATGTTGTACTGCTTTTTTGCCTGCGTACATTTTTTGATTTGTTCGACGATTTTTTTTCAAGTGATCAATCTTAATAATAAGTTTTTATCCATTATTCTTTAACTTCTAATTAAATCCTAGTAATCACGCCATATTAATTAACTTCTCTCCTCTCCCTGAGCCCGCATGACATCAGACATAAAGATAGTCCCTCTTGGGGCTGGTCAAGATGTGGGTAGGAGCTGTATCCTCGTATCCATGGCCGGTAAGAACATCATGTTTGACTGTGGAATGCACATGGGTTACCAGGACGACCGCCGCTTCCCTGACTTTTCCTACATCTGTCAGCCAGGTTAGTAGCGTTATAACGATGTTTTAAACGCCAGTTTTATGCATTTTCATTGTCAGATTTTCATGAAACTTGATAATATCTTGGGGGTATCGTGCACTGTGATGAACTTTAAAGTGAATAACCAAAACGTTATCCAAAAGCTCATTTTATACCCAACTTAATGGGCATTTCAATTCGTCCTAGGTGGTGCTACTGACGTAATCGACTGCCTGATCATCTCCCACTTCCACCTTGACCACTGCGGGTCTCTGCCGTATTTCACCGAGAAATTCGGGTATGTTCGGGTATCCTGTTCACAAACCTCTCCCTTTTTCCCTATCTACCTGCTGATGAGAACATGAATGAATCTGTATATATGTGATTGTAAGAGATATTAGGTTTTAGGAATCCATGTCTTTTCCTCGTTAAATCCAAATCAACGCTTATAACACAGGTACAACGGGCCGCTGATCATGACAGCTCCAACCAGAGCTATAGCTCCTCTCCTTCTGGAGGATTACAGGAAAATCACAGTGGATAGGTACGTAGGAAACTACCGGTAAACCGAAATACCGGTTAAATGGGCGTTTTTAACCAACCGAAGCTGTAACCGAATAATAGAATATTTTTATTTCACTATTAACCGTTAAGGATAACGTTTGGTTAACCGAAACGAAACCAAAATAATGATTAACCAAATATTTTTAGTCAACCGAAACCTTAACCGGATTTATTGAGAAAAGGTAACCGGTCGTTTGCCTCAGGTACGGTGAAACAGATTTCTTCACGACACAACAAATCAAGACCTGCATCAAGAAAGTCCGGACTATCCGTGTCCACGAGACTAATCCAAGTGGATGCTGACATCAGCGTGAAGTGCTATTACGCAGGTCACGTGTTAGGAGCGGGCATGTTCCTGGTAAAGGTGGGGAGTCAGTCCGTTCTGTACACCGGGGATTATAACATGACCCCGGATAGGCATCTGGGGTGTGCCTGGGTCGACAGGTGAGTGTTTTAAACAAATGAGTTTCATTTTTAATCTACAAAACACATTAAAAAGTTGCAGTGGTTAGATCAACGCATGTCTCTTTGTTTTTATAATGTATTTAATTCAAAAATTTAAGGAGATAATTCGGATGAATCTATAGCTACTTGAATTCTACGTGAAGTAACTATATAATCTAATCACTAAATTATAAAACAGGTGCAACCCCACCGTCTGATATCGGAGAGCACCTACGCGACCACCATCAGGTAAGGTTTTGAGGTTTTGAGGGGGGGGGGGGCACAGAATCGCCTTAGGATGCTGGGTTTTTCCGTCATCAGATCCACTTTTTTGGAAAAACTGCTGTCAAAATTAAACGCGATTTGCAGATTTTCCTCAATCTGACATTGATGAATGATAAACAGCTCTTTGGCAGTGAAAAGCAAAGTTATAGATGCAACTTTTTTTCACTTGTTTATAACAAGAAGTGAAATATTTTGCGACTACCATCAGGGATTCTAAGCGTTGTCGGGAGCGGGATTTCCTGAAGAAAGTGTATAACTGTGTGGAGGGAGGAGGGAAAGTGCTGATCCCTGTCTTCGCACTGGGCAGAGCTCAGGAACTCTGTATCCTGATAGAAGAGTTCTGGGACCGGATGAACCTCAAGGTACCTGTGTACTTCTGTCATGGGTTGACAGAGAAAGCTACTAACTACTACAAACTGTTCATCACCTGGACTAACGAGAAGATAAAATCAACCTTTGTAAAGCGGAACATGTTCGATTTCAAGCACATCTCGGTGTTTGAGCGGTCCTACATGAACAACCCCGGGCCTATGGTAGTGTTTGCTACCCCCGGGATGCTTCACTCAGGCATGTCTCTAAACATCTTCAAAGCGTGGTGTCACGATGCCAAGAACATGGTTATCATGCCGGGGTATTGTGTAGCAGGGACAGTGGGACATAAGATCCTGAACGGAACGAGGAAGTTGGATACTGATAAGGGTCCTGTTACTATTAATATGACTGTGGAGTACCTGTCGTTTAGTGCTCATGCTGATGCTAAGGGCATCCTGCAGCTTATCAAGAACTGTCAGCCTAAGAATGTGGTGCTAGTGCATGGAGAGGATCGGAAGATGGCCTTTCTAATAGATAAGATAACAGATCAGTTTAACATCCCTGCTTTTAAACCCGCTAATGGTGAACAGATTTCCATCCCCTGCAAACCCAAAGTCACAGCCACCATTTCCAAAGAGACCTTCAAATCAGTCAGGAGTGGGGGTAATAACTTCGACGGTATGCTGGTTCGTCGGAACAACCAGTTAGTTCTCCTCTCCAAACAGGAAGCAATCAACCAGCTCGGTCTCAAGCCCCACGCTATTAACCTAAACTACAAACTCACTCTCACCGGTCTCAACTTAGAGGCTCCAGTGATTATGGAGAGACTCCACACCCAACTCTCTTCCATCATATCAGATCAGAACGTGACGTTTAAAAGGCAGCACGATGGTTCACTAAACCTGAACACTGTGCACATAACTTGTACTCCTGAAAGGACTCGGTCAGTGATTCAGGTGTCTTGGAATCAGGAGGACGATGCTATTGGGAAGGCAGTGTCTGATATACTGGAGGAGTGCGGTGAGGGGCTAATTACTAATTAATTATTTAGCTCCTATGGCCTAATTGATAATTAGTTATTAGCATGGTATAGCATTACTAATTAGTTAGGATTTTACTCATATATGTGGAGTTAGGAGTGAATTAGCCCTAATTAGTTCAGGATTAATTGCTAATACTGGCAAGTCAACTTATAAGGAAAGTTAACTATAAGGCAAGTTAACTTATTTCTAAATCATTGTTTATTGCATTTTATTTTTTAATCTTTTCAGTTGA
Source organism: Beroe forskalii (assembly GCA_011033025.1). Lineage (NCBI taxonomy): Eukaryota > Metazoa > Ctenophora > Nuda > Beroida > Beroidae > Beroe > Beroe forskalii. The sequence continues at coordinate 76,311 of WFMF01000063.1, read as the reverse complement.
TAATTTTATCAATATATTTTATTTATTCCATTGATACCCATTTATATGTCCTTTTTTGAACAAGAATATTGATTTTTAAATCTCATAGGTTATTAGGTATCCAGTTTTACAGATGAAAAGATGTCTTTTCGGTTTTGATATTGGTTACACTTATTGATATCAATTACTTGTTGGACTTTGGAATGACTTTGTGAATCTCACAAAATTAACTATTTGAGAATGATCAGAAGGCAGTCTAGACTACGAAGAGAGTATTTGTATCGCAAGGTGAGAAAATAACAGATAAATTTCAAATGTTTCGTTTAATACGCATTTCATATTTCAATTTGATAATCTAATAAACTCTGTATGTGATCAAGAAAACAATAAATAATTTAACTTATGACCTATTTAATGATTCTAAACAATGTTTTCCCAATATCAAACATCATGATTTCTTAATTATCAGCAAACTTTCTTATCAAACATCGTTCATTATTCCAAAATGAGCAGTTGTCATCCTGATCTCGTCAACGCACATCGTCCTCATTTTCGTTCTCTCCAAACTCCTGTCATCGTCTTCATCAGAAAGGCATCATAGGAACGTCAACATGCAACCTTCATTATTCACATCGCCTTGAGTTTAATCAGTCCACGAATCAGATGATAGCGTCATCCATCTTTGAATCTCTCTGGAAAGTGGAATCAGCAGTCAGGAATGTAGAATCAGAAGCTCTCCTCCCCATCCACATTCGAGTCACAACTGCCTTTATTGACCTCCACCTCTGCTTGTGAGTACAAAAGACAGCTTTTCCATCTTGTATCCCAAGCATCTCGTCCTAGGATTGCTGCCCTTATTCTTCAAACCAGCAGCCCTCTTCTTGGCATCATTCTTTCTAGCTGAAGTCGAGGAGTTCATCGATATCACCAGACAGAGGAGATCGTTGGTCAGAGCGTCTTGTCCGAGGGTTGTAGGCTAGTTCAGCTTGGGCTGAGGTATATCCGAGTTTAGTAGCGTAGGTCACGAAGGAATGCATGGTTTGAGATATCAGCTTTGATGTGTTGGTAGTAGAAGATTATAAGAGAAGAGATTGATGTTGAGATTGTGCGGGGAAGTGTCTTTATATGATTTTCGGTTGTATATCTGATTTCAGAGCCCGGTGAATAGGTCATCGGATCCAGATCTGATTCCAAGGGAAGGAGCCAGTTCGGATTTCAGGGCTCCATCTGATCATGTTCCAATAGCACTAGGTGAATGGGGTCTGATATTGAGTGTAGTATGATGAGAATTATGATTGGATCATGTAACAGATCCAACAGGAATGTGATTTCAGAAATGTTTCCACTTTCTGATCTTCGACCATAGAATGTACACCGAGAATTTCACGGAAGTTAACTTCGAAGAGAACGAAAACTGACTGAGATTCAGGAGTTCACTAGGCAACTAAATCGATTAACTCAATGAATAATACGGATTATTTTTCAGGGTTTAGAAGAAAAGGAAAGAGCGACTGCCGAACGTAAAGCACAGTTAAAATCTGCAGTTGAGGAGGGTAAGAAGCTACCCACAGACCTGAAGAAGGATGCCATAGCTCTGCAGAAAGAAATAGATTTAGATGGTAGGTCCGGGGTCCAAATTGTTAAATTCAACAGATCCAATACCCATGATCCCCCATGATCTGTGTACGATTTAAATTTGTCGAGGAGTGTTTCCAGACTGAAATATATCCAGACTGAAAGATATCTATCCTTTCTAATACCATATCATTTACCATATCGCTCCCACCCCAGGTAACGCTGACACGACCATCAACCCCCTTGATGATGAGTATCTCTACGCTGGTGTCCGGGATCCCAAACTCGTCCTGACCACCTCCCACAACCCCTCCTCCAAACTCAAGCAGTTCGCTAAGGAAATGCGGCTGATCCTCCCGAACTGCCAGCGTCTCAACCGAGGACACTTCGTGGTGAAGAATCTTCTCTTTCTGCCGATGCCTGTTATATTTTCGTTGAATTCTAGACGAATTGGTACTATAGTTATGCAGTTGTATGCAGATTTACTGCAGTTGTATGCAGATTGACTGTGAGATTGACTGTTAGAATTGACGCACCGTGCATGAATTTTCGCGGCTTGCGTTAGTGGGTCAGACATGATATGACAGCGTGCACTGTGCAGACTGCTTGATTACAGGAGAGCTCGAAAAAATAGGGGGATTTACTATTCGCGCATCAACTTTCTACGCAATTTTCATCGAAAGCACACAATTTTGCGCGTCTTTTTCGAGACCTCCAGTAATTGAGCAAAATACTCAACATTTGGACGGTCACATTTGCGCTTTCGTCCACCCAGTGAGAAGAAATAGATGGGTAACGTCCGCCAAAGACGCTTTTCACAACAGTAGCACAATGTAGTATTCCTAAAGTGGTTCCCGTGTTTAGGTGAAGAATCTGGTGGAGGCGTGTAAGAGTAACGATGTCACGGATCTGATCATCCTACACGAGCATAGAGGAGTCCCTGACGGCCTGGTGATCTGTCATCTTCCTTACGGTTAGTAGAAACGAAGTATTATAGTTTACCCACAGGTCCATTTGACATCGGCCAATCAGCGCGCGAATTGACTGCAAACTCGTTCGCTGATTGGTCAAAGTCTTGATGTTTTCGCGTCCCTATTGGTAAACTGGTAAGCTGATATGCCGCTGAGGTTAGTGTAGATCACGAAGTTACGAAAATTTCCCATAAAATTGGGATGAAATGAGTTTTTGATAAACTTTTTGGCAATTCACCAAAGGTTATCGAATAGTGCACGATATTATCAAGTTTTTTCATGAAAATCGGACTTATATGGGAAGAACTTAAAACAATAAAACACTGTAATTGCCAAGTTCCACAACACGAATAACCACAACGAGCTGACATTTTAATGCAAAGTACTTTCAAATCATCATCAGTGCAAAAGTCATTGAGTGACCTCAGTTAGTTAATTTAATATGTGTTGTGTTGTAAGTTTAAACCAGCGTTTAATAAAAATCGTGTAACATGAACATCCTATCTCCCCTAGGTCCCACGGCCTACTTCTCCCTCTCGAACGTTGTCATGCGACATGACATCCCTAACGTTGGTCCTGTTCAGGAGGTCTACCCCCATCTCATCTTCCACAACTTCACTACCAAACTTGGGAAACGTCTGGAATCCATCCTCAAGTACCTGTTCCCGGTCCCTAAACCGGAGAGTAAGAGGATTGTGTCGTTTGTCAATAGCGAGGACTATGTTTCTTTCCGTCATCACACTCATCAGGGTCCTAACAATAACATAGAGTTGAGTGAGGTGGGTCCGAGGTTTGAGATGAGGTTGTTTGAGATACGGCAGGGTACGATGGAGCAGAGTCATGCGAGTGTTGAGTGGAAGTTGCGACCGTACATGAACACGGCTAGGAAGAGGTACTTCTTAGGAGACGAGGAGGAAGAGGAGGGGTGAGGAGAGAGGGGGAATGTTCTCAACTGTGTCCATAGGAGCAGGGGACTGTTGATCTGTGACGACTGACGGTTGGAGCATTTTAATCTGAGTAATTTATTGAATTTTAATCTATCATTGACTTAACATTCTGAAAATCCGAAATTATGATTTCTGGGAGTTTTTTTCAAAGTTCAGCCTATTGAAATCTGTTTTCCTTTACTCTATTTATTTAGTCGTTTTTCCTTCAAATCATCTTTTTCGTCGTATTTTTCATTACCTGGTTCTGATTGAAAACCCGAAGGGCACCGCAATGTGCTTCATCAAGAAACAATGTTATTGACTTCAGTTGATATCACTTCAGTAAAATATTTTCCTCTACCCCACATCTTCCCATTAGCAAGGTATATATCAGTATGGAGGCTGAGATGCCCTGGGACAGTACCTATCAGTACCAATGTAAGAAGAGGATGTTTGACAAACACAGAGCTGAGCTAGGGGACGGGAGGGCTACAGCTCTGGCTAACGTCTGGGCTAACTACCACTTCTTGGGTACGCGATGTGATCAATAATGCTTCATTAAAATCTGGGAATTTTCGCATTTTTGGGGGGCATATTTTAATTCGGAGTTACAGTATGTAATGCTCTTGAAACAATGAAACATGAATAAAATCTGAGCATTCCATAGATTACCCCCTAGGTTATTTTCAAGCTCTAATTCCCCCTCTTCTTGCAGGTTGTTCGTACCCGCAGCCTGCACTGGAAGCAATAAAGAGCTGGGGTCCCCCTCCCCGAGATAGGATCTACGATGAGAAGATGAAGGAGCTGAAGGAAAGAGAGGCAGTCAACTTAGAGAAGTCTTCATCAGGATCAGGGTGAGTGGGAAGGGGCAGGGAATATGGGAATTAGGATGGGGAGGGGAGTGGGGTTACGGGGTTATTGGTGACAAAGACAGAGAAGCAATCAATTAGAAGTCATCATCTGGGTGAGTCTGGGTGAGTCTGGGTGGGGAGGGGCGGGTAAGATGAAGTGGGAAAGTGAGATGTGAGTTGCGTGGGAAGGTGAAGGACAATATGGAGTGTCCGGGTACGGGCTAGGGACGTGAGGGAGTTGAGAGAGATGGGATGATATGGTCATACTGGTGAGAAATCAGGTTCTTGAAGAATGGGGTTTGTGTTTCCTATCATGGAATCGTTTCAGGAACAGCAAGAAGAAAGCACGATTACAGATTCACATGTGAGAATACAAACTTACAAACTGTGTTTTTCACATTAAGATGTGAATACTGTTCAGTTTTTAAACCATTTCATGATGTTGAATGAACTAGGACTATTGACAGATGACTACAAATAGCTTTGAATCTCAATGAAATATTCAGTTTGGCTGTCAGGGGCCATTGCTAAGTGACTTGGGTGAATAGTTGAAACATAATTTATTTGATTGCGCTAACCGTGAATATTGAATAATCCTCCTCGGTTCGTTACTTGTATTTTTGACAGCTCTTTATTTCATTCATATATTATTTTCATTCTGTAAGTGAAATATCAATATTCATTATCTAAATCAATTCTAATCTTTTACATACCTGTGATGATGATTGCTTAGGTATAAACTTATGGTTTTGATCTAGTATAAGATTGAACTTTTAGAACAAACTTTCATCATGCTTTTACTTTTGGTCCCGTTATTAAGATGAGTTTTCTAATAATTTATTACTGTTTTGATTGAATAGAATAAACTCTTTTTCCTTAGACTGATTAGTCAATGTATTTTATATTAATTGCTGTTCGTGTTCATCATTATATTTCTAGCATGGCAAGGAAGAGGAAAGTTGTAGCAAAGAAAACATCAGAAACACCCCAGCCAGCCCCTGTAACTGATACCCCAGATGAAGGCAAACTGACCACCGAGCCAGAGTCAATTCCAGATGAAGTGCCGGAAGAAACTTCAGTTGGGGATCCTGTAACAGAGTCTCCTCCGAATCATAGTGCTGATAAGGAACCTGATGCTACAAACAATGCAATAGCAGCTGTTAGTAACAATGAGGAAAAAACTGTCGAAACGGCTACTAACAATGAAGAAGAAACCGTCGAAATGACTACCCAAAATGAAGCAGATACTGTCGAAACGGCCACTAACAATGTGGAAGGCGTGGAGAAGATGGTTACAGATGAAGTTACTGAGGTTGACTCCCAGGAAGAAAATGGTGATGGGATCATTGTGGGAAGCACTGTCTCAGAATCACCTGTTCCGGATGAAAAGGCAATGACAGAGCAGACAGAATCAGCCGAGGAAACCTCTCCATCAGAAGCTCCTCAAGAGCATCCTACTGAAAATGGTCCTCCACCATCAACGGAAGAAAAGCTTCCAGAGGATTCCACTGGTTTGGAGGATGGAGTTGAACAGCCCCTTGACTTTGAGACCGTCGAAATAGAGGACTTCCAGATGAACGAGCTCCAGTGTGAAGAACTCACCCCAAAGTCAAAGACTGCTCTTGATCCGGTTGAGAAGAAACTGGTGAAGTTCATGGAGAATCAGGGGTCGAGGAAGCTGCAATTCCACAAGGACATCTCCGACCATGAGCGGTTCTTGGTGCACAAGTTCGTGACGGAGAATGGGTTGCGGTGCGAGAGTACGGGAACCAATGCCAACCACTCGTTTGTAGTTTACAAGGATGAGGAGGATGAGGGAAAGGAGGATGAGGGAAAGGAGGATGAGGAGGAGGAAAAGGAGGGGAATGCTGATGGGAGCGAGGATGATATTCAAGTGACAAAGGTCATTGGGGCAGAGGTAATGTTTGTTGTTTGTAAATGACTAGAACATACCAATACACACTTTTTCGAGCTAGTGGGGACCAAGGCCCCCTAGTTTATAGTTCTAGAGTATAATGGTCTTTTGTTTGAGAATTTGGTCATGGCAATAATATCAAGTATTTGTCAATACAGTTGTCAATATTAACATACTTATTCCAATTTTCAATTTATTTACATAAAGTTCAAAGGTATTCCGTTCAAATTGACACTTGTCTGCAGGGTCTAGGAGGTTGCGGTATGATAACCTGAGATTAACAACCTTTTCGCCTTTAAATCCGGTTAACCCATGTATAAACACACCTCATATTTCAGCCACAGAAGAAGAAAACTACCGTGATCTTCAAGAAAGTATACAATGACTCGGAATCTCACCTTAACTTCAAAGGTAAACCAGAACTGACAAACCAGAAAGTGTCTCTGAAGAGCCTGAACATCGGTCCGTTCACTGGAATGGTTCAGGAGTCGTTGGGGGAATGGGGAATCCTCAAGAGCCTTACTCGGGACTTCAGTGTTCCTATAAAAGCGCTGGCTTACAAGAAGCCCAAGTGTAAGGTCTCTGTTTTCATCAATAACATATGGGTTGGTGATGGGCTACCAGGAGACAAAGCGGACAATCAAAAAACTAAGATAAATCAGGCAAAATCAGATGCTGCCAAGAATGTACTCGGTTTGCTCATTACTCGGGGGATAAAGTACTTCGTACACGACCAAATCAGCACTGAGCTTTGCTCAACTCGACACATAACATCATTCGGACCGTTAGGCAGCAAATTCGAAGTGGAAGTCGAGAAATTCGTCAAGACTTTCATTCGTGATCCTAACAAATTCAAAATAATCTTTGTGACTCAAAAACCGATGGACAAGTCCCGGAAGTTCTCATGGGCTACTAACTTGTCACCAGAGATGAAAACTATAATGGACCTGTGTCTCAAGTACCAGCTAAAGGTACAGAATAAGAACGGCCAGGTTAAGGCTTGGAAGTGGAGTTCAGTGCGGTTTACAATGCGAGTTGACCCCATTACGGATCTGTTAGAGGAGGAGGAAGATCTGTCCGCGGTGTCACAGGTAATAACTGGGCGGGTCACTGGTAATAATACTGTGGGGTCACAGGTAATAACTGGGCGGTCACAGGTTATAATACTGGGCGGGTCACAGGTTAAAACTGGGCGGGTCACGGGTAATAACTGGGTAACAACTGGTCGGCTCACATGGTCTACAAATTAAAATAATTTTGTGCTGAGTTTTGATAAACTCACATAGGTTGTTATAAAAAACTTTTTAGTCTTATCTTTGAATAGCTAGGCAGTCAAATTTACAAATCACACCGATGCGATGCTTTTGCTTGTTGGTAATTACTTTCATTGGTTTATTTCACAGATTAATGAGTCAGATGGCGACTCTGGGACCGTGATCGAGGAAACTGATGGTTACAGAACCCTCTCCAGCACTAACGTTAATATTGCCTTTTTCAAGCATGAACCATCACTTGTGAATAAGAGTTTGGACATCAAGTCTATTAACATGAGCAACTTCTACGGGGTATACTATTCACCTCAGAGAGCCGAGAAATACTTGGAATTTTTACTGGACATGACTCGTTTGTGTGACATACCTTGCAGAGTTTCAGTGACTGGCCCTCTCAAAGAACGTAACAAAAGTTGTCAGTGGGAGGCTCGACTCAGTATCAACGAAAAATTCATTTCCAAGGGCACGGGAAAAAACGCAGAGGCAGCACAGCAGCACTGTGCCAAGAATACCTTTTTCTTCCTCCGATCTGAAGGAATTGGGCTGGTAATTGACGGTGAAGTTCGGAATGAGCACTTCTTGGCAGTAACACGTGAAATGTTGGAATGCGGCACAATCCGCGGAAAGTTGGACGAATTCCTCGCAGACGAGAACTTGCTGAAGGTCACCTTTCCCGTGGATACCAACGACTTTGAGATGGAAGTAATTGACGTTCTCGCTGAAAAACACTCCCTCAACAAGGTGTACGAGGGGACGGGATGTGTGTCGCTTTGGAAGACCAACTCAGTGCAGCACAAGATGAAGTTCCCGACAAGTTACCCGACGGTAGAGGAGGAACTTGTTTCCAAAGTGAAGCTCATGACTCAGGAAATGCTGGCTGCTAACCCTCAGGCTATTCGGAGTGAAGTGGAGAACTTCGTCAAAGATCCTGAGGCAATTGAGATACAGTTCGACAAAGGCCTCACGCCCAACCAGAAGGATCTGATTGAAATCCTGGCGGAGAAGCATAACTTGTTGGTACAGTTTGACGAGGCGTCAGGGTACACCTTGTTGTCGAGAGGGGCTGGACTTCCAGTTGAAAAGCCTGTGAGCAGCAAGCAGAGCACTCCTGCCTCGGCAACCAAGAGGAATATCAGCTTTGTCAAGGTCAGAGAAACTTCCTGGAATCTTTCATGTCTTCTGATTTCGAAATACTATAAGACTTTGATTTGATATTTGGACTTTGATTTATCTTTAAAATTTTCCTTGAATCATCATTAATTGTAAGTTTAGTTAGAAAGTTTAATTTCTAGCTATGATTTTAATCCATATCTTTTCAGCCAAAAGATTCACCTGAACCCCCGAAGAAGAAACCAAAAGAAAGTCCGAAGGGCGTTCCCCAGAGACTGAGAACAACCTACAAGATGGCTTCTACAACCGCTCTCAACAAATTCCACCAAAAAACTAATGCCACCAATTCTCCCACTTCACAAGAGAGCCCCCGGAGGGGGCCTGACAGACCTCCTGCGAGGGGAACTCCTGCCCAGAAGATACCCCGTTCAATGCCCCCTTCCCCTGTTTCCCGTCCTCCTCCAAGGAACACCCCAGAGGTCCGCCTTCTTCCCAGGAACACCCCAGAGGTCCGTCTTCTCCCCAGGAACACCCCAGAGTCCCGTCTTCCCCCAGGAATACCCCAGATGGAAGGTCGCCCAGGAATACCCCAGATGGAAGGGACAGCCTGCATTGGAGGGAACCTCCCAGAAACCCTGAGCCACGGCCTTTGATTCCCTTCAGAGACTCTGGTATGCCCTCTCGACATGGTCCAGACTCAAGAGACCAGGGTGCACCATTCCGACGTGGCCCAGAACCAAGGGACTCTGGTATCCCCTCCCGACATTCCCCACCACCGAGAGACCCTGGCATCCTCTCCCGACATGTTCCAGGCCCAGGCCCAAGATACCGCACTCCTGATCATGATAGATTCCAGTCAGCTAATCCTAATCTCTCTAGAGACAGGGACCCCGCTAACCAATTCAATATCCACCCATCCCGGGCAGGATCTGGTGGTCAGCCAGGCAACCAACCTCCGCAAGCTTTCAACAGGACTATGGGTAAGAAAACCCTAATGGAAAGTCGTGATGGGTACCAAGGCTACTCGGGAGGTGGTTCATTGCTGCCTCGTGAACCAGAGTTTGGCAGGCGTCCAATGTCTCCGCCTCCCAGTGCACGTGGGTCAGCTAAGCAACGACTGGGCCCTGGCCCTCTGAGGGAAGGCCCCATTGACAGCTTCGTGTCAAACGTTAGGAATAGCATGGGCGGCAGTCCCAGTCCCAGGGGTGGACCGAACATCAGAGGGGGTCTGATTCAGCGAGGGGGACCAAGTCCCAGGGGCATTGGGAGAGAGGGGCCAAGTCCTAGAGGGGGCCCAAGTCTGAGAGGCAGTCTTATGCAGAAAAGTCCGAGTTCTAGAGGGGGTCCCGGTCGTCGAAGCTTCGTTCTGCAGGAAGATAATTTATGAAGTCTTTCGTGTTTGCCTTCATTTATCTTTTGATCTCTGCTGCTCAATTATGACACCAGCCAAACCGACATTATTAAAGCCCATTTTGTTATCAGATGTACCACCGACCATGAACTGATCAAAATGAACGTTTTTTTATTTATTTTATTGTTTGTCATATTCCTTAATAATATGTATAACTCTTTGCAAGTGAATGTATAGGTAATAGCATCGAAAACTTTTATTTTCAAATGCGCATAAAGCCTAACTTTCAGATTGTGGCACATTTCATAGCTAGATAATTGGAATTTATTCTCAACCATTGCTGCTATTTTTTATATTAAACTTCAGTTCTATCCAATAGGTTTTCAAAGTAATTTCAATGCGATTGGGACCTTCTCAATTATAGTTATTTAATTATAGTTATTCAAACACGATATGGATAGTTATGAAAGGTGAATTGTAAATTGTTGACTGAAATATTAATGATACTTCAACATTTATCCTATTTCCTGTCATCATTGTTTATCATTTTCGTAATTATTTTCTATCGCAATTATCAGCCAATCAATCTTAATTCTAGTTCTGGATTAAGCCTTTTTTGATATATCATTAGATGACTAGATGGATCATTGAAACCGCCAGCTTGATCACAGATCACTTATGGTTTTTGTTAACCTACAATCAAATCTGAGGGAGGATGGCCCATGAATTTGATGACATTGATGAGTTGGATGAGGAAGAGTACGGCGGGGAAGGCTCCTTCGCCTTCTCCTCCCAACCAGGAGGTACCCTCTGTGTGGTGGACTGTACTGAGGACATGCTCGTCAAGGACTCTGAGACTGGTATCTCCCGAGGTCGTATCAATGTTTAAAGCTTGCTCCCTATAATCGAGTATGTTACTATCGTTGTTTCCTGTTGTCTACATCTTGAACCCGTTGTTTACCTCATGAACCAAGCAGTTGGTAGATATATCTTGGCAGTAACGTAAGAAGGCTGTCAAGAGACAGAGAAACGAGAATTTGGTTTAAACAAATGTAAAACGGTATTACAATACACATAACAATTAAGACCATCAAGTAACTGTATTTGTATTCTGACTGAGTAAAATCCCTAACTGGTATCTCCCGAGTGGTCCTGGCTCTGGAGGCTATAAAGAGCACCTTCTGCAATAAACTCATCAGTGGTAGCAGGGACTTCATTGGTGTCATCCTCTGTGGGACAGCTACTAAAACAAACGATTACCCTGGACTTCATGTTCTGCTGCCTCTTGACACCCCTGATAAGACCTGTGTGGATGTGTTGCAGAAGTGTATTAATGAGTTTAAGGCAGGGAAGTCTGAGTTTGGTCAGGGTCAGGATTACTCACCTTACCACCTGTTGTGGACCTGTAATAGTGTCTATACCAGCTGTGTCAAGAAGCTGACAAATAGGGTCGTCATGATCTTCACCAATGTGGCTGAGCCAGCTAACCTGGACTCTAAAACCCGAACTCTAGCAGTAACCAAAGCTAGGGACATGTCTGAACTAGGAATCACAATCTCTATAATCACCATGCCGACAGTATCAGGAGCTGAATTCAACATGGATTCCTTCTACGCTGCTCTTATACCAGATCACGAACTAACGAACCCTACAAATGATTTGGAGGAGCTATCTCAGCGAGTTCACAGGAGGGAAACCAAAGTCAGAATGATGAAGAATCTGAAACTAACCATCGGTCCTGAGCTGACTATCGGGGTGCAGTGTTGCAACTTATACGGGGCTCCGGCTGTAAAACACGTTAATCTGTGCAGTAAAACCAACGAGCCGGTGGTGACTGTCTCCACCGTTGTCAAGGAGTCAGACAGATCAGTCCTTCTTCCCCATGAGATACACAGGTCTTGTAAACTGGGCAGTGAAACTGTGATATTCACTGCAGAGGAGATGGCTCAGATGAAGGTCCAGGTGGACAAGGGCTTCTACATCCTCGGCTTCAGACCTAACGACATCAAGTTCCACCACGTTGCAGGATCCTCCCTCTTCATACGACCAGATGAGGCTCTGTTCACTGGCAGCACAGAGTTCTTCATGGCTCTACTTGGATCGCCTCTCAGCCCGGGATATGGTGGCTCTGTGTCATTGTGTGCCCCGGGAGGGTTCCACGGGATACATCGGAGCTCTGATCCCGCAGCGGGAGGAGAGGGATGAGAACCGGGAGCAGGTGCGGGCAGCGGGCTTCAACCTCGTCCGGCTCCCCTGGGCTGAGAATGTCAGAAAACTGACATACGAACCCACGGTGCCCCCTACTTCAGCCCAAGTTGAGGCTGCCAAAGCGCTGGTGCTGAAGTTGAAAGCTCGATACAGCTCCGAACTGATAGATGATCCGCAGTCCCAGCAGTTTAACAAGACTCTGGAAGCGATAGCTCTGGAGAAGGATCAGATTGAGGAGACAGAGGATCTCACTAAGCCAGATGTGGCTAGTATTGATAAGAGGGCCGGCAAGGAGATGCAGGGGTTCAACGAGACAGTGCTGCCGAAGGGTTTTGTTATTCCGGATGCATGCAAGAAACCGGATTATAAGCGTGTCATCAACTTAGTAAGTTTTGAATCTAAAAATTGTGATTTTTTTTCTAGACCTGGATTTTTCGGAAACATAGTCGTTCAAATCTATCTAATTCCATCAAAATCTTGGAAAACCAAAATTGAATAAATTCGAATCCTACAAATTATGAAATTACAAGAGATTATAATCACAGTTTCAATCATATTTTTAATTTCTCCCTCCACTCTCCAGGTTCAAAGCAAAAACTTGGAAGGAACCCTCGGCAAGGTGTCCGTGGCGGATCTGCGTCTATACTGTAAAGGAGTCCGGATCAAAGTGTCTTCCACTGCAAAGAAAGCTGAGCTTCTTGAGGCAGTTAAACGTTTCCTGGGGTAAGGATTGTTTGATTTCCATGGAGCATATTATATAACGTTATTGTCGGATGATTTTAAGATTAAATCTCGTCCGAGTTGGATAATTTTTATTTAAGATATGCCACACGATATTGATAGTTTTTAAAAACTGATAATTGTTTATTTTAATATTCTTAAGTTCTTAATTTATTTATGATTCCAATATTCCATTTGTTAAATAGTTAATTGTTTAATAGTTAATGTAACAATTTTAAAATATTCCAATCATATTATTAGCACGTTAGTGACAGAAGACTTTCTCATGTTTATAAAGGTTTATACAACAACTATTGAGTTTATTATATTGTTACATTGACGTGTTTCTTTTTCCTACAGCCATGCCATTATTCATTGTTCTGATTTAATTGAATTTCCAATTCATCTTTTCTTTAGCCGAGTCTGTTAGTTCGGATTTGATATGGGCATCTTCGATTGTGATGGAGAGTCAGTATGTTTTCATTTTTTGTATCTATTGTCCTAACCTTTCCTTGACCAGTTGTTCCCAATAGGATGGTTAGGCAGCCATTGGTGCTATGAAATTCTCGCTACAAATGAAGATGAACAGATAAAAGACATTTTAGTCTCGTTTTTAATTATTAACTAAAATGGCTAGAAATTCAAAGAAGAATAAAATTATCAAAGAGGCCAGGTCCTTCTGGACACTTCTACGACATAATGACTCAGTAAACAACGCGGAGCTAAACACCGACGTGACGTTGAAGGAACTAAACCTAGATGGGTACCTTGGCATCTTTCCAAACCTCGTCCTTCCCTTGAAAATAATCGAGGACATTAGAGCTAGCCGAGGAGTCCCAGTAAGCTATGAAATCCTGGAACGGAGTAAGAAGAAGATATACACTCAGATGCTGATCAATGGCGTGAACGTGGCCAGGGGAAACGGGGGAACCGTGACTAAGGCACGGGAGGATGCCGTGGCTAGGGGACTGAAGTTCCTCGTCTCGCATAAGGATCTAAGGGTCATTCCGTGCGGCAGGATTCCCAAGAAATTCACGAGACATGAGAACTTTAACAACTTATCCAAGGAAACGACTCAAGCGAAATTCTTTCAAATGTTCATTGGTATGCTCGATGAGTTTACTGCAGATCAAAGCCTTGCTAAACTGACCATCCTCCTTCCCGGTAACAGACCCTCATCCTTCTTCAAGGGGCTCCCTCATGCTGCTAAGTTCAGGAAGTTGCACTGTGAGATTTTCTACGCGGTGATTGCGAAGCAAAACAGGGGGGTTGTGCAGGTGTGCAAAGCAGACTCAGATACCCATAAGATGGATGAGGTTAATATCACCAATGTGAGGTGCCTCCCACCCATGGTTAGTCAGTTTATGGACTTTTTAAATATCGATATTTTGATCCGACAAACCTCCTTTCACTTCAGTTATAATTGATAGATTAATTCGACAATTGGAAAACATCATGATTCACTGGTAATGATAAATCAAACATCAGTTTTCTTTTATTTTGATTTCATATTTTTCATCTGATAGTGTAATTGATAATAAATTTCTCAGGAGCCGTATTCTAACCCGATGACGAGAAATAAGATGCGGAAGAAAGTAGCAGGAATTGTAGGGGAACTTGAAGGGGGACTTGATACACTGCCGGCCCCGGTAAGAAGCCGAATGCTGATATTTGATAACTGTTTATAATATTGGAGTCACTGCACAATTATTGGTAGATAAACTGACTCGATTTTAAGCCCCGAAATTTAATTTATATAGGTACCTATGAAGTTGTAAATTTTAATTTTGTACAGCTTTGTTATTTAGGATTTCAGATTTTTGCCATTCACATTTTCAAATATTTTCATCAATTTTCATTTCGTACTTCTTAGGCTCGTCAACAACCGGACCCCAACTCCAAACGACAGAAAAGGAAAAGGGCGTTGTTAGATGGAGACGACTCCTTGGGTATCGTGAACCCTGTTTTCATAATGCACCAAGACAAACCGCTCAACGAGACCCTGGGAACATCAGAGACTGTGTTCCTCATACCTGGCTTGTTGAGCAACCCTCAATCCCGCCTGGAGAAGTCCCTCGACTGCTCCTCACTTCCCTACCGATACGAAGTCAGTGAGAAGCTCGCTGTCCTCTTCCTCTGTGAGATGTTCTTTTGTTCGGGTAAAGGGGAATCCCCAGAGGAGTCGCAGTTGAACTGCGCAAAGAAAGCTGTGCAGTTTCTAGAGAGTAGGGCAGTTCCTGCACCCACGGAGGAGGCTTGGAAATCATACATGATGCGGAATGAGGATGCTGATGTTTTCTCTATCATTCCCAAAGCAAGCCTTATCCGAAGTGGATTCTCGTCTTATTGTCCTATTTCAGGGTTCAACGGAATTGACCCAGAATTAGTAGATGAACATCTCATTGCATTTAAAATTAATTGTGTCCTTTGGAAGATAGTTTTTACTGGTGAACTTTCTCAGGATGATTTGAGCATTATTCAGGAGAAATGCGGCAAATACCCCGACTTAGAAACAAGTTTCCTCTACTCCGATTATGTGATTGTTTTCAAGCGTAATCCGATGTGTGGCAAAGAAGAGGAAGCCTCTGTTACCCGAACAAATGGAAGTGTATCAGAAGCGGGTCCTGCTCCTAAAAGAAGAGAAATGTCTCCGATACAATCCGAAAGACAACCTCACGAGGAAAATCCTGGTTCCGCAGGTGGAATGAATTCAATGACTTCAGATTCTGAGCAGACAATGGGTTCCAGAATCAATCGAAAAACTGTGAAAAAAACGGGTCCTGCTCCTAAAAGAAAGGCAAAGTCGCTGAGGCAATCCGGAAGACAACGTCACAAGGATGGTCCAACAGATGGAATGAATTCAATGACTTCAGATTCTTACCAGGCAATGGGTTCCAGAATCAATCGAAAAACTTTGACAGAAACGGGTCCTGCTCCAAAAAGAAGGGCAATGCCTCTGATACAATCCGAAAGACAACCTCAAGAGGATAATCCTGGTTCCGCAGATAGAATGAATTCAATGACTTCAGATTCTGACCAGGCAATGGGTTCCAGAATCAATCGAGAGGCTGTGCCAGACGCGGGTCTTGGTCCTGGAAGAAGGGCAATGTCGCTGATGCAATCTGATAGAAAACCTCACAGACTCAGGCATCACGATGATGATCCTGGTGCCACAGATGGAGTGAATTCAATGACTTCAATTCATGACCAGGCAACGGGATCCAGATCAAATCGAGAGATTGTGCCACTTGAGCACCCTAGTCGTCTGCACAACGAAACACGAATCCTACCAACCTCCTCGCAACATGACTCAGAAATATACTCCTCCCGACACAGCCCTCCTTACTCTTGCGAAGAGGAGCGTGATTCATTACCTCAGATACCCTCAAGAATTGAGATACCGTCAAGGATTCAGATACCCTCAAGGATTCAGATTCCCTCAAGATCAAAGAGGCCTCCAAGATCAGATCATCATCCGTTGCATGTACGACGTACAACTGTGGCTAGTGGTTACGATGAACACTCTGGTCATTGGTCCATGAAAGTGGCTCAAAGATTTATAATGGATGGCGATATCCGAAGACTAAATAATTTTCACATAGCAGCAGACAAAATAACGCCCCCGCTCTGCTGCCTTCTCCAAATAGCAGTAGTCGAAATTCCGGCCCCGCTCTGCTGCCTTCTCCGAAAAACAATCCCGACCTCAATCTTAAGCCTTTCCCTGACCCTGACACCGCTTACTCGATTGTTGGTAAGGAACACACGTATTATCAAAGCATTTCAGAGCCTGATGATGAAGAAGGAGATGACATGGAGGATGAAATCGATGGAATCGAGTACAGGCTTAAGGAAGAAACAGATATTATAATCGATGGTTCAGAGCCTTAACGATGATGATGGAAGAGTACAATCCTTAATTGTGAGATCTATGGAATCGAGTACAATCCTTAATGTGAGATCGATGGAATCGAGTATGAGAGAGTTATGTATCGGGTTAATTTGATTCATCTGTTCACCATCTTCGCCCTGAAGAATCCTGTGGTAAAAAATGACAGCAATGCTATGTATTTTGAAATAGAACTTCAGATGGAGCAAAATTTTGGCTGATCAATATAAAAGGGCGTTAATTTTAATTATTGAAGCATTGAATCTCAGATTATATGGTTTAGTCCTTCTGAGCTGACTTTTAACATGTTTGTTGTTTGAATTATCATTATATATTTTATTATTGTGCTAATATAAGCTTTAATTGAGATGTCTTTGAAGATAATCCAAGCGTTGACTGTGAATTATGGAATGTTGGTTCATGGTCAGACATGTATCATGAAAAATTTTCTTGCCAACTCTTTGATCTTTCGACATAGGTGCACTGTTTCATATATTTAGCTCTTTATCTTATAAGCCAATTTCCTAGGTGATGGTGGGGGATACCTTTACACCTTCATGCCCCTTCACTTCCAGCTCCCCTCAGAAAAATAAGACCACATTGGTTCCCACCAAATCTTGTCTCAGAAACGGAACATTCTCACGGAAGTTAGTTCTTGCCCCAATCCCTCTGACCCTTAAAAACTGCTGGAGTTCTACTTCTCCTTACCAATCTCGACATGTTAACCCCAGAATCACCCTGAAAACCCTCAACCTCGACCCCAGTCACCGGTTCATCTTCTCCAAACACCGGTCTGTTATAAACGTCTGGAAACAAATCAGCCAGCATCTCAACATTCCAGTGAAACTTCATGTAGCTTCAGTTATCAAGAATGAGTTTTATCAGGCAAAGTGTCTGGTAAACAACGTGGAGGTGGCTCATGGGGTGGCAGAGACCAGTAGGAAAGCAAGGATAGTTGCCGGAAACAATGCCCTGATGTACCTGACAAGGAAGCAAGGGTTCCATGTCATTGCTGTTGAGATGTTACCCAATGATAACATCGTTAGGGTGGACTCTGCCACACTGCTCTATGCCACTGAGAACCAGGTCAAGGAAATCACCCGCAAAGCTGAGGAAATCATGGATGATTTTGTTCGGAACCCTGCCGTTGCGAAGATTGAGTTTTCCCTGAACCACGATGTGATCTGTGATGATTCGCTGGTCTCGGAGATGCATGCCATTGCAAGGAAGCTGAAGTTAGGACACAGGAATGAAGGGTTGTGGCCTTTCAGAAGGGTGTGTGCGTGGAAGTCTTCCAATGTCCTGCACAACTTGGAGGGGGTGTTTGTGAATTACAACGTGCTCGCCAAAAGAAAGGTAAATTTTAGGTGACTTTTTGCTTGCAAATTCGCTTAATTTTGATCGGTCGTATATATTCAGTTGTCTGCCCTCCTTTCAAATTCATATTTGATTTTTGTAAAGTAAATTGGATATTGTGTGTAAATAGCTTTTTGGTTGATATGTTCAAAGTTTCTTAACTTAACAAAAATTTTAAGAAGTTATCAATATCAGCTTTCCGCCTTTCCTAGAAAATCTATCCATTTTAACATTTTTAAAAAGTCTAACTCTTACGTAGCTTTTCGCCTTCAGAGGGAAGCCAAGCAAAGGCGCCTAGCTACCAAAAGCTCAGAGTCGGAAGACTTTATCCCCTCAACCTGGTCTCGTCCCCACTCCTCTCCCCACTCATCCACTGCCCATCCTGCAGCCACTCCCCACTCGAGTGCGCCAGACCTACCCCCCTCACCCATCACTCACCCATCACCAGACAACCCCTCCTCAGATTCTCTCCGAGTGTTCGATATCAGAGGAGCAGCTTTCAGTGGTGATTCTGTGAGTAACGCGTTTTGTTTTAGTTGCAATGATGACACCAGCCCTGGTGATGATGGGCAGGTGTTTGACCTGCACCTTCTACTAGAGGAATCAGAGCAATGTGGCGAGGGGGAGGAGGAGGCAGACCATCGTGGCGAGAGGGAGGAGGAGGAGGCAGAGCAGACTGGTGGAGGGGAGGAGGAGGAAGAGGTGCAGTTGGGTGAAGAGGAGGAGAAGGGGGTGGAAGTTGAGGATGCTATGAAAATTGAGGATGATAAGATAATTGAGGATGATATGAGTATTGAGGATGATATGAGAAAAGAAGTCTATGATATGTGGGATGACGATGATGATATGAAGATTGATGAAGAAGCAAATGTTATATCGAAGGAAGATGATGTTATTTCGGATGATAAACTTGTTTCATTGGATGAAGATCTTGTGTATGCTGGCTTTTCAACAGCAGAGATTCAGAGGAAGACTGTTCAAGTGCCAGAGTACTTTAATTTGTTTTGATTTGAAGGTGTTGGTTACACATATGTGTGTTCATGGATCGATCGATGAAAAGGCGTAAAATACGACAAGTTTTATCAATTATGGGACGTTAATTATATTTCGGGCACTGTGAAATGCGCGTATTTATCAATACCATTATCAATTCCTTCATCGATCGATGCATTTAAAAACACATGGGTTAATGAGTTTTATACAGGGCGTGTCTTACGTATATAGGATTATTTCGCAAATTACCCTCTGAAATTTCAGAATAAAACTGATAAGATTACATTATTAACAAATAACACGCAAATTGCGAGGTAACTGGTAAATTATTCCCATTTGTAATATAATTTTTGTTACGTTTTTATAATGTTTTTAAATTTGTAAGTTCCTGTTTTAATTTCAGAGTTCAGATATAGCACTGATTAAGCGTTTTTTGTCACAAGGAAGCAACGAGTTTGGATCTTTAATTTGTTCTAAGAATTCTTTTAGATTTTTAACAGTTCTTGCGTTTTTCAAGAATTCGTTTATAAAATAGCCTGGGGACTTCCCAGTTTTTAAACCTTTTGGAGCCTGGTCAATGTTTGAATGGTTTAATTTAATATTATATTTATGACTTATTGTGTGATTCACCCATCTATTGAAGATGTAAGGCATAATTTATCAAATGCTAACTTTTAACAATTATGACTAGATGTTTTTACGATATATTTTACGATATGTTTTTACGATATGTTTTTACTATGTGTATGTGTTTGGCAAAAATTTACAATTTTTTATCCTCCCCTTCAGCAAACTTAATTCCCCTACATCATCACAATGTTCATTGTTCGTATGAATTGCTATTGCATTGTCTATTTAATTTATTTCCTCTTTATGTACTAGAATAGTATAATGTATCTTAAGGGGCATTAATTGGTCGGAGACATAACATGGTCGCTGGGGCCCTTTGCCCCCAAATAAAAATATCATTTAATAACCTCGACACAAATAATGTTTCACCTTGTTGCAATATTATTATTAAAAATTCCAAATGAAATTATTTCCAAATTTCCGTCGACTTAATGCGACCATGCTATTTTTCATAATATCAAAATATGCCCGTCCATGTATTGTCAGATCAATTTAAATGCTCTGATTAAAAGGTATATTTCAAGTGGTTTCATTTGTAATAGTTTTGTTAATGTTAATCGCATGATTTTTGAGTTGACCACCTATTTCTCTATACCTATTGTTCTATGAAATTTTTTAGTTTGATTGATTATTGGTTTTATTTACTTTAATGTTTGAAAAGTGAGTACCTTCTACAAATCTTCTTTCAGATTTTTTAAAGATCATGATTCCATTGAATTATTTCCAGTCGTCTTCATTGATTTATTTCCAGATGTCGATTCGTTATGATTTTATCATTCTCTAGTTCTTCCCACTTCCTAGTCCCACTCTTCCTACTTCTACTTCTAGCCCCACTCCTCCCACTTCCTGGTTCCCACTCCTATTCCTCACTCCCCCACTTTTATTCCTACCCAATATTCCCACATTTCCTTCTCAATGCTCCCCAATCTCCTATGTTCCCACTTCAGGTCCCCTTCCTCACCTCCCATGCTCCCACTCCTATTCATCTTCTCCACTCTTCCAACTCTTATTCCCCTTCCTCACTCCCACATGTTCCCAATCACACTCCCATTCCCCTTCCTCACTCCCCCATGTTCCCACTCCCCTTCCTCACTCCCCCATGTTCCCATTCAGGGACCAGGTCCCCTTCCCACTCCTATTCCCTCTTCCTCACTCCCCAATGTTCCCACTCCCATTCCCCTTCCTCCCCCCCCCCCCATGTTCCCCCTCCCATTCAACTTCCTCACTCCCCCATGTTTCCACTCCCACTCAACTTCCTCACTCCCCCATGTTCCCACTCCCATTCCCATTCCCCTTCCTCCCCCCAATGTTCCCACTCCCTCTCCCCTTCCTCACTCCCCAATGTTCCCACACCTATTCTCCTTCTTCAATCCCCCACGATCCCACTCCCTTCCTCACTCCCCAATGTTTATCTAAGGACATGTTCCCCTCCCATTGAACTGCTCCCTTCCCCTCCCCCGTGGGACATGTCAGCCAGTGAACTGGTGGAGTTCCCCTGGGAGAGCAGGTTCGAGTTCCAGTGTCGGGTGGAGAAGATCACCAAGTACTCAGCAGTGTTGGGGGTGCTGCGCGCGACCGCTCTAGCTAATGTTTGGAGCAACGTCCACTTCTTGGGTGAGTGAGAGTGCCTCTGTGTCGTGCTGGGAGTGCCTTGATGGTGGGAAGAATGGAAGATGTTAATTCTAAAAGTTTTCTGATGAATTCTAATTTCAAGTATTCTGTCATTGAAGACCTTGTTTCGGCCGAAACTGATTTAATATTGTAGCCTCTCAGACCTCAGTGATTTTGTGCACTCTATAAATGTCAAAAATGTGAAGAATCTCAAAGTTAAAAATATATATTTTCAGGCTGTTCATACCCTACCAAGGTCCTGCACGAGATCAAGGATTGGGAACCTCCACCGAAGAACCACAAATTCGAGGAGAAGCTGGCAGAAGTCCAACAAGCGGACGATGAAGCTATGTACGATGCTACCCTTGTCAACCCTCACCTCAACATCAAACACCTGGAATCATTCCGTCTTACGGTCTACGAATACGACATTAACGCTGTGTGTCATCTCTCCAACTCAGCTCAGTCCTCTCGAGTCCCACTCGAGTTCAGGGAGGATAAAACCACCAACACCGTGTCCCTGTACATCAACGATATCCATATATCCGATGGTAGTGCAGGTACTCTGAAGGAAGCAAAACATGCGTGTGCGGAGAATTCAGTGAAGTACCTGAAGAAGAAAGGAGTACTGATTGCAGACCGTCACCTGGTGTTTAATAGACGAGGACGCTGTTAGTCACGTGTCCAAGGACACGCTTGTGGGAGGGGACGGAGGGACTCACTCAGCCCACAAGATAACGGACGATAACGTGGGTTGCAAGCTCCTCAAAGCCATGGGTTGGACGGAGGACACAGGGCTGGGGAAGGACGGACAGGGACGGCTGGACCCCGTGGGAACGTCCGGACAGGTCAACAGAGGCGGACTGGGATCGCGGAACTCTGAGTTCAGCATCTGTAGGCAGAACGTACAGGAACAACTGCTGGCCTTCATGAGGAACTCCGAACTGCAGAAGCTGGAGTTTTCCAACGAACTGGACAATTTGGAGAGGAAACTCATCCATCAGCTGGCCAAGAAGTACGGGCTGATGCATAAGAGTCGGGGGAGTGGGGCTAACAGGCGACTAACTGTCTGGAAGGAGGAGGAGAGGAGGTTCGGAGACATTGTGTATCCAGAGGAGGAGATGGAGGAGGAGGAAAAGGAGGAAATTCAGGTGAATATTTGTGGGTGGAGACACTCGTGACATTCCAAGAATTTTGATACTTGATAGTAAATCATGATTCATTCTGTCCATTGAGAATGAGAATGCGAATTTTTTAGTGAATTTCAATTTATGAAATGATCGTAACCGACAGTCGTCATCTTTTCAGATAATTGAGCCCCCTGAAGCAGAAGCTGAGGTGATCCTGATTGACCCTGAAGAAGAGGAAGACACCTTCTCTTCAGCCAGCCGGAATCTTAACTCCCTATCCCTCCACTCCGACTCCAACCAGTCCAGCTCAAGTAGCGGCAAGAGGAGAAAGGTTTCGGGACCACACCCTCCCAAACACCGCGATGCCCCTTTCATACCCTTCAGTAATTCTCAAAACAACAGGAGTAGGAAATCAAAGAATCGCGGTTCAAGGGGCTCCAGTAATGTAAATGATCGCAGCTTTGGTGGACCTAATTCAAACTCTCAGTCTCATAGGAAAGAGGGTCAGCCCTTCCGAGATGGGTACGTGGACCCTTACCTGCAGCATACAGACCGCCAGGCGCATGGTAACGACCAGGTGCATGGTAACCACCAGGCACGTGGTAACCACCAGGCTCCTGATCGGATGGTAGAGGGTTACCAGGCACAGGAGGAGGCATTTCCCTCCTCCTCCTCCTCTCAGAGACGCCCTCGGGTGGCCCGCGCGAGGGGAGGTCATTTCCCTCAGGGGTACCAGGCGAGGGGTGGTGCTACAAACAATCACCAGGGGTACCAGGCGAGGGATGGTGCTACAAACAATCCGAGAGATCCGAGGGTAACCGGGACCTACAGACGAGACCCCAGGACTTACTCCGACCCGAGGACTCGACCCTCGTCAGGGTTTGGTATTTACAGCAGAATAAGACCGCAGCTCTAGGTTACACTTTACAGATATAGACCGACCCCCTGCTAGGCGTCCCTGTTCAGATGTTTTTTATGTTACCTGTTTGGTGATGACGTAATGGAATTTGAATATTATGGACGTAAAACTGGATACCTATAATTCAGTATTGCCAGACAGTATTTTTTTATTAATTACGTATTGGTTTGGTCATGGTGACTATGAGTTATGACTTCCTCTTGTCAGTATGACTTGTCAGTGGCACGACCATCTGTTTTACAGTTGCAGTGGTCTCTCAACCTATTCAATAGATATATTAATAGCATCACGAGTTAAGCATCAACTTCAAGACTTTCGGCAAACTTAAAATCTAAATACTTGTTGCGCGATTGCGTTTTGGGATACTGATAATGATTGTGATAAAAGATTAAAAGAAGATGAAAGTTAGTGCCGCGCATGGATAGGTTGAGATACCACAGTAGTTATTCTTAGTTCTTAAATACTTTTGGTTTTTAGGGAATTTTATCTGCTGTAGTTAAGATGTAAATATTGGATTCTTGTGTCAATGTCATGGTGACCATTTCAAAGTTCCAACGAATCATATCCTTATTTTCTCAAACTTAATATAAGTTAAAGCACATATTTCGAGGGTCGTTGTCAGTTATCCGTGGGCGCAAATTCAAGTGAACACAATATACGGGTCAAGGTGTCCCAAAATTTGGCGAAATAATGAATTTTAATCAAGCAGTAAGTTTAGATTTAGTTTTATGTGCCTTGCTCGTTGCCATGGAAACCGTATTATTGCACGTGCAACTTAAGTTATAAAACAAAAGCGGCTTATTATATCACTGAAATCAATATAATTTCTTTCTTCCACAGTATTTGAGAATGTTTCTTCCCCTGAAAAAGATCGTGCCTCATAACCTCAAACAGATCGAATCATGGCAACCATTCAATTCTCCATAGTTACGTTGTTGGTAATAATCCTAGCGCTGATTTCCTACACAAAGAATATCCCAGAAAGAAAAGAATCAGGCAACGATCCCCTGGGGATTTTTTGGAAAAACGATGAAGTTGAAGCGAGAGACGACCCAATAGGAATATTCTGGAAAGAAGCCCGATCTAATACCAAGGAACGGAACAAGCTTGCAGACATAGAGAATGGGCTTGATAATGGATATGCTTATGACGAAAACGGGCAAGACTTACAAGTTGGAAAGGTGCGAAAAGACAAGAAACATCTCTTTGGGATCGACTTCGAACGTTACATTTTCGGTGTTGATGATGGCAATAGTGTCCAGGATCAGGCCAATGGGAATGACTAACGAAGCATTAACTCCACACTATCTACAATTAGAACTTTTAGTCCGACCGATTTAAAGATTTTAGACGATTTCTATGAGGAATTGACAGAGTTTCTGCGTTGTTTCTTTCAGTAAAATATGACATATAGAGATAAAACAATTTTTTTGTTTCATTGGACACAATTAAGATTTAAGATACTCTTCAAATTCAATAGTGGAAAAGCAATTTCATCAATTATCTTAAAATGGGCTCTATATTTTATCATTGTCACTTGTCAGAAAAAGCTTGCCTCGTTTTGAAAATTGCCATCCCATCGGTATTATCGACAAAAGGAAATGAAATTAACTCTTCATCAATGAGAATAACAAGTTACAGTCAATCAATGGCTAACATTCATTTAAAAAGGGGGAAATTCTGAAAACGCCATTACCACAGTAGCATATCTAAACGATGAAAACAATTTTTTTCTTTTATATGATATGAAATTTTTAGGTTGATCATCCAAACAAGGCGAAATATCAAATAAAACAGTGAAAAATAACACATTTAAAACGTTTTGAAAGTACAAAGCGTTTTGTAAAAGGAAGATAAAAAGTTAATATTCAATCCCTATGAAAATCCTAGAAACTAGGCAGATCGTAGGGGAGTAGATTCGTCCCCTGCTCCTTTACAGCAGCACCTCCAGCAGCAGATAAGTAAGCCACAGAGCACCAGCCCGAATAGCTCAATCAACAGGATCACCGTAATGATGGTGATGTTAGCAAAGGAAATCCAGTAGACACTCGAGCTGCAGTAATTCTCAGCATCGGTAGGGTCAATGGTTTCAACTGAACCCCACAACTGGTAAACCCAAACAGTGCCTGAGAGGGAATGTTGAGTTGAGGTTTACAGAGTTGCATTGATTACGATTGAAAATGGTATTAGGGAAACATCAAAGCAATACAAATTGTTGTGCTAATGGCGTGGGTCGATATCCAGTAAATTTAGGATATGCTTGGTATTGGTCGATCACCAGTCGCCCGAAGTGCGCGCCAAGCTGCATTTTCTATGCGCCGAACGACTGCTCATACAACTAAATCATTTCACTTACCAGCAATGTAGAGCGCTACATTGAGGACGACGTTTGCGAAGGAGTAACAGGCCTTGGCACAAGCGTTGTCACATATGATGTTACACAGCTCATCTCCAAAGAGCCACAGTAGGTACATGACACCCGTGATGATCTGAAATGGCATTTAAACTGAAGATGATTTGGGATATAATCATATCATGCGATTCACGAAACTTTTATGACCTGGAATCGAGTTTAAAACATGGAATATAAGTAAACGATGAGAACGATCTTATTCATTCAAAGTTGCGGGAATGCATCTCATCACCATAACTCGCCAAATAGTGACATGATTGAATTGACCAAATTTTACTTACCAAATACAGTGGGAGGCTAGAATTGACGGGACAGTTTTTGAAATCGTCGGTGCCCACAGATATCATCATTACAGCAACGATGAATATAAAGATTTCTGTTCCGATTCGAGTTGCTATGGGCATAAGTGCTTGAACGTAGGTGCCAGTGTCCGATTCTGAAGCATTGGCATCTCTCAACTCAAATTTGAATTTGTATAAATCAACAGTGAAAAGCGGGAGGGGTAAAAAATAAACAGAATTCTGCGAACTTCCCGATCATCCCCCAATACGACTCAGAACTCTTTTGTTACCCACGAGGCTTTCATGTACTCCCCAAATTCCATTAATCCAGCAATGATTTAAATCAATTTTGGCTTGAAATAATACGGATCTAACCTCATTAACCAAATTTCGCCTG
The DNA here is from genome assembly GCA_011033025.1 of Beroe forskalii. NCBI lineage: Eukaryota > Metazoa > Ctenophora > Nuda > Beroida > Beroidae > Beroe > Beroe forskalii. The sequence continues at coordinate 49,818 of WFMF01000063.1, read as the reverse complement.
GAAACCATCTCTGTGTATAATTTCAACCAGAAAATAACGTCTCAAATACGCGATACAAAGTGCGACTTCAAAGCGTGAGTAATCTCAGAAAATCAACCTTACAAATTACCTTAAATCAGAAATCTCAATGGAAGTGTAGTTGAGCAATAAGATGTTAATTGAGAAACAATGAAGTAGATTATACTTCACAAAAGCATGTCCATTGACTCATTGGCTAACAGAACAAAAGCCTGGCACATGCCTTTTACAAATACAATAGAGAGGAGAACCTCGACACGTCAATCTGGAGGGGAAAGGTTAGATTACTAACACCATTGGTCCATTAACGAGACGTAAATAAAGTTCTTATCAGGTATATAAATGCTTACAATATTAAAGAATACACCGTATTGAATCTTTCAAGAAATGATGGCAAAGCATGGAAACAGTCCTCATAAGAATCGTGTATATGGGTTGATTTAATCTTAGATAATTGAGCAGTGATTATTTTCAAATCTCTTATCTCAGTCCAAGCTTCCACGGATTGACAGCGCTTCTCAAATTTTAAAATTGAAAACCACACACGTTTAATTTTGCTGATGAAACACCCATCTCCTGGAAACACATGCAATTAATCGAGATAAATTAATTACTCTTTCATTGTTATGCGTGCTGCCATGGCTTGCTTAGTAGTTCCCATGAAATGAGATTAATTAACCTAATTAAATAATTGCGCGCGCTCTTTTTGCGCGATCAACATAACATTTTACGCGTATGGCAATCGCTGTTTTAGCAACCAAGAGAATTTTGTGACGCGAATTGCTATTTCAACTTAAATAGCTTACAGAAACGATTAACAAACAATTTGATAGTTGCAAATGGTCCGGCCGGCAACAGATTTCATTGGTCCCTCGCAATGCCAAGCTTCATTATATAAATGCTTTACAAGGGTTGTCTCTTAAATAGCGAACTGTTGAAGACTGGACAATTGCATGAAATAGCCCCACGCTCAAGATTCAACAACAAGAATTGTTGTATGGTACAGTTCAATAATATGAACCATAAACATCTTATATCTATAAACATCCGTGGGTGTTCTCAAAGAGAATGCATTATGAGAATATTTTGAATATATGAATGTTGTTTTATAGTTACTATAGCAATATACTGCATAATATGTTCCAGTGTCCGGCAAGATTGCTACATATTCACATAAAATTATCCGTTACATAAACTATCTGTGAATTGAATAAGGTCTTTTTTCCCTTGGTCAAATGCTAGTTTTAAAGGATAAAATGAAGTACTTTATCTGATAAGAGCTAACATTCCTTTTCACCCAATTCCAGAAAATGTAAGATTGTTATTTACTTATTTCTTCTGTTTTAATATAACCCCAAAAGTCAGGGTTATCGCCAGGGCCTGACTTCTTGAATTTGAGACTGAACCAGCAGCCTCACGTGTATTAACCAAACTAACTTTCCCTATGGTCCATGCATCTTGTTTGGCACAAAACCAACTTAAACTAACTAAATCCTATTTAGACGAATGCTTATATTTATTCTTTAATTGTAAAATATGGAGAATCAACCGAAATATTAAATTCGCACGATCTTATTATTATGCAGCTCCTAAATTAGAATACTATTTGTCTTATATATTTAAGTATTTAAATCCAAAATGTGGTACATACGATTGTTTATCAGATTACAGACAGCTTAAACCTTTAAACACGGCCACTGAAATGAATATAAATTTATTTAAGGTAAGGATAGAGCTATAGGATGAAACTCAACAATTTCATCCCTTAAAGTGAGTTAAAGTGGTCTGGAACCGTGATAAAGAGATAAGAGCATGCTTAGTGATGAAAGACTTTATGGGATTTGAAACTGTTGTGTAGCAGTGCTACTTCTGAAATTAACAGAAAGTCTTGAATTTTTATTTGGTTAGCTGGTAAAAATTGATAAAGAAAGGGATCTAACAAATTTCTAGATCACGCGAGGGCGAAAATTATTCAATAATTTACCATCCTTAATTATCTGGAATAATTTACATCCTGTTGGCGAACTGTTTGAGATAGAAGCATTTTTATGTGAACTACGTGAATCTACTGAATATTTAGAATAAGATGGCATTGCCGGTAAATAATGTCACAGTAAACAGCTTTGAAAAGTCTGCCGCTGTGTGTCGTTGTTAAACTTTAAAAACATAAAGCCCAAAGAATATAGAGCTACATGCGCACTGTGGAATTAACTATGGTCGACCAGAGTCCCTAGATCAGCTTATTTGAACTTGCATGACAAGTTTTTGTTCACCAGACTTCAAGAAAGTTGCTGAATGCAAAATAAGGAGTTTGAAAATGACGTCCAGCGTTTTCAGAGGCAACTTCAAAACTATTGCTCATCAAATATTGTACCAGCATAAGCCTTCCTTAACTGAATGATCGGATCACTGTTTATTAGTCGCACTGTCTACTGATACTGATTAATGATGATTATAGTCTCTGCGACAAAATGAAAGAAGCTGATTTTTAATAAATAAATCTGATTTTAATAAACTGACATCGGGAATATTTTCGGAATTCTACTCTGTCATCAACCTATAAAATATAAATTTATAAATAAGCCTTCCCATTGTATCAAAACACCTTAACATCTTGAGGAGAAGATTTATAGGAATGTATTGACTATTGATGCAACTTAAATTTTACAGGCTCCGATATTGAGATTTTTGCCAATATTGCTGCCTCCTTCACATGGGACTTCAAAAGTTTGATGCTGCTTTTAGTGCTTTGCTTCTTAAATTTTGATCTGATTGGAATTTTTAATGCAGTAAAAAGTATTTAATCAATTTGAATTGCATTTGCGAACGAGGTGATGCGTAACAGCGCCGGCAACCGAGCGAGTTGTATATTTACAGGCCCAACCGGCCTGCTAGTCTAATTTTTAAAGTAGATTGACACGCGAATAATTTTTGTGCACGTGCAGATTATGATCTGAGACGCTACTACAGTTATATGCTGTGCTGAAGTTTTTGAATTACGGAGGATATTTCAGATGGATTCTTTTCTGTGGCAGAGGTTTGCCACAGAAAACCGTTAAGTTTACAAAAGAGTACAATTCAATCGAGTCGAATATATAGGTGTAGCAGATTACAAAGACATTTCATGGCCTGGATCAATGTGAACAAAAATAGTCCAATTTTAGAATCAGTATGAGGATCAGTTGTCGGAATTAACATGTACTTGCAATCAAAGAGGAACGCTGGAACAAAAGAAAAAAACTCCCATGGTTTAGCACGACTCAAACTAACCAACGCAGTTCTATTTTCATTTCTTCTGAAACCCCTCCGTTTCCCTTTGCCACCTGCTGATGGGAGATCTACATCGCAGATGACAGGGAAACCTTACTGATTTTTAAGTTAATCGTATCATTTAACGTTTTAAACTTGCTTCCTAAACCTTACAGGCTAACCCGGCCTGCTAGTACTCATTTCATTAAAGGATTTCATTCTCCGTTCTCGTTGTGGGTCATAAGAAGGCGATTAAATGAATGATGAATTATTTTTGGAAGTTATTTTCACGAAAAAAATATAGACTTTTCGTAAATATTTTATCTACAATGATAACTGTAAAAATGATAATCCTTCAAATTTCTAGATTTTATAATGGAAGAAGTAGGCTCTAACTCCAAGAAGAGCAAGATGAGCAATGACTGCGAAGGATCACTAACTAACTCAAGTACAGGAATACCAACTGATCCTGTAACCCCTGTAACCCCAGTACAACAGGCTGCTGAAGCTAAAGAAACAACCCTCCTTGTTGGTGAAACTAACACCCTTGAAATGACTGTCAGCCCTCCAGGCAGGAAAATCTACGTAGATGTCATCATGATAGTCCTGACTTACGGGGTATACTTATTCCACCTTGTGAAGTGTTATACTCCCTACCTCACCAACAACACGTTCCAGATATATCCCAACATAACCAAGCTTGTCTCTAGAGACATGGAAAATCCATACACTATTACTTCCCTCGGTAACGTGGCATTTGTTTTTTACTACTTCATAAATACATGGATAATGCCCATGTTCTTCTTTCTATCCGGCCAGAATGCTTACTCAGCTCTCTTTAAAAGATCAGGCACTCAATTTCGGGAGGAAAGAGTTCATCGGTTGCTGGTGCCAGCCCTTTTTCTGGCGGTATTCAGCCAATTCCCTGCCACTCTAGACTACTTTACTTCTAGGTTTGAGGGGACCTACTTGGAAAAGATCAGGGAAGACTACAAGAATCCAATTGAAGCTTTTAAACAGGGGTGGTTTTTGCTGTATCTTTTTATCTATGCTCAGATGTTCACTTTCTGGTTTAGAGTCTTCCATCCGGCCCATAATAAAGCCTCCAATCCACATGTGCCGTATTGTGAAAGTACAAGGGGTTGCTGCACTGTCAAGCCTTTCAATTGTTTCACAAAGGTATTCTGCTGCCTCAACTTCCTTTTTCAAACCCGCCGCAACACCACAGGAATTCGTTCAATCTGTGAAATCGATTTTAGGTGGACCTTTCAGGATGGCACTAGTCCCAGGAATACTGTTGGCAGTTGTCCAAGCTCTTCAGAATCTGATTCCGTTCAATGACATCTCTGAGATGATTGGAGATGAAAGCATAAATGAATTCACCCGGAAGCCGTTTTTCCCTCACTTGGTTGTCTATTTACTGGGTTATGCTATAGCAGCTGCGGAGAGGGAGGTTACACAAGAGAGCAAGAGGTGGGCTTGGACCTGTTTCATCCTCGGCACAATCCTCTGTGTAGGAGTTGCTTTTGCCAGCTTAATTCCTCAATATCAACTGAATGCAATTATTAGAGGCCTTGTTGATGGGATGGGTCAGTGGTTGTTCATAGTAGGTTCCCTAGCTCTAGCTCGGGACAGGTTCACAGAACCTAAAAGCTGGCATAGTACTTTCAGGGTCCTTGCCATGCCATTCTACGTCATCCATCACCAGGTTTCCATCGCCATCTTATCTGGCACCATGTGGGTTCCGTTCCTGAGGACCCTACCAGTCTCCCTCGTGCTCACAACACTCGCTACTTACATTTTGTCTTATCTGATCACCAAGTCAGGGTCGTTCCGGTATTTCTTCGGACTTCCAGGGCCAAAGGAAGGATCTATTTTCCCAGGCAAGGTAATGAAAGGGTTCTTACCAGTTACTATTTTAGCTTGCCTCTACTTATGTGTTGTTCTTCTAGCAAATCTACTTTGAGTGAACCTCTGATCTCCAGAAATAGTCTTTCTCCCGGGCCAAAGATTCAAACTATCGGTCGATTCACCCAGGCAAAGTTCTGAAAAACTCCTACACCAACCCCTTACTATTTGAGCGGGTCGATTTTTGTTATATCTGGCAAGCCTATTGTGAGTAAAAATCTCTGATCCTCGAGGCTCTTTTTGTGTTTCAGTTTCTTTTTGCTTGCGAATGGTCAAAAGATGGGATAAAGCCTAATCCTGACGCATGTGACATTGTTTTGCTAGACATAAAAGGAGCTGATCGAAATGAAAAAGAAAAGGAAAAAAGAAGAAAAGGAAAAACAAAGACAAAGACAAAAAGGAAACAAAAAACTTTAAAAGCGCCTTTCTGTGATTTTTTTAATAGCTTTTAGTTCTTTCAAAGCTTTCATTGAGTTGGTGATTTACAGTTTAGATTATAAAACTTGATTCAATAAGAATCACATCCTACTGTAGTGCTTTAACGTAACTACCAGTGATTTATATGAAGTGTTCGTATGCATTTAATGTAGTGATAACTACACACATAAATGAACACATTCAAAGTTCCAACACCTAACCCTTCGCACGAATTATAGGCGGTTATTTTCAACAATTTGGCAGTGCCCTCAGTGTAAATGACGTCATTATGACCGCCTATTCATTCTGAGCGCGTATTAGTAGTAGTCTGTGATAATGTGATATTTGATAATGAACCATGAGTCACGCTTCAGTACGCTGGAAGTGCATTTACAAGCTTTATTGTTCTCACGTTAGCATCTCATCAACACACACGAGAAATAGGCGGTGCAACGTCATCAACTCACTACATCATGTTATACGGTATTATCATATCATGACGGAATTCTAACCGCCCATTTCTCGTGCGCGAGGTTAAAAGTCAGTACTATTCCATGTAAAGTGTCATGCAGGTATCAGAGAGATATGATTTGATAGAGCCATGGGAAAGTTAAGATGTTTGGAGCACGAGGTATATAGCAGCTCAAAACAATTTCAAAGATTCAGATCAGTCAAGTTACTTTATTATTTCCTTATTTCTGAGACAAGAGATTTTAAGACAAATCTAAAACATAAACTCACCTCTCCCCGTTCCCCGGGTCACGCCCCCTCCCTTGTCTCCCTCCCCTCCTCCTCCTTCTTCTCCTCAATATCCTCGGGTATCAGTGCCACTCCCAGGGAGTCGAGTAAACTAGACGGAGATAGCTCACTCTTCCACTCCAGCCGCTGAAAGGAGACGGGGGTGTAGGACGGGGGCAGGATGGAGAGAGGAGTGCCGTCAGGGAGGGATATCAGCAGGTTTTCTGGGTTAAAGTGGGGGATGTCTGTGGAAGAGGCACGAGGGTTGAGGTCTGTGGAAGAGGGGAGAGGAGGAAGAGGAGGGGCGGAGGCAGCTGCTGCTTCAAGCTGAGACTCGTCTCCCAACAAACTTCAGCAGTTCATCCCATGAAGACATGCCTAGGATAAAGTTTCATGTGTTTAAGTCCATAGTCCATTATACATTCCGGCAATTTAGTGTGTGCAGAAGGCAGAGTTTTAACATCGTGTGATTTCCTTCATCAGTTCATAAAATCCATGGCGTACAGTAGCAAGTATATACGCGTTCATAATATTCATGCATAATGAAAATGTGTACTTCTTCATTTTATTAACACCACTCGAACGGTTTAATTTCATGATCATTCGCACATAAAGGCATACTAGAATATTAGGGTATTAGGTTTTGAAATGTAGAATTTGATATCCTCTAGTTGACTTCTTTATGTGATTTAGAAATTTTATTTGTGTGGTATGAGTTTCATACTGTTCATAAAGATGTGAGGTAAATAATAACAACGCGTTACCATGGTAACACCTAAATAATATAATAAACAAAGTAGACAAAGTCTATTCTTAGTAAATCAACAAATGATTTTTATTACAGACTCATTCAATAATTCAATATATAAATTTTACAACACGCTCGGCTTATTATTAAACGTATCTCAAACACGATTTGAACCTACCCATCTAACTTTTTAAATATACTGAATTTATATGGTTAAATTAGATATTTAAGATATTTTTAAAAAATTATTACACGTGTTTTTAATATAGCACATGTATAAAATATTAAATAAATAAATGACTTGATACAAATGACTATTTACACATGATATACATATTCACATTCTTTTCATAACTTTAAAACACCAGCCAAGATACATGATCTGCGAGCAAATTCCTTGCAAACTTTAATAAAAATCAGTCCTGACTCTCTAACACAATAATAATAATAATTCTACTATTCATAGCATGCATTACGATGGTTTGAAACGTGGAAAGAGGAATCCTTCTCACAGCTGCAGCCTCAGCAGGACACACACTCAAACACACACAGATGCATGTTATCTTGACACTCACAACACTCAGACACACTGTGTGTTATAATGTCTCGCAGGAAACACTGATGTTCACTGTTCATGCAAACACGTTCATTCCAGATGGCATTTTCCTCCGTACACAGGTGTCGCGAATTCGAGAAACGATAATCATTCTGAAATTTCTGAGTGCGCGCGTCATAAAAATGGCGGTCGTACGGAAATTTCAGACGGCTTTTTCATAACTCGCGGCATCTACGTCCTAGAGGTCTCTCCAAGAAAAAAATTATATCTATACCTTGCATAGAAATCATTTCAAATCATCATGTAACTCCGAGGAGAATGGGGTAATAGATCAAGTTAATGACGATTTGACCATTATGTAGGCAACTTAAACATCTCAATCTTTACTATTGTAAGACACACTCACACATGCGACACAAACACACTCACACGAACGAACACACGAACCAACTCACACACTCACACGTAAACGAACACACGAACACTCAGACTCTCTCAACTAGTTGTTTTCCCCGGACCATTTGCCCTGGCCAGTGTAGTAAGGGCCCATGTACAGACAGCTGTTCCTCAGTCTCTTCTGGGCATCCCACAACTCCTTATCTACAGGCAAATCGTTCCTGAAAAGTGAGTGAATAACTTCCAATGGGAATAATCATTTTTTCCAAGAAAGGGAGTGAATAACTTCGCGTGGGAGTAACCGTACAGAACAAAAGAGAGTGAATAACTTCCCACGGGAATTATCAATTCTTCTGAGAAGAGAGTTATTAATAATATATATTACCGCGCTATAACCAATAACCGTGCAGGCCATTGCTACTGCGACATAGGTATATTATAACAGCCGAGATTTAGATGGACTTATTCATTGCCTTGATTAAATTCTAGAAGAAAAAAGTCTCGAGATAAATTATTAAATCTACAAGGTCCTAGTCTATGAGTATGATAGGATGGTAGGTTCATTGAGTAATCCTAGCAGCAATATAGTTCTAGAATGATAGATTTACGTAGAAATTTGTAATGAAATAACAAATTTGCCATGCAAAAGTAACTACCAAGTAATTCCTAATAATCTAACCCAAATTATCGGATTATCATTTTATGATTAATACACCACAGTTACTTATTACTTTATTAGCTTTTTATCAAAAAAGTTGCTAACATTTCATTGCTTGACAGTGCATGAAATGAGCATGCCCTCTGATTTCTTTAGAAAACAAAAAGTCTCTTGGCTCTGTGAAGACTAGTGGAACTAATTACATAATTTCATTACAAGTTATGAAGCTGGAAGGATTAGCGTAACATGCATGGCTATTTCAATTCTGCATTTGCACGTTGATGTGTGTGCAGTGTGCAGTGTATCACATAAGGCAAGTTTTAAAAACAGATATAATCAACACAGTAACTGATTTATATTATAATCACAGCAGCTCTGGACAGTCTTGGTTTTACAGAAAAGTTTGTTTTGGAACTTGAGTATCAGCAAGCAAAGAGAAATCGTTAACCACGTTTATTTTATTGTGGTGTGGCGGTATTGTGATTTCAGAAAATTTATATTCGTGTGAAATGTTGATTTACAACTGACAAAGATGTTTAACTTAAACAGAGAACTACAAGCAATGAGATGGGATAATGGTTGAAACAGAACATGATAAACCTAGTCCACTATGGGACTAGCTCAAATAACAGTGTTATATCAACCTGACAACTTTACTCACTGTGAGCTGTAAGTTTGGGCAATAGCCTCCCCTGCTGACCCAAAGCGAGGTATCTCGTGGGTGCTGATAGTTCGTCTGGGGAAGGTCTCCTCCCTACAGAGATGCTGCACATGCTCCTCAAGCTCGTCACCCTGCAATTCCTGTGCACTAGTTCATGAGGCAAACTGTGTGCATCATTTCATGAGAAAAACTGTGTGCATCATTTCATGGGAAAAACTGTGAGCATCATTTCATGAGAAAAACTGTGTACCTACACCAATTCATGGGGTGCAGCAGGGAGCAAGTACTTCTAAAACCAGACTTGTAATTAAGTTATTTCATCCTAACAAGTATAAGTACTCAATATCCATATGCAAATAGTACACTACCTATTGCCTTAATATAATACCTTTAAATACATACACAGGAAATATCAACTTTCAATTAACTCAAAAATGGCAGCTGAATTGGTGGAGTTATAACCTTAGAAGCCTTTTTGGCAGCTATCTCAAACTGAGCATCTCGCTTCCTCTGTAGGATTCTCGTTCTTCTCAAAGCTTCCAAATGGTAAGACATGCTGATTAACTGATTTCTTTGGTAAGTGAATGAATTAGATGATAAATCTAATAAAATCTGGTTAATTAAGGATACAAATATATACCATCCACCAGGAATGCAAACATTAACAGCACTAGAGAAAAGGTAACACATTTCTTTTTTGCTTAGTTGGTTGATGGTTGGGTGGAGATGTGAAAACAGCTACCGCTTAACCTCCAAGTCAAAAAGTGGGTGACCAGCTTAGAGGCATGTCTCCATGCAATTGATATTGATCAAGCTGTTGCATGGAAATATTATTTTTTGTGCAAAATTAAAAATAAAAGCATTTAATCTATGCTTTAACCATGATGAGTCTTAAAATAATTATGTTGTAAACTGGTAGGTTTTGCAGATGGATGTCTTGATTAAAAAATTAAATAACATTTAGGATTCAATTTTAATGGTGGATGGGACATCACTGATCACATATTAGTTTAATATAATAATATAATATAATGATTTTACTATAAAGTAACACGATTTACTCTATTAAAATAAGCTAATAAACTTCATCCTTCGTTTCCACACCTTATATCCAAGGTGTCCAAAATAGAATAAAAATTCCACTGTCTAATACTTCACTATTATTTCATACCTTCACAAGGTACCCCCAGTTTAGTTTAGTTTAGTTTAAGAGTTATGGTATTTAACCATCACTGCTCACAAAGACAATATATCAATCATGTTTGTTTACATTCTTTACACACCTTTGAACACAGGTGCCCATTTAACATCATTATAAAAAACACCTTCAGTAAAACTGCAACTAAAAATGAATAAATTAACATGTGAATAATTCTGAATTCATTGATTGTTGGAATGTGTTTTGCATTGTTCAGCTCTGAGAAAAATGAGTCACAGGGAGTCTGAGCAGAAATAATTAAATAAATTCGAATAAATGTCAAAAAAAAATAATTATATGATTTTTAGTTTGCTTGAATGTTAATTTGATTGAAAGTTCTTGCAACAGTACAATGCAACATTGACTTTGTCTGGCGTTGACAGACCCTCTCGAGAATCAGCGCCGCGCCGCGCGCCGCGCTGACGCCAGCCGCTTCGCGGCTGGTGTCAGCGGGTCATACATCGTACGACAACATTGACTGACTTTGTTTTAGAAATATGGACACTTTAGTTTATGATCCAGAAATATTGCCCTATTAAACAGGACCCTGGTTACGCGCACAGAGTGCCCTGGTTAGGGGAAACGTAGGCCGTAGGGAAGCGCCACACACACTGCACACTATTTGACGCCGCGACTTCGAGATTTGTATTCAAGTTGCGCCGCGCACTCTAACGTCATTCATCGTGATATGCAGCAAAAAGTTTAAATATGAAATATTTTATAAAATTTTGATAAATTTTATCATGTATAGAAAATTTGAAATCTGAGTTAATATGTCACTACACACTATATCTTTGGCAATATCATTCAAATTTTAATACCTGTTATTTTTCTTCAAGTATCAATATTCTAAATTGGTGTATACAGACAATTTTATTTGATGTTTATACACTTTTGGTCAGCTGGAACATTCGGACCGAATTCCTTCTTCCCAGGATGCATTTCTTGATCCTAGGTCTGACTCTTTGTTCCTGGGGTGGAGTTCTTCATCTTAGAAGAGTCTCCTTGATCCTGAGAGAGTCGTTCTGATCATAGGGAAGACTCTATGATCCTGGGATGGGCTTCTTGATCCAGAGAGAATCTCCTTGAGACAATAATATTGGAAGAGGCTCATTGAAAGATTCCTTGACCCTGGGAAAGACTCCTTCATCTGAAAGACTACTTCATCACACTCATTGATTCTTCGACTGGGATTTTTGTCCTTTTTCCTGGGATTTAATGCTTGATCCTGAGAGAGTCGCCTTGATCCTGAGAGAGCCCCTGATCCTGAGAGTCTCCCTGATCCTATGGAAGACCCTTATATGATCTTGAGAGAGTCTCCTTGATCCTGAGAGAGTCTTTTAGATCCTGGGAGGCTATATACTGGGTGAACTGCAGTTCATATGAAGTCGCCGCGCACTTCATATGAATTCATATGAATTCATATGAGTTCATTTGAATGCGTTTACCAGTTCAATAAATTTTTATATGAATGAACTTCATATGAACTTCATATGAATTCATATGAACTTCATATGAACTCCACCAAGTTCATATGAACTTCATATGAACTCATATGAATTCATTAAACACGGATGAACTAGTTCACCAAAATTTAGTGAACTGAGATGCATATGAACTCATATGAACTCATATGCATTCCAGTTCGCCTTGAATTCATATGAACTAGGAAGTTCATCTCGCGGACTCCAGTTCAACGGAGTTCAACGCAGTTCAACGCAGTTCAACGGAGTTCAACGCAGTTCAACGGAGTTCAACGAATTCATCTCGAAGTTCATCTAGAAGGTCAAAATGATAACTTAACAGATATTTCGGGGATCGATCAAAACATGGATCAGCGACGCCACGAGAGCGGCAGTGCGGCACCGCAGTGCCGCGGTGACGCTCAGGGCAGTGCCATGGTGAAGCCACGAGGACGCCACTACTGGGCAACGATGAAGCCACAAGGGCGCCACGGTGACATCATGGCAGTCATGGCAGTGCCACTGTGAAGCCATGGCGTCTTCATGGCTTCGTCGTGGCGTCAAGCGTCCTCGTGGCTTACCATGGCACTGCCCTGGCGTCGATGTGGCGCACTGGCGCTACCATGGGCCCTCTTGGCGTTGCTGCTCTGATCTATGCCCGATAAGTCTCTCATTCCGGTTGACTGCTGAGTGACGTCACCTATTGAAAGGCTTTTTCAATTTTAAAGAGGCTGTTAAACTTCACCAAATTAGCTGCATCTTGATCCATTTCACTAAAAGGGCTTCCAAAATCAAATAGTTAAATCAGACTCAAGTCTTGAGCTCTTCCATAAACGATTTTTCGTACTCTCGTTAAGTGTACAGTCACGTGACAACTAAAAATTTCACTTACGTCATGAATTAACTCTAGTCACTCTACGACCACTCAGTGACTCGACGACTCAAATCGACTCGATGCCTCAACTCGACGACTTGATTTGACGACTCTCTGACTTGTCTCAACGACTCGACTCGACGACTCGACTCGACTGGACGTCTCGACTGGACGACTCGACTGGACGACTCGACTGGACGACTCGACTCGACGACTCGACTCGACGACTCGACGACTCGACGACTCGACTCGACTCGACTCGACGACTCGACTCGACGACTCGACTCGACTCGACGACTCGACTCGACTCGACTCGACGACTCGACTCGACTCGACGACTCGACTCGACGACTCGACTCGACGACTCGACTCGACGACTCGACTCGACGACTCGACTCGACGACTCGACGACTCGACTCGACTCGACGACTCGACTCGACGACTCGACTCGCGACTCGACTCGACTCGACGACTCGACTCGACGACTCGACTCGACGACTCGACTCGACGACTCGACTCGACGACTCGACTCGACTCGACTCGACGACTCGACTCGACGACTCGACTCGACGACTCGACTCGACTCGACGACTCGACTCGACGACTCGACTCGACGACTCGACTCGACGACTCGACGACTCGACTCGACGACTCGACTCGACGACGACTCGACTCGACTCGACGACTCGACTCGACGACTCGACTCGACGACTCGACTCGACTCGACTCTGACTCGACTCGACGACTCGACGACTCGACTCTCGACTCGACTCGACGACTCGACGACTCGACTCGACGACTCGACTCGACTCGACGACTCGACTCGACGACTCGACTCGACGACTCGACGACTCGACTCGACGACTCGACTCGACTCGACTCGACTCGACGACTCGACGACTCGACTCGACGACGACTCGACTCGACGACTCGACTCGACGACTCGACTCGACGACTCGACTCGACTCGACTCGACTCGACTCGACTCGACTCGACGACTCGACTCGACGACTCGACTCGACTCGACTTGACTCGACTCGACTCGACTCGACTCGACTGACTCGACTCGGCTCGACGACTCGACGCTCGACTCGACTGACTCGACGACTCGACTCGACGACTCGACTCGACGACTCGTCTCGACTCGACTCGACTCGACGAGTCGACTCGACGAGTCGACTCGCTCGACTCGACGTCGAGTCGAGTCGTCGACTCGAGTCGACGACTCGAGTCGTCGACTCGTCGTCTCGTCGAGTCGTCGAGTCGTCGACTCGTCGAGTCGAGTCGTCGACTCGTCGACTCGACTCGTCGAGCTCGAGTCGTCGAGTCGTCGAGTCGTCGTCGGTCGAGTCGTCGAGTCGTCGAGTCATCGAGTCGAGTCGTCGAGTCGAGTCGTCGAGTCGTCGTCGAGTCGTGTCGAGTCGTCGAGTCATCGAGTCGTCGAGTCGAGTCGTCGAGTCGTCGAGTCGTCGGTCGTCGAGTCGTCGAGTCGTCGAGTCGTCGTCGTCGAGTCGTTGAGTCGAGTCGTCGAGTCGTCGTCGAGTCGTCGAGTCGTCGAGTCGAGTCGTCGAGGTGTCGAGTCGTCGAGTCGAGTCGAGTCGAGTCGAGTCGAGTCGAGTCGAGTCGAGTCGAGTCGTCGAGTCGTCGAGTCGAGTCGTCGAGTCGTCGAGTCGTCGAGTCGTCGAGTCGAGTCGAGTCGTCGAGTCGTCGAGTCGAGTCGTCGAGTCGCGTCGTCGAGTCGAGTCGTCGAGTCGAATCAAGTCATGAAGTCCAGTCATTGAGTCAAGTCATTGACTACCTCCGCTGTCAGATAACATTTCTATCTACATTATTATTTTCTCATTCCTAATGAGCTAATGGAATTGGAAATTTGGAAGGACGTGTTGCGTAAAATAAGTGCTCGCAGTGGAGGGTAGGGTAACACTAACAGTTACATACAGTCGTTTAGGTCTATTCTGTTGCAAAGCTAAGTTTTTCCAAAATAACATATGTTATTCCCATTGAGTGACATGAACTCAGGTGAACTCAAATGAACTCAGGTGAACTCCAGTTCAACGCAGTTCAACGCAGTTCAACGCAGTTCAACGCAGTTCAACGCAGTTCAACGTAGTTCAACGCAGTTCAATGAATTCAGGTGAACTCCAGTTCAACGCAGTTCATATGAATGAACTAGTTCATTCATATGAATTCATATGCATCTCAGTTCACTAAATTTTGGTGAACTAGTTCATCCGTGTTTAATGAATTCATATGAATTCATATGAAGTTCATATGAACTTGGTGGAGTTCATATGAAGTTCATATGAATTCATGTGAAGTTCATATGAAGTTCATTCATATAAAAATTTATTGAACTGGTAAACGCATTCATATGAACTAGGGCCCATTTTTTGATCCAGACACAAATCCCCTGATCTTAAAACCTTCTCCATAATACTTGGGAACAGTGTCTGATCCTGTGGGCACATTCCTTCATCCAGACACATCCATTGATCCTGAAATCTTCTTGAGCCTTTAAAAAGTCATAAGGGATCATTCACATATTACATAATCACCTAGAGGGGAGAGGGGGTTTGCAAATGATTACGTTACATGGTATTGTAACAAATACAACGGTGCGCGGACAAAACCCCACCCAGACAAAACACCACCCAGACATAACCCCACCTTAGAGCACAAATTGCGCGAAAGGGAAGCTTGTGCGTAATCCTGTGACGCAATGTTACGGTTAGGGTTAGGACGTAGGGTTCGCACGAACGTTCCCATCACACAATTTGTGCTCTAAGGTGGGGTTATGTCAGGGTAGGGTTTTGTCCAGGTGGTGTTTTGTCCTACCATCAATACAACTACTGTAAACTTGATTACGAGGGGGAGGGGGGGGGGGTTGAAATTGGCCAAAAATTGATTACATAATATGTGAATGATCCCATATATTGATGCACTTTCCTACTTTCCTGAAAAATTGAATCTTAAAATTTGATGAGTTGATGAGTTGTTGCAAAGCCCCAATCATGATTTATCATTAATTGCATCACACATCTCTTCCACTTCCATTGGTATCTATGTTCACTCCCTCTTTCTGTCCAAACTATGATGTTTAGCATTCCGGATTTCTGGGTGGCCCAGCCTTGCAGTTGGAATGCATATGTTTGCAGACCGCTATGGGTTTGCAAACATATGGGTAAGCTGTGGGGGGGGGGGTTAAGGTGAGCCAAAACCTCTCTAGCTCTCTGTTCTCTCTTGTCACCTGCTAATGTGAAAACTTCAATGCAGTTGGAAAAGGGCCTTGTATCTGCAAGATAACCACTGGTGATTCACAGTTTAGTGTCTACCCTCTCTACTCCAATCATTAGATGAGAAACTTGTTATCCAGTAATTATTTTATATTTGTCATATATCCATATTTGAATTAAAAAGAAATCTTTCTTCACGAAATCAATTTGCATATACCCATACACTTTTATAGATATGACTTTAGATTAACCTTATTCATTTCTAGCTGCTTCAAAAAGTGAGAATGGCCGAACCATCTCTGGATTGTGAAACTCCAACTAAAGATTCAAAGAGAAGATTGGAGTTCTCTCCTTTGTGTTCCAGAAGTCTATCAGAAGACAATATCTCAGACCCTTTGGCTAAACGACCTAACAAAATGTCCTTCATTGAAATGCTGAATTCAGTCTCTGATGATGAAAATCAGTCATCTGAAGCAGCAAAAGCAAGGAGGATAATGCAGAAGAAAAAGTCTCACCTGGCTAGATCAATGCTTGAACTTAAATGTAGAAGAGTACTCCCTACTCTGATGAGACGTTCAAAGATGCTCAATGCTGCACAAGAGCAGAAAACTACAGAGAAAACCGAAGGTATTTAATTAACTTGATAATTACCGATATTTCTCACAAATCATGAATCGATGAATGTCTGACCTGTCCACACTTCACATTTACTGTAGTGGAGGAAATTTCAACCACTAAATCTAATCAATGATCTTCAGGTACACATTTCACAGTCTTCACATGCCTAATTATTAGACATGTGTTGACTGTAGGCACAAGTATTAATTGCTTCATTATTTTAACAGTTTAAATCTTTCAGAGGATAAAGAGAATGTCTGTCAGAACATGGATAAACTCTCGGATAAAGTTAAAGTGATGAAAATGAAAGAAAATTGCTCCAAATCTACAAGGAGCAGCCTCATCATGATTCTCTGATGAAGTGTTTTTGTAGCATTGAAAATGTACAATCATTACTTATTTCTACTATACCTGCAAGTAATATGCTGCATTTGTAATGATGGTAGGTTTAATATTTATTTGAAGGTTTATTAATAACGGTTTATTAAGCGGTTACATGTCGAAGTAGTGACCGTATACCGCAACTTACATGGTCGAGGCGACAGCCGAGACTGTGTAAGTTGGATAATGGACGAGGCGTGCCGAGTTCATTATCGTAGGTATACGGTCACAGCTGAGATCATGGAACCGGATTATACCCCGACCGGAAATAGCTTTGGCCGACTATTGTCTGACCAAGCAACAGTATTTCTTCCCACTCGGGTCTGACGACCCTCGTCCGGATTCAACGCTTAAGTAGATTTTTGAGTGCTCCTTTATAAAATCAAATTTCATTTTAAGTTTTTTTTGTACTGTAATTCAGTGGAGACCGTATAACCAAACTTACACGGTCGCTAAAACAAGCATGGGAGGGGTGTATTAGGTATTATATGGCAATAAGATAGTCGTTATATGGTTAACGTTTTGAATTGTTCTGATTTTTATCTGCAACTAATTCATTGTTCAATTTCACATTCAATAATTTTGGAATGGGTTAATCACTAAGGTGTAATTGTGCATGGCAACTATTGCTTCGTGCTAATTAAGCCAATTAAGCTTAAGGTTTACTTTTGAAGCAATAAGCATTTTATATCTCATTTATTGTATTAGTTCTATAAACTGCTTACGTTGTAACGAATGTTAGATAAGTGTAGAAGTGTATATCTAACGGTTCTGGTTCTGTAATCGTTGTAGATTGAGACTTAGGTAAATTAAGGTCGATTTCAAGCCCCATCCCCTCCGTAAGCATACAGCATTTGGTACGATAACAAGTACCCAGTTGCTCTTTCCCTCACGTAATATTTGAACGATCTCTTGAGTCTTGCTCCAAGTTTAATAGTTTTTCACATATCAGTTTTCTCGTAGAAATAGCTCTAAGTTTCTTTACCTGTCCATTTTCGATGGAACTGGACAGGTAAAGCGACCCTTATGTCTGGAAGGAAGTTATGCATTCATTCTCATTACTGATGCTTTAGTGCTCTACGCTCAAATTATGTAGTGAACCGAGAACTTTTTAATTATACGGAATATTTTTGATATTTTTACCCCGGGCTTATCTCTCGTTGTGATTAACTGTTGTATCAAGTAAATTATGAACAGTTTTTATAATGGTATTTTTAAAGTTTCTGCATTATTTAAATTTTAATCTATTGCACGTCTTTCTACTGAGTTAATCGATATTATAACTTATAAGCTAACTATTTTCTATGATAAAGGCGGTGTTTTTAATGTGTTAATGACATGAAAATACAACTATTTTTCCTGATTCATTATTGAAAACAGAATGGATTTCTGTAAATGTAATTTTTATCCAAGCATTCACTTGACACAATTCAACAAAAAATACAGAAACTAACTTGAAATTCATATGTTTTGAATTTTGCTGCCTCCAACTGTAAGCTAAGCAACATATTTTGTGCAACAATTAATCCATATTGTACATCGTACACTTTTAACTACACTTGTTTCAGCATTTTAGGGTTTTATACACATAACCTCTTACGTCACATAGTCCTTGACATCAGCATATTAAAATGCACGACCACACTAATAGTTAATAGTTATAGGGGTACGTATACTGTCAATGACGGGCGTATTTTTGAAAAGTGTCAGGTTTTTATTATGGTTTCCACGGTTTTGTATTTCCCGCCAAAGCTGGCAAATTCAAATTACATACAAAGTGAGAACTCTCTGATCCCTCTCTCTCTCTCTCTATACTCTATGTCAGTAGGTATGTATTCTATTAAATATCTGAGAGCATGGTCCTATCAAACTCTATTATATCCGTGTCAGGGATTTCACTGATTGTTATCAAAGATATCAGCTGTCAGCGGAATCCCTTTCACGGGATACCCTGGCACCTCAACTCTCAAGTTACTGCGATATAAGTTTATGAAATACTATTCTGAAGTTCTGAGAGGGATATAACTATGAACTGTACTTCACACTTTACATGTCAACTGCAATTTCAGCACTAGGTCGGAAAGATGATCTTATGATATATGATAATATTTTGTGCTTCCTCTTATATCACATATCCCTTTCTTTGGATCGATTGTGAACCAAAATAACAGTACACAGTTTGAGAAGATGAAGATAATAGTGAAGTAGGTTGGTAGTTAGGTAGGTACTATACTCGGTGTATATTAGAAATTTAAACGGACTTTCCACAGCTTATCCCGTGATATCCCTCGTATGTGATATACCAGATATGGACCAATTTGATAGTTGTATCTGGCGGTAGCAATATCAGATATCTGATATTACCATCTGGTATCACACACTAAGGAGATCACGTGATAGGCTGTGGAAGATCGGAACAATCTGCCAAATTTCTAATACACCGAGTATAGCAACATTTGAATGGAGTGTTGTGTTGGAGTGTTGGAAACCTCCTCGGTTGTATCTAAGTATACAAACAAAAGGCTTTTGTTTGGCTCCTGTATTGTCTCACACGCTAATCACAAACTTTTCGAATTGGACCAACGACTCCCGCCTCTGCCCCGCTTTTAAACTTTACAAGTACAATGACATAACCATGACGTAATGTGCTAATTGCTTAATTGCGAGGCTTCGGATTATACACGACTGCTCTCGCTTTTTCACTTAATTCTTAAGGATAGTTTTACACTTTTAAAGGTTATTCATGGTAAAACATTGTTTTAGTGAGATTACCACTTGAGAACGGCTGGCCTAATCACAAGTCTGTATCTGTAAAATGCTATCACTGAAGCTAAAACTCTACATTTTGATACAGGTGGCGAGAGTGAGAGAACGATATGATCTGTTTACAACCGCCGTCTGTCTCTGCTGTATTGTTGACCAGCATAATGATGTAAACTTAATGATGTAAACTTGATGATGCAATAATATCTAGTTAGTGAGAGTACACAAACTTAACATTTCCCATAATGTGTCCCTCCAATACACCCACATTAACACTTTCCCTCCCTTTGTACTTACCTCTTCAAACTTTAAATAAAACTCATTACCGTTACTAATATTCCGTTACAAAGCCATCTCAATTCAATTAGTACGGGAGTCCTGTATCAGTACCGGCCTGTACACTTGAAGTGGAATGCGAGGGCGGGCAATTCGTATTTTCTTCAGATGGAAACAATGATTAGGTATATTAGGTTTTCATTATTTTCTAGTATCTAATAACCTCAATAAATAAAACCATTGTTTTACTTTCTTTTTGAAATATATTGAAATGAAAAATGCGGCTCTTTCCCTTTGATTGTGGTGTACATGTATCTATACAATGTTCAACGCTCTTGGCTTGCTCATAATAAATTCTAGTAGATACGTTACAATGAGGATGCCTTTGGAAGTTTGAAATGAACAGAACGGTTTCGAAGTCAATTCATCAAGCGCGTTTTGTCTTTTCCATACCAATTCCGTCTCAAACACCAACTTGAGTCTTGAGTTGCAGAGAACAACCTTCCACCAGATTTCAATTTTCCCAAGTCAATTACGATCTGAAATTAGGGCTTGTATTACAAAAACTAAGTACGCAGTTCGACCGACACTCTGCTCTCATTATGCTCTTGTCTCATTTCCGGCTGAGAACATTAATGATAATAAAGTAATGATGGGCAATGGCGGGAAATTTGAATACTTTGAGAAAGGCGAGAGAGAGAGAGAGAGCAACAGGGGCCCAACAGGGTTCATTACCGTATATATGAATCTGAGTTTACTGTTCCCTACACACACATTACCTGTTACTCTGTTATCATGCATGTACATATTGTATACAGTGTGAGACTGTCGTTAATGTATTGCCCAATCAGCGATATGTGTGTGAAGATTTGGTTGGTTCATCTGTTCATGTAATTCACATGCAGAAAGAAGAGTTTGAGAGTGGTTTATTCCAAGGTTTTAAAATGAGAGTTGTTTAATTCAAACATGTCACACTCGTATTATCATTCTACATTATTAATAATTTATTAGTGTATTGTCTAATAGCTCAATTGTAGTAATGAGCTTCAATTGAAATCCAAATCAAAACCACAGTCTCGGAGACTTATACAATTCATACTTTTGAAACTTCTGTACTAGTGCCAGATTAGGCAGTGATATGATGTCTTGATTTAATTGACAGGCAAAAGGAAACTACATTCCAATTAATCTCGGGTTTCCCCAGCTGATTTGATTCAAAGATGGCAGTCAAAAAGTCGCTCCAATCAATTTAACGTCTGTATGAACGTTACACCCCAAAATATCTTAAACATTTTACAGGAGAAATGATAAGGGACTCTTTTAGAACATGATTTAACTTCACCAGAGCTTTACTAATTTTAAAAGTTCCTTGTAGGCCTCGCCCAAATCTACAACATCATCACGTCATAGAAAATCTAACGTCATGGAGGTTTACGAAAATAACATGATTTCAACGTAACGCGCGATCTCCGAATCAATATTTTAAACGGAAAGGGTTCAACAGTAATTTGAATTTGATGGCACACTCCGCTTAACTTAAAATTCTCGCGGGCATTAAAACGCGCGCAATTGTTTGATTATCCCGCCCATATTTTGGCGGTTTCTAATTACGAAGGTATTGACGTTCTGAATGGAATCGATTAACAAAGAAAAAACTCGATTCAAACTTCATTAAATACAACAATTCCCAAAGAACAATACATGTTTATAACTAATTGCAAAACCTACAGAAGCTCATGAGTACATAACTGCAGGCCAATCGTTATTACTTAATATTGACACAAAGTTTCATTTAAATCAAAACTAAATCCCAGTTAAAATCAATAAGTTAGTTCTACTTGATATCATTGACTTCAAGTACCAAGAAAATAAGTTACATTCCAATATCATGGCTCCATGGTTCATGGGTATGATATACGCTTAGAGCATGGCTGGGAATGCGCTAATATACGCTTAGAGCATGGCTGGGAATGCGCTAATAAAAATTATTGCACGAGGCGAAGACGAGTGCAATAATTTGTATTGTCGCACGAGGAGCAGGCCGAGTGCGACAATACCAAATTATTGCACGAGGCGAAGCCGAGTGCAATAATTTTATTAGCGTCATGACCATTTGCCATGCTCTTAGTGTATTAGCCAATGTGAGGAGTGCAATATTACTTATTATTGCACGCCTACAAGTACCCTCAAAATTGGCTAATATAAATTATTGCACGAGGCGTAGCCGAGTGCAATATATTATCACACGAACAGGCCGAGTGCGACAATACCAAATTATTGCACGAAGGCGAAGCCGAGTGCAATAATTTTATTAGCGTCATGACCATTTGCCATGCTCTTAGTGTACACTCAGTTTTTTTATAAGAAACTTATTGAAATCCTAGGCTACAAGTTTCTTATTTTTTAACGATTATGAGCCTAAAAGTTTCTTAATGGGTTTCTTAATTCTACATACTGTACAGCAAAATTTTTGTGAAATTTTCAATATAGGAACCTACTGTATAGACTAGTTGGAGTTTAGAATCAAACCTTCAAAGATTCAAAATACAATAATGTTCATGGATCTTCATCAAATGTTCTTTCAAAAAAGTTCGCAAATTTTGAAATTTAGATAATGTTTTGTTCCTATATTTAGCCGAGCCCAATGCTTGGAACTTTTGAAAATAAATATGGAAAGTTATAATAGTTTCCTGTCTCAACAGCAATTTCTGTTTTGTGCTTTTTATCTGATATGTTACTTTAAACCGAAAAATCACGAAAGAACCCTTTTCTAAATTTCTATTCCGTAAGATCAATAATAACAATATGTTCAGAGTAAATAGAAATCTAATAGAAGCACTAGAAGACTAGCTTAGTTTCAGAATGTTTAAAATCAAAAAGTGGGGGTCTGGTGCGCCCCTAGAAGCCAGACGTTTCATGTTAAAAGAATTTCAGTTGCAATAAGTTTCATGCACAAATTTCAAAATTCAGGCTAGAAGTTTCTTAATTTCTTAATTGTGAATCAGTGAAGTTTCTTAATTTTTCCAAAATTCTAGGCTAAGTTTCTTAAATTTTCGAAAATCCTAGGCTAAGTTTCTTATAGACGGTTTCTTATTAAAAAAACTGAGTGTATTAGCCAATGTGAGGAGTGCAATATTACTTATTATTGCACGCCTACAAGTACCCTCAAAATTGGCTAATAGCAGTATTAGCAAGGAGGTAAAACGGTTTCATCTTTTCATGTCCATGGCTCTCAAATCTCAATTCCACGCAATAATCAGGTCGAGGTAGGTACTATTTAAATGTACAAGAACATATTGGATTTAGGAGTTCACAGGGTTTCAGGCTTATGAAATGTTCAAAAGGCCTAAATTAGAAAATCAAAGCAGAAAAAAAGTGGCCTAAAACTGTAAACTGAACTTCCCTTCATACACTTGATTACAATATACAGTTTAAGATCCAATGATCTCATGATTACTAGCACAAATACAAAACATTAACTTCCTACTGAAATAAAAATCAGTTTTATAAAGCATTGAACAAGAAATAAAAATTAAATAGAAATTTGAATATAGAGTCCATGATTAAAATTGCAAATGCAGATTTCTGCGTTCCTTTCAGAAATATCACTTTCATCATTCTCGAAGTCTAGGTATTAAAACGATAATTCATTCAGGATTTATCAAATGAGCAATAGGTTCAATCTAAGCTCGAAGAGTCGAAGCCAGAACCATGTTTGCCGTGAATTTTACATCAATAATTCGATGAGCTTGGCTTCGCCGCGAGAATGGATGTCTGAATTGAGAATTCTGTTCTTTGATCCTGAAACATTGATTAGATTATCTTAGATCCAAACTTTCAGAGAACAGACCACTAAATCTGCAGGTATCTCAAATTCTAACACCCATCCCAATCCCCCTAGCTGATAAGAAGGCTCACTTCCCACCTAAGTTTCTGAAGAGAGGTCTCAGGAGGTCATTCTCCTTCGTTTAGAGTCCAAGTAGTCGTCTATTCTGATTCTGAGTGCGCAGTGGAAGTCATGTACTGCTGACACTATGTTCGACGTGATGACCTGAGGGCGGTGTGATTTATCTGGGTTAAAACATAGGGCAGGCGTGTTGGAGCATCTAGAAAATACTATATCGGCGTGAC
This sequence comes from Beroe forskalii, assembly GCA_011033025.1. Classification (NCBI taxonomy): domain Eukaryota; kingdom Metazoa; phylum Ctenophora; class Nuda; order Beroida; family Beroidae; genus Beroe; species Beroe forskalii. The sequence continues at coordinate 25,532 of WFMF01000063.1, read as the reverse complement.
ATTTAAAATTTTAACTGAAGTATTCAAAAAGAGAATCCGAACCTTCTGGGGTATGTAGGGTAGTTTGAGGTCGCAGTTGACAACGTAAGTCAACTTCACCGAGCCGTCAAAAGAGGGGAAGAAGACGAAGCCACAGGGACCATTGAAACCCCTGAAAAAAGGAGAATGTAGGTGGTGCAAAACATTAGAATGTGAGTGGTGCAAAACATGATAACGTCTCTGATTGGAAGTCTAACGTTGGAAAGGTATACTTATAGAGAGTGAGTAGAGACTGGAAAAAATTCAGAATGGAAATCAGAATATTTAATATCTTGGTCTAGTTCTTACAGTCTAGTTTGATCTATTGACGACGGAATTAAGTAATATCGGACAACTGACTTACCGGGGAAACTTCGAACACACCGGCTTGACAGGGTCGCTGATGTCCCTGCTTACAATGTAAATCATGTCCCGCTCTTTTACCCAGTACCGTAACGTTAGAAAATCCCTGAAACGGGGGTGGAGTTTCGAACCCAACAATTACAAATTACTAATCTATAACTTGTTGATAATAATGCAAGTTGGTGAGGCATCATTCTCAAGTTAAAGCACCAATTACTGACACTGACATGAAACCTACGTCACCTTTTTACACTATTTGGTAATTCTTCCCAAAACCACGTTTAAATATTCAGCTAAACACGCTCGTCCCTCAAATACCTGCTTTTTACAACAATTCTCCTCTCAGTAAACCCTCATATACCTGATTTTTATACCAATTCTCCATTCAAACCCGCGTGTACCTCCTTTTTACACCAATTTTCCCAAGTAAACCCGCGTGTACCTGCTCTTGATGAGTCCCCCTCCACCGTCTACCCCAACTGTGTAGACCAGGTCCAACTGTGAGCACAAACTCTCCACAACCTCTGAGTGAAGGACACTCCTGTTCCACTCTGATAACTCCTCAAACTGCGTGTACAGCACCTACAGGGGAGATAGAGGGGTTAGGGGTAGGAGGGAGGGGTAGGAGGGAGGGGTAGGAAGGAGGGGGTAGGAGGGAGGGGTAGGGGTGAGTAGTGGAAGATACTCCTGTTCCACTCTGACAACTCCTCAAACTGCGTGTATAGGACCTACAGGGGAGTTAGAGGGGTTAGGGGTAGGGGGTAGGAGGGAGGGGTAGGGGTGAGTAGTGGAAGATACTCCTGTTCCACTCTGACAACTCCTCAAACTGCGTGTATAGGACCTACAGGGGAGTTAGAGGGGTTAGGGTGGGGGGAGGATTAGGGGTAGGGGTGAGGAGTGGAGGAGGGAGGGGTTAGGGATGGGGAGTGGAACACAATCCTGTTCCACTATGACAACTACTCAAACTGCATGTATAGGACCTGAGGAGTAAGGTAGGAGTAGAAGGGAGGGTTATCCAAAGTCTTATACAGGTGTGTTTTAAGGTTATATGCTGTATGGGTATACGAGGGATACGAATAGTCAATGAAAGTCCATGAAAGATAATGTTTTCGGCAAATCAGATCACGACAATATTAGGATTCCACTCACTTCGAACAAATCCTCGAGGGAACAGAGGAAGAAGCTCTCACTGAGGAAGAGACGGTTGGGTGCGCTTCTCTGTGCTCTGCTGTACACTGTGATCCCTTCCTGACAACACGAGTCATAGTGTCACTATAAGTGTGGTGTCACTATATATCTAAGTGTAGTGTCACTATAAGCTAAGTGTGGTGTCACTATTAACTAAGCTTTGTGTCACAACACGAGTCATAGTGTCACTATTAACTAAGCGTGGTGTCACTTTAAAATAAGTGTGGTGTCACTATTAACTAAGCGTGATGTCACTATAAAGTGAGTGCGTTGTCACAACTGGGGAGGGTGTTGTCACGAGGGTGAATGGACGAATGGTCCAGTGGTGAAGGAGAGTGTTAGGTTGAATCTTTGAATGGTCTCACTTTGATTGAATGAGGCGGTATTAAATGAGTGTTAGTTAGTGATTGATGATTTAATATAAGGGGTTTGAGGGTCACAAAACCCCGCTAATTAATAATTAAGCAGGACACCATTATCGAGATTGATATAGTTAGCTAAATATGCACATAATCAGCACAATTAGGTTTTAACAAACTCTTGTACGTGCGCATTAGCTTATCATTAGTTAAAAAGTCGATCATATTGCCTTCAAGACCGCTCTTTTATGATATTCAATACATCACATGGAAAAAATCAAGCATCAGCTGTTCTCATTTCGGTACGAGGGGTGAATGTAAGGGAAGTCCCGAGACCCCAAAGAGCTGATAGGTATATTACCCGGTCCCCAACACATCAAATTGATGTATAATAAACACTAAACAGCTCTTTCATAACTTGTCATACCCAGTTCATAATCTCTAATTTGATTGTATACGGTAAATACACACTTGGGTGTGTAATTACCACATTAATTCCACGAGCTTGCGAGTGGAATTCATGCAATAAATGCACGAGCTTGCGAGTGCATTTATTGAGTATTACACGAGCTTGCGAGTGCAATTACGATGGTAATTACATACACCCAAGTGTGTATTTACTGTATTATTACCCTGCCATATACGCATCAATCAAAGTAGACGGTTTGAAACTTAAGCATTCGAACTCAATGTTTCATGAATAGTGGGTACACTATTTTAAACAGGCGAGAATTTTGGACAAATTTGCCAGTGATTTGTAAAAGTCAGAGTCACAACATCATCTTATCGGGGTCAATTCAGCGAATAAGTTCAAAAGTTCAAATGATAATGATATAACCAGCGCCCAGCATTGATACATACTGTAAGTGTATGGCGTGGTGTATGTATGAACTTTACAAAATGAAAGTTAAGTACTCAATCGAAAAAAAAAAACAATTCACACCACAAACATAAATAACAACGGACTCGAGAGCTACAATCTTATGCGGATCTCGTATAAAATCTGCCCTTAAAGAAAAACACGATCTCATGTGAATGTAGTCAGTTAAATCTTTAGAGTGCATCAAAATGAAGGGTTTAGTAACGAGTAATAATTACTAAACGTCATATTACACACGAGGCCGGAGGCCCCAGGTGTAATATATTGAAAACCGAGGCCGAAGGCCGAGGTTTTTAATGCTGAGTTTAGTAATTTTACGAGTTATTAAACTGAATTATGCACCGACTTTACTCGAAAAAATGGCAATATTTTCAAACACAAGGATATGTTTTAAATTAAGATTTGAAGGTACAGTTTGCTCAACTGTGCGAATAAATTATTACGCACTGTTCTACTGCACCATAATAAATTATTATGACCTACAGTGCGTAATAAATCAAGATTTCGGCACTACAGTGCGCAATAATTTATTGCGCACGGTACCCTGATGCCTATAGGGTTTTTGAATACATAGCATAAACACGCCTGGAAGGTGCATAATGTATGTATGTACTCCTTAGTTGAACAATAAGTTTTGCGCCATAATCATTATCTTCATCCCGATCTAAAAATAAGTAACGAACACTGACAGATAGATCATTATGACGGCGCACAGAAATAATGTAATTGAAAGTGATAAAACGGAGCAACACACCCTATAATTATATGGCGCCACAAGTCTGCGTTATATCTCTAAGACTAGATAAATAAACATTGAAACACGGATGGAGTATCAAGTCCGTCTGGGTGGCGCCATTTAGGTGTATACGATAGTGTTCCTTCTATCTATTTTATCTTCAAGTTCAATCTTGTGTTGCCCTATAATATCGTTTAGATATATCGTATTTTATACATTGTGCTCATATTTACTTTATCTTGTGCTACCGAATGTGCCATTAAGAATATAACATATATCGTACCGAACATTTTGTGCTCCTTATCGCTATTTTATCTTGTTTTACAGTATATATCGAACCGTTTTGTAATATGAAAAGTGCGATAACAGATATCATGGGAGCTTATTATTCTCCTATTTACATCCGCACAGAGATAGCAAATATAGTTAGAACCGTGCGAATGGCCGTTTAAGAAAATTGGTAGTATTTCAACAGTGGTAATTCAACAGTTGGGAATAGTAATTCAACACTTGAATAGTAATTCAACAGTTGAGGTATAGTAATTACACACTTGACAGTAATTCAACTGTTGGGTACGGTGATATTACATGATTAATATTGCTCAAAAATTCGAAAAGTAATTACACTGCAGGGTAATAATATGTTTAATTTAACCCAACCCAAGTAACCTTTTCAGATTCAGTGGTCCATCCATCAGGCCACATAACAGTCTCATTTAGTTCTGTGTAAGCGTCCATGGCAACGCTGTACAAACATTTTCCCTGACACGGTGATAGGTTAAAAGGGTGTTAAAATGTTAGAACTACTGGTGGCCTAATTATTTAATGAGTGATGGGAATCTAAAATAGTTGCCATTCGTTCACAAATAATACAATCTAAAAGTTTTCTCAGAAATTTCCTTTCAAAACACACTGTGATAATGAAGTAATGAAGTAAACTTACCCTTTGATCAAGTTTAGATATATCCACTGGAATTGATCCCCCTGAGGATTAGAGTTGCATCATTGCAATGGCAGAACCCTTTTTACATGAGTATTGTTTAATCTACATTCAAATCTATATTTAAAAAGGTTATCTAAATCCCTCCTGACTTTTCAAAACTGCCATACCTTTTGGCAGTTGTTTCTCACTAGAAATTTTCGACTTCATTCAATTTCAAGCGACGAGCACAAAGACACTCAGAAGTATTCACCAAGTTACAAGGGGAGAGTCGAAAATATAGACATTCAAAACAGAAAACGGATTTTAGTAAAGATAGCTCAGTACAGAGTCCAGCTCAAAGCGGCACAGTACACACTAAGGTCCTTACATCCCACAATGTAGCTTGTATATTAGGCAGGAGGATATGGGTGTCCTTAGTATCATCCGCATAGGAAAGTACCTCCTGGACAAAGTGCAGAGAGAATACGGGGAGGAATAGGAGGCGGTTAGGAGTAAGGTCCTTATCATGGCATAATCTGGTGATTCTAAACATCAAACTGCTACTTATTGTTAGTACACGGCCTGTATTATACATGCTGCACAATATCCATCATACAATCGTACAGATATAGGATGCTGTACAATAAAATCATACAGATGCTGTATATTGACATACAGAGTACAGATATGTGATGTGTTTGAGTATTGAGTGTACTCACTACTCCGACTCATCATTAGAACAGACATATCAAGCGTATAGTTCAGTGCTGATTATACTATCAGTGGTTAAGGTTTTCAAACTCATAGGGATATCCGATACAGTGAAGCCCTTACACTTACCAGTTTTTACATTTCTACATTTTGCTGGATCCCTAATTAGCTATTAGAATAGACGTTGTCTTGGTTTGGCACTTGAAAGGCTGGAATTCATTCACTTACTAACTAAATTTGTGATAAGAATGGAGCAGTAGTTTCCTATTTATGGCGGACGTGATTAATTCCTCAATCGAGTAATTGATGGGTATTGGATCTAATTACTATGCCATATATGATGTGCGGAACCTAGAAAATTAATATAAACCACCTACGTACTGTTTCTAGTGATAAATTAATTTTCCAGGGCTTTCTCAGAAGACAAATAACTGGTTTGACTGCTTTGCTCTGCAAAAGTCGTATGATTTTAATTAGATTAGTGCCATGTGCTTCAGAGTTTGACAGATCTGCTGCTTCTCATACTAAAGCAGTAAGCTAAGACTTCACACAATAGCTATCCCGGGTTAACCCAATGTTTGGAAAAGCCGGTAATTGCTTTCACATGATGCCGATGCCCGATGGATCAACATCATCAGATCTTTGCGGGATGGAAGCCAAACCGCGATCACATACCAATAACGCGCGCGCGGAAAAGTCACGTGATCACTTCGATAACAGTACCTTCCGTCACATACAAATGTCGTTTGGCTTTCGCGCCCGAGATACTTTTTGTGGAGACTCCGAATTTTGCATGATACAAACGCCAAGCCTAACTATTTTAAGCACATTGTTGCATGTTATGTTTAAACTTCGGTGCACATGGTTATGTTGGGATTCCACAAGATTGTGCAAGGTGCAGAGACTTTAACGATGACATTTGTTATGTTCACTATTTGTTCCATTCTGTGGAATACTTGGAATGGTTCATTCAGGAATTACATTGCATTTAAAGGTGTTGAGATGTAATTGTTTTGTGAAATGAACATCTACAGAAGTAACACTCTAAAACTTTACCTCCTGGGGTAGGCGGGATGGTGGCTGATGGTGTTACGAATGCAGAGTAGTTAAAATCACTCGCAACTTCCTTATACGAACTGAAATGTCAGAGTTTTACAATCATAGGTCATTCCTACCACATAACCGTGAAATAGGAAAGAAGGGCACAATATTAAGCTACAAATAAAGAATGCAAGATTAAAACCTTAAATCTTAAAGAGGGCAAGAATTACAACATTAAGAATACAGTTGGTTCAGGGAGAGATGTACTCACTTGATCAGAAGCGGTGACTTCTCGCTTGGTTTTGCCGGACCTTGAGACGAAACAATAGTGGATAGAAAATAGAGAAGTAAAAGAATGCAGTAAATAAGTTAGTTCGAACATACGAAAATAATGAATCAAAATAACAGTTCTTTTAGATTTATTATTTACTATTCATCTTCAAACCAGTATTGTGAATGTTTTTTGAAATATGATTCCAAATATGGATTTCATGCTGTAGTTAAATAGAAAATAATATAGTTAGTTAGTTTGAAAGACACTACGTAGGATTAAATAGAGCATGAATTCACAAGTCATAAAACGATCACAGCTTTGGAAAGCTTTACAAGTAGGAAAACTATACAAGTTGTCGAACTAACGAAGGTATCGGGTGACTTGGTTCTCGATCTTCAGGACTTTGGTTTCAAATAACCAGACTTCCACCCAACACAAGATGAAGGAAATGAGGAGGAGGGAGTAAGTTTCGAACGTGTTCCACTGAAGAGGAGAGAAGGGATATCAAACATGATTACCATCAACTCCCTCCAGACCCATCTTTTAAACCCTACCATTTGTAAAAATCATCAAAAACGAGAATTACGAATACAGATCTTATCATCAAATTTAACCGTTGTGTTTCGTAAATGGTCAGTAGATTGAGCTGTACAGTAGAAGACAAAGCACTAACGTCTGAGTCTCGCGTGAAGAGAACCAGCTTGACAAAGATATAGATAGTAGATACTGCCGTGGTAAGCTGAAAAGTGACGAGTAATTGAATCATGCTGTTGAAATCAACACAAGTATGATTTGTTTGTCCCATATTTTGGCGGTTTCTAATTACGAAGGTATTGACGTTCTGAATGGAATCGATTAACAAAGAAAAAACTCGATTCATACTTCATTAAATACAACAATTCCCAAAGAACAATACATGTTTATAACTAATTACAGAAGCTCATAAGTAAATAACTGCAGGCCAATCGACCAATCGTTATTCCTTAATATTGACACAAAGTTTCATTTAAATCAAAACTAAATCCCAGTTAAAATCAATCAGTTAACTCTACTTGATATCATTGACTTCAAGTACCAAGACAATAAGTTACATTTCAATACGATGGCTCCATGGTTAATGGGTATGATAGCAGAAAGGAGGCAAAAACGGTTTCATCTTTTCATGTCCACGAGTCCATGGCTCTCAAATCTCAATTCCACGCAATAATCAGGTTGGGTAGGCTGGTATTTAATCACAATATAATGAACGGTTTATCGGGAGTGTACAAAAACACGTTGGATTTAAGAGTTCACAGGGTTTCAGGCTTATGAAATGTTCAAAAGGCCTAAATTAGAAAATCAAAGCAGACAAAAAGTGGCCTTGAGCTGTAACTGAACAATCCTTCATACACTTGATTGTCAATATACAGTTTAAGATCCAATGATCTAATGATTACTAGCACAAATACAAAACATTAACTTCCTACTGAAATAAAAATCACTTTTATAAAGTATTGAACAAGAAATAAAAATTAAATAGAAATTTGAATATAGAGTCCATGATTAGATAAAATTGCAAATGCAGATTTCTGCGTTCCTTTCAGAAATATCACTTTCATCATTCTCGAAGTCTATAACGATAATTCATTCAGGATTTATCAAATGAACAATAGATTCAATCTATAAGCTCGAAGAGTCGAAGTCGTTGGCCATGCCTGCCTTGATGTTTACATCAATAATTCGATAAGCAGGGCTTCGCCGCGAGAATGGATGTCTGAAATCTGTTCTTTGATCCTGAAACATTGATTAGATCAACTTAGATCCACACAAACCACTAAATCTGTGGGTATCCAAATTCTAACACTCATCCCAATCCCCGTAGCTGATAAGAAGGCTCAATTCCCACCTAAGTTTCTGAAGAGAGGTCTCAGGAGGTCATTCTCCTTCGTTTAGAGTCCAAGTAATCATCGATTCTGATTCTGAGTGCGCAGTGGAAGTCATGTACTGCTGACACTATGTTCGACGTGATAACCTGAGGGCGGTGTGATTTATCTGGGGTAAAACATAGGGCAGGCGTGATCGAGCTGCTAGAAAATACTATACCGGCGTGAAATTTTTACAAACGTATTCGGTTATTGAAAAAGAGAGTCCGGACCTTCTGGGGTATGTAGGGTAGTTTGAGGTCGCAGTTCACAACGTAAGTCAACTTCACCGAGCCGTCAAAAGAGGGGAAGAAGACAAAGCCACAAGGACCATTGAAACCCCTGAAAACAGGAGAATGTCTCTGATTGGGATTCTAACTATAGACATGCTAACTAATTGCTAAACACGCATACACCTATGCGGGCTTAGGAAGCACACAAATAGAGAGTAGAGACAGGAAATCTTCCAAATGTAAATCGGTATTTTGGTGCAGTTTAACCTAAGCACTCGTCATCTGTGATATCAGATTATGGCAATATTACATGCCATATCGGAGTCGGACCACAGACTTACCGGGGAAACTTGGAGCACACCGGCTTGACAGGGTCACTGATGTCCCTGCTCACAATGTAAATCATGTCCCGCTCTTTTACCCAGTACCGTAACGTTAGGAAATCTCTGAAACAGGGGTGAAGTTTCATATCCAGTAATTTTAAATTACTAATCTAGATTTAGAACTTGTTGATAATTATACAAGTTGGAAAGGTATCATTCTAAAGTTTCAAGAACCAATCACTGACACTGTTATGAAAACTACGCAACCTTTTTACACCATTTGGTAATTCTTCCCAAAACCGTGGTTTAATATTCAGCTAAAACACCCTCGTCCCTCATATGCCTGCTTACACCAATTCTCCCCAGTAAACCCACGTGCACCTTCTTTTTACACCAATTCTCAAGTGAAAACCCGCATGAACCTGCTTTTCACACCAATTTTCCCCAGTAACACCCTCATATACCGGCTGCTTTTTATACCAATTCTCCCCAGTAACACCCGCGTGTACCTGCTCTTGATGAGCCCCCCTCCACCATCTACCCCAACTGTGTAGACCAGATCCAACTGTGAGCACAGACTCTCCACAACCTCCGAGTGGAGCACACTCCTGTTCCACTCAGATAACTCCTCAAACTGCGTGTACAGCACCTACAGGGGAGTTAGAGGAGTAAGGGGAGGGGGTAGGGGTGAGGAGGGAGGGTTAGGGGTGAGGAGTGGAGTTAGAGGGGTAGGGGGGAGGAGGGAGGGTTAGGAGTGAGGAGTGGAGCACACTCCTGTTCCACTCTGATAACTCCTCAAACTGCGTGTACAGCACCTACAGGGGAGTAAGAGGGGTTAGAGGTAGGGGGTAGTAGGAAGGGGGGTAAGGGTGAGGGGGTAGGGGTAGAAGGGAGGGGTAGGAGGGAGGGGAAGGAGGGAGGAGCCGAGCACACTCTTGTACCACTCTGAAAACTCCTCAAGTCCTCAAACTGTGTGTATAGGACCTGAGGAGTTAGGTAGGAGTAGAAGGGAGGGTTAATCCAAAGTCTTATATAGGGAGTATATAGGTGTATTTAAAGGTGTATGCTGTATGCTGTATGGCTATACGAGGATACGAATAGTCAATGAAAGTCCATGAAAGATAATCTTCTCAGCAAATCAGATCACAAGAATATTTAGACTCCACTCACTTCGAACAAATCCTCGAGGGAACAAAGGAAGAAGCTCTCACTGAGGAAGAGACGGTTGGGAGCACTCCTCTGTGCCCTGCTGTACACCGTGATCCCTTCCTGACAACAAGAGTCATGGTGTCACTATTAGTGTGGTGTCACTATTAGTGTGGTGTCACTATTGACTAAGTTTGGTGTCACAGCACGAGTCATAGTGTCACTATTAACTGAGCGTGGTGTCACTATAAACTAAGCGTGGCGTCACTTTCAACTAATTGCGGTGTCACAACTGGAGAGGGTGATGTCACGATGGTGAATGGTCCAGTGGTGAAGGAGAGTGGCAGGTTGATCTTTTGAATGGTCCCACTTTATAGTGACACTACGCTTAGTTTGAATGAGGCGGTATTTAATGAGTGATAGTTAGTGACTGATGATTTAAGGTGTTTGAGAGTCACAAAAACCCGCTAATTAATAATTAAGCGGGACACTATTATCGAGATTGATATAGTTAAATATGCTCATAATCAGCACAATAAGGTTTTAACAAACTCTTGTACGTGCACATTAGCCAATCATTAGTTAAAAAGTCGAGCAAATTGCCTTCAAGACCGCTCTTTTATGATATTCAATACATCACATGGAAAAAATCAAGCATCAGCTGTTCTCATTTCGGTACGAGGGGTGAATGTTAGGGAAGTCCCGAGACCCAAAAGAGCTAATATGTATATTACCCGGTCTTAACACTTCAAATTGATGGATAATAAACAGCTCTTCCATAACTTGTCATACCTAGTTCATAATCTCTAATTTGATTGTATGTTTAATTTAACCCAACCCAAGTAACCTTTTCAGATTCAGTGGTCCATCCATCAGGCCACATAACAGTCTCATTGAGTTCTGTGTAAGCGTCCATGGCAACGCTGTACAAACATTTTCCCTGACACGGTGATAGGTTAAAAGGGTGTTGAATGGAGTGAACTACTGGTGGCATAATTATTTAATGAGTGATGGGAATCTAAAATAGTTGCCAGACGTTCTCAGAAATCTCCTTTCAAAACACGTTGTGATAATGAAGTAATGAAGTGAACTTACCCTTTGATCAAGTTTAGATATATCCACTGGAATTGATCCCCCTGAGGAGTAGAGTTGTATCATTGCAACGACAACACCCTTTTTATATGGGTATTTTTTAATCGTTATTCAAATATATATTTAAAAAAAGGTTATCTAAATCCCTCCTAATTTTTCAAAACTGCCATACCTTTTGGCAGTTGTTTCTCACTAGATATTTTAGACTTCATCTTATTTCAAGCGACGAGCAGAAAGATACTTTGAGAAGAAATAACCAAGTTACGAGGGGAGAGTCGAAAATATAGACTATTCAAAACAGAAAACGGATTTTAGTAAAGATAGCTCAGTACATAGTCCAGCTCAAAGCGGCACACTACACACTAAGGTCCTTACATCCTACAATGTAGCTTGTATACTAGGCAGGAGGATATGGGTGTCCTTAGTATCATCCGCATAGGAAAGTACCTCCTGGACAAAGTGCAGAGGGAATACGGAGAGGAATAGGAGGCGGTTAGGAGTAAGGTCCTAATCGTGGCATAATCTTAACATCAAACTGCTACTTATTGTAAGTACACGGCCTGTATTATACATGCCGTACAATATCCATCATAAACATTAAACTCGTACTGATATATGATGCTGTACAATAACATCATACAGAATATACTGTATATTGACATACAGAGTACAGGTATGTGATGTGTTTGAGTATTGAGCGTACTCATTACTCCGACGCATCATTAGAGCAGACATCTCAAGCGTACAGCTCAGTGGTAATCATACAATTAGTGGTAATTGTATGGAAACTCATATTAGGATATCCGATACAGAGAAGCCCTTACTAGTTCCGACATTTCTACATCTAGCGGGATCCCTATTTAGCTATTTGAATGGGCGTTTGTCTTGATTTGACACTAGAAAGGCCGGAATTCATTCATTTACTTATTAAATTCGTGTTAAGTATGGTACTGTAGTTTCCTTCAATGGCGTACGTGATTAATTCCTTAATCGAGTAATTGTTGGATATTGGATCTCATAACTATGGCCATATAAGGTATGCAGAACCAAGAAAATTAATATAAACCACCCACATACTGTTTCAAGCGATAAGTGTAATTTTCCAGGGTTTTCTCAGACGGCAAATAACTGGTTTGACTGCTTTGCTCTGCAAAAGTCGTATGATTTTAATTAGATTATTGCCATGTGCTTCAGAGTTTAACAGAACTGATGATTCTAATATGCCAAGGCATAAGACTAACACTTTACACAATAGCTAGCCCGAGTTAACCCAATGTTTGGATAAGCCGGTAATTGCTTTCACATGATGCCGATGGATCGACATCATCAGATCTTTGCGGGATGGAAGCCAAACCGCGATCACATACCGACATCAATGCGCGCGCGCGAAAAAGTCACGTGATCACTACATTAACAGTACCTTCCGTCACACACAAATGTCGTTTGGCTTTCGCGCCCAAGATACTTTTTGTGGAGACTCCCAATTTTGCATGATAAAAATGCCAAGCCTAACTATTTTAAGCAATTTGTTGCATGTTAAGTTAAAAGTTCGGTGCACATGGTTATTTTAGGATTACACAAGATTGTGCGAAGTGCCAAGAGTTTAACGATGGCATTTGTTATGTTCACCATTAGTTACACTGTGGAATTAACAAGGCTGAATTTCTAAACAGCAATCATGCAATTCCAATCGAAGTTTAACTTTAAGTCGCCAAATTGCGACGAGATTACAATTACATTCGACACAAATACAATGATACGAACTGAAATTTACAAACTGTGGAATACTTGGAATGTTTCCTTCAGAAGTTATATGGTATTCGAAGGTATTGAGATCATTTTGTAAAATTTACATCTTCAAAAGTAGCACTCAAAACTTTACCTCCTGGGGTAGGCGGGATGGTGGCTGATGGTGTTACGAATGCAGAGTAGTTAAAATCACTCGCAACTTCCTTATACGAACTGAAATTTCAGATTTTCAGGATCAAATGTCGTACCTACCACATAACCGCGAACAAGGGAAAAAGGGCACAATATTTAACTTCAAATAAAGAATGCAAGAGTTAAACCTTTAATCTTAAAGAGGGCAAGGATTACAGCATCAAGAATGTACTAAGTTCGGGGAGAGATACAAACTCACTTGATCAGAAGCGGTGACTTCTCGCTTGGTTTTGCCGGACCTTGAAACGAACACATAGTTGGTAGCAACAAAAGAGAGAAAAAATGCAGTGAATTAGTTAGTTCGCAGAAAAAAGAAAAACGAAAAGGTATTAAAAATCAAAATAACAGTTCTTTTAGATTTAAATGGCGTTTTATTATTTACAACTCAACGGTAAACCAGCATGAATTCACAAGTCAGGAAACGATCACAGCTTTGGAAAGCTTTACAATTTGTAGAACTTACGAAGGTATCGGGTGACTTGGTTCTCGATCTTCAGGACTTTGGTTTCAAATAACCAGACTTCCACCCAACACAAGATGAAGGAAATGAGGAGCAGAGAGTATGTTTCAAACGTGTTCCACTGAAAGGAGATAAGGGATATCAAACATGATTACCATCAACTCCTTACAAACCCATCTTTCAAACCCTAACATTTGTACAAATCATCAAAAAACGTGAATTACGAATACAGAGTTCATCCTCTAATAATTTGACCGTCGTATTTTGTAGTTGGTCAGTAGATTGAGCTGTTCGGGACAAGACTTTACAAAGCACTAACGTCTGAGTCTCGTGTGAAGAGAACCAGCTTGACAAATATATAGATAGTAGATACTGCTGTGGTTAGCTGAAAAGTGACGAGGAATTGAATCATGCTGTTGAAATACGATTAGAATGTTAAACGAAAGAATTGAAGGATCTAAGTTGTATAAATCTATAGGAACAATCCTTTAGACGGTATAAATTAATCCTCGCCAACTTACAGCAATAGTAATCTGCATCTGACTGACTATGACCCAGTAGTGAATAATGAGGATGACTGATCGAACCACACTTAGAATCTGAAATATGGCGCTAAATTAGAGGGAAATTTAAATTCAATATATAAAATTCAGCTAGAAAACTTCAGTATTATAAACCAATGAATTTAAGATATCACTTATTAATGTTAAACCACCAAAACTGTTGAACAGTTGGTCTAGTAACCCCCCCCGGGTTTGGATGTGACAACGGAACCTGAAAAGAGACAAAATGGCCAATTCGGCTGCCCTACGGGCAGATGCCCAAGAGTGTGTGCGAACTTGCGCTGCGGGCGCTTGCCAAATGCCAGCGCCCTGATTATATCACACTGTGACACTCAAATCTCGAACTTATACCCCTGGCCAGTTTTTTTTACCGCGGGGGGTTACCGCCCTGGCGAGGGCGGGAATTGCGAGAAAATAAGATGCCGAGATATTTTACAGATTTGAACTGATATTCTATCGTTTATTGAACTTTCTTCTACCATACTCACTATGAGATCGAACATGGAAGTTTTGTAGTTGAAATGAACGATTGCCTGGTCGTACGCGTTAATCAAACCACCGTAATGATTCTGAAACATAATGCAAATTAAAAATTTATAAGTTATCAATAAAACTTTATTTAAAACAAAACTGAATATTTAGTAGACGTACATTCGAAACGGTTTTTATGAAAATACCAAATACCTAAACATATGGCATTCCTATTGCTACCCTAGTAATATTTTGAAGAAAATAAGTGAAATTCAAAAGTGGGAAGGATACGCCTATCTATTCTTTGGCTGAGCTTCACTCTGCCACCTTTATAAGTTTATAAGATACCATTGAACGGCATTGAACACTCTTTGCAAAATATGGGAACGTTTTGCCCATCTACTCACAATGGCTATGATGGTCCAGAGAATGCTCATGAGTAAGAAATCGAACACTTACAATGGCTATGATGGTCCAGAGTATACCCATGAGTAACAAGTCGAACACACAACAAATGCTGAATATCCTTCTAGCTGAGCTCCTCCTTATTGGCAACACATCGTTTGTAATGTAATTCCGGGCTGAAATTATCATATTGTCGTTTTAGAGATTAATCAATTTGTTGAAAAAAGGAGTAAAGGACTATTAAATGGCCTGATTGGGAGAGGCACGTGAATTTTCGTAATTTAGAAACGAGGTTATCAGCACAGTCAGGCGTCTACATAGAAATAGAACTCTGAATAGTACAATACCAGCCAACCCAATAGAAGTACTGGTGAAGGAGACTAACCGACTTCAGGAATGTAAAGGTAACTCTCTGGAATGGAAGGGGTGGGGGTTGATCTCCCGGCATTGATGGAATCCTTCTTCTTCTGAGTCAGTGCTTCCTGTTCAAGGGCACTTTGGATACTTCCAGCTCCACTACTGAAGACAGAAGCAAATTTTAGAATCAAGTCACTATTGAAATCAAATGTTTAGCAACATGACGTGTGATTGTGTGGCAACTTGGGTAATGGTGAGGGCATTGACAATCCTCTATAAATCTTACCTATCCATAGGTAATGAATTATTGAACCTGTACTACCTTGTCCAGAAGAAAAACATAGATCTATACGGAGTTAAATATAATGATAGCAAGGGGTAGCAAGTTACACGCTAAGAAAGGAATGGGATCACCAAAAACCATGGAAAAACATAAAACTCAAATATCAGAGGTATCTGCTACCCACCATAGAAACAAAAGATACCTGGCTATAGGGGAGACGCCTGATTGCGTGTTATTCAAAGCTGCTAGGATTTCATTGGCTGCCTGGTGAGACTGGAATGCCCGCTCGTCCTCATACGATGACTTGTTGGATTTCATAGACCTTAGTGTCCTCTTAAGGGAACATCCTCAAATTTGAGAGGGAGATTAATAATTCATTTATTACAGTTAATGAAAATCAGTTTCAAATGTCAAAAGGCTTTACCGCAATTAGTAAATTAACAATTCATGCTTCTGAAGTTTCGAAGTTAGAGTCAAATTTGATATCGGAAACAGGACCAAATCCATAGGAAAAGTGAAAGTGAAACTTTCCAAATATTGAACCCGATTGAACCTGTAAAAACTTCATAGTTAAGAAAAATTCAAATTCACCAGTCTGTTGTTGCAAGTTCAATGCGTAGTAATCTAATGCGATTATTTGCAAGTAAATCGTTATAGAAATGTACGCTGTGTGGCTCTTCATTAGCATCGGACAATAATGAATATTTCAGTACGATCAAATTGAAATTATTGCACTCCATCGCATTACGTTTCTGAGTTCTTGTTCCTTAACCCTGATATACACCTGTAGAGCTCAGGATCTTGAATCACACTTTCGTCAACGAAATAACCCTCGTCTTTGGCTCGAAATGACTCAAACATTCCTATGTTTACCGGAATTTCAATGTCTTTAGGGTCAACGTGATGAGTCACAGTTCTACAAAATAGATTAACCTTCTTCGCAACAAGTCTATCAGACGATTCCAAGTACATTTCAGTAACATAAGCCTTCGTAGAAAAATAAACTGCAAACGTACAGAGGTATGAGATTGGAAGGAAGGCTGATGTTGCGATGGTGAGCCCAGCACTTGATTTCATATACATTATTGGAATAAACGAAGTTGTGGCGAGTGAGGAGGCGAGAGTGACGAATTTCAAACGCTTCACTCGCGATGATTCTTTGCCAATGTACTTGGTTGGGGAGATGTTAGGATCAGGTGAGGTGGAGCTGAAAGTACTCAGGGCAAGCTGGTTGCAAAATCTCGCACAAAAGAGACAATTCTTCTTCTGCAGCCTCATGACTATCATTTTAACCTGCTCAAATAGTTAATGTAATTCTTGTTGAGAAATCTGGCGGAATGTTTTCGTTTCTTTCAGAAACACCCTTATCAGTCAGAGATGATGAAACTTGCATCGTGAGATTCAATTATATCAATTCAAAATAAATTATGAACAATAGCCGAATCATACTAAGATATCACGTTGCAATGGTAAAATCTGAATTCTGATTTGTTGCAGAATCATTTTTTTCTAAAATTCAAAGAGCAGAATATAGGCAAATGAAACAGCTTTATTGTAGCAAAACTTTAGTATTTATAAATTCATAACTGATAACAATGTGATTTGATATTAAAATTGAATAGTAATTCAAAGTAGAAATAATAAAAATGTGATAAAAATGCAATGAAAAATAATACGATTGTTAAAAACTACCATATCTTTCTACCAAAAATGGCAGGATTGGTTAGACATTAAATTTAAGAATATAGATTGTGACTGTGCTAGGAATATAGCCAATGGCATATCTTGCACAATCACTTATCAACAAAAGTTATGTGAGGAAGTTTAAGAGAAAGTAATAAATTAAAAAGTTATAGGCTAATTTTATTCAGAAAATAGTCACATTTAATTCAAAACACCATTCCTGTTAAATTGAACAATTGATATAACTACAATAAAAATAACATAAGAAAATATCACTATTTAAAGTAAGATAAAAATGCTGAGTAACGAATAATAACAATAGTTTAATAGTTCTACAAAGTCATATATTATATTAACTAGCAATGATTTCATTTCAATTACGCAATGATAAAAGCATCTTTTGCTTGGACAGTTCCTGGCTTTCTAAAAGAAGCCTCCACTTTAAACTTCAGCTTAGTTCCAACCCCACATCCTCCAGCATTTTGAGAATTGATATCGGAAATATGAACAAAAATATTTGATGTGAAGCAGGGTGAGTCAACCTGCATAAAACCATAAGACCCACGCCAAGTTAATATAATCCCCTCATACTGAACGCCATTCCCAGCAAGTGCCATTTCACCACCTACAACTGGTCTTCCTGGAAGACTAGTTCGAGGGGAATGCATCCCAGGATTAAATACAAAGGGAGCTGCTGTAGCTCGCAATGGGGATTCTCGGGCAACACGTTCCTGTTCTTCTCGTTTTAGTTTCATCTGTCGTTCTCTTTCCTCCCGTTGTTTCTCCCTCATCAACCTGACTTGTTCCATTTCAAGCTGTTTTCTTTCGAATTCAGCTGCTCTTCTGTCGCCCTCTTTCCGTCTTAACTCTTGCACACAGGAATCAATCTCATTCACTGCTGATGAATCGATGACTAATTCCATTGATATGGCAGCTAATGCTTTTTGTAGCTCTTCAGAATTTGTAGGCTTATTGGGATTCTTAGAAAATGCATTGTTTCGTTTGTTTGAATAACGTGGATGTGCATAGCTAGCAGTATTCCAAAATTTCAAAGATGCTTCTAGTAGCTGCTTCATTAGCTGTAATTTGGCTAAATTTCTCAAAACCTGGGAACCATTATAGGTAAATAAAGATCTTGATTCAATCTTGCCATTTTTAGCATTTTCTATTTCTTTATTGGCAACATTGATAGCTTTTTCAACGGCAGACATTGGTGTTTCAGTAACATCACATGATACACAACCTTCAAGAGTTGGGTCAGCTTCCATTGTAAGTAGGAAATGGACAACGTCTATATGCTTATTTCTGCAAGCTGCCAGAAGTGGTGTTTCATCATGCCACTCCCATGACTTATCATATCCCCACTTTTCTTCTGACTCAGTCCATTTGCGAGATGCATTGATAGTTGCAACAGGTCTACTTGTTTTTTTCAATATGTTTTTAATTGCATCAAGATCACCTTGTCGAGCTTTCACAACAATATCAGGATGTTCTTCATCTTTTTCATAAACACCGAAATTAGTGAATCTGAAATCATTGTAACCACTGAAATCATCGTAATCAAAGCTGTATCTTCTACTTTTCTTAGGCTTTGTTTCTTCCACTGATTCTTCACCAAAATCTCCACCAAGATATTCCAGCAAACGTTTAGTTAGCTCTAATTTTGAACCTGTGCGAGGGAGACCAGCATTTTGCAGCATGACCTTAAGTTCATCAACTTTAATGTACTTTCTTATTGCTCTATGTACTAAACTGCCAATTTTACAAAGTGGATTTGCATTGATAATTGCATTTACATAATCAGCTTTCTTTGGCGCAGCCTTCTTTTTGCCTTTGCCTGTTTGCCTTTCAACTGTAATTCGGCTTCCACTTATGATGGCTTTCAACTGTTCAACAGTTTTCTTTTCTATGACTTTTGCTACATTTTCACGAATAACCTGTTCAATTGAAGAATTTTTAATCCCATCAAGGTGAGCAGCATTTTGCTCTTGCTTCTCAGCAGATGCAATTTGCCGTTCCCTCTCTAACTGCCTTTCCAATTGCTGATTTTGAACACTGATTGCTTCTTGAGTTGATGTCACCTCAGCTTGTAAGTTATCTGGCATTGTACTTTTGCATGCTTTTAAATACAGCTTTTTCTGGTCATCAACTGATAGGTCTTCAACCCCATTAAAGTCTTTCCATGCCATTTTGTGAGAATGTGTTTGAAAAAAACATGGCATATGCCACCACCCCATGCCTCTGCCCATATAAGCACCAGTATCTATATTAACTTCTTTACCAATTCTCAGAACACTTTTCAGTATCTTATCATGACAATTACGACATGAAGCACGAGATGTGGATGAATATTGCACTTCATATTTTCCTGATGAGTTTCTAGAAACAGGTTTGACACTGTTATATTTATCTAATTGTAGTTGGCTGATACTCTCTCCAACATCTAATGATGGGGATGAACCACTTGCATTAGGAACAGCATCTTCAGTTGATGTAACATCAATTATTTCATCATCAGATTCCTCTTCTTGTTTATTCTTGGGTTTAGGAGCATTCTTGCCCCCATTCTTCAAGTTTTTGGAGCCTTTCTTCGTGTTTGATGATGAAGAGTCAGTTTCATTATTTTCTTTTTGTTTAGTAGTGTTGGATATCTCTTTTTCACATTTACTCTTTACAGGTCCAGCTTAAAGCAGCAAATAATGGTAAAAGTGTCACAAGAGTTGGGATTTTTGTCCAATGGATCCATTGGATCCATCATGTCCAATGGACATGTCCAATGGACGTCCATTGGACATCCAATGGACATCCATTGAACATGATGTCCATCGGTTAAAATTTCCAATGGTGTTCAATGGATCCAATGGATCCATTTTTGATGTTCAATGGACATGTTCAATGGATCCAATGGATGTTCAATGGATCCATCTGAGTGGATCCAATGGACACAATCACCAAACACAGGCATGGATCCAGCCCAGAATTTTTGGGGGCGTGCAAATTTATACAGCTCACTCGGCGCCGCTTCGCGGCACCTCCTTCGCACATAGGAAGTTTTTGAATATGTGAAGGATACTAAAGTATGTATGGGGGTCTGGGGCGGCCCCTGAGGCCAGAGGTCTAGAGTATAACGAAATGGCAACTCTTGGTGTTTGGGCATTGTTTTCTAAACTTAACAGCACTGTTGTTGCTGTTGTGCGAAATCAAATGAATATTAAATTTAGAATAAGAAAAGCAGGGTCTGGGGACGGCAGCCCCCCCGTAAGCCAGAGGTCTGGCATAAAGAATTAGCAACTAAATAGTGTTTGAGCATTGTTGTCAACTTAACGACGCTCTTGTTGCTGTTGTACGAAATCTCAATGAATATAAAATTAAAAGAGCAGCAGGGGTCTGGGGGCGGCAGCCCCCAGAAGCCAGAGGTCTGGAGTATAAGGAATTAGCAACTAAATAGTGTTTGGGCATAGTTGTCAACTTAACGACGCTCTTGTTGCTGTTGTACGAAATCTCAATAAATATAAAATCAAAACAGCAGCAGGGATGCAGGGCAGCAGCCCCATAAATAGAAAGAGGTCTGAAGTATGAGAAATGGGTAAGTCAATAGTGTTTAGGCATTATTTCAACTTAATAACAGCACTGTCCTTTCTGTCATAAAAATTCCAATAAATGTTATTCTAAGAATCAAAAGAGCAGCAGGGGTCTGGGGGCGGCTTTTCCCAGAAGCCAGAGTTCTAGAATATAACGAAATGGCAACTCATTCACAGTGAGCTGTGAGAGGGGGTCATGCTAGCATAGACCATTTCGGAGCATTTCTTTGGCTCCTAAGCATGTTTTTATGGTAATTGGGTCCACATTATATTTAAAATATAATTTGACTTGAAAAATTCACAGAAAAAAATTTTGGGCCTTTTTGAAGGATTTTTAATCCTCCAAATGAGAGGCTGATGCCAGAAAAACTATTTCCGAGATGTTTAACACTTCAGTGCTTTCTTTTGTTTCCCAAGAGAAAGCACATTGTCTGAGCACCAGAAACTTTTTTAAATTATGCGAAAATATTGATCAGAACCAAAGTTACTTGTTTTAGGTCAATTTTTCAGCAAAACGTAAATAATCCTGAGAGAATATCATCAAAATAGGGCAAAATTATCGATATTTTTCGATTTTCTTCAATTCTATCCACAATGAGAGTTGTTTTATGATTCCTTATTGATAAACATGTGTGCCATATCATTTTGAGATACTTTATGGTGCATAAAGTGCCGAAATTTATCCTTTTAAGACCAAAATCGACTCCAAAAATTTGCTAAAAATGGCTCAAATTTCACCCGATTTTATGGTTTTGAATTTTTTCTAGGAGGGCCAGAAGTGGCCATAAGCTACCGAAGTTGCACCTAGAGCGAATTTTCACTCTTTAGATGGAACCAAATATGGCGTACTGCGTGCTAACAACGATTTTTGCTCTTTTATGCCCAAAAAATTGACTTAATATGACAAAATTGAAATTTGTTGGCAAATTTTTTTGGTAAAAGATAAATACATGAGGTTTTTTCTAAAGACTTGAGTGTTCTCAGAAGGTTAATTCAGAACAAACATTAAAATTTAACTTCATTCAGCACAATTAGTAGAAAATAATAAAGTATAATGCATTTTTAGTGAAGAAAACGTAATAAATTTCATAAGTTAAAATCAGCTCACTTTCAAGTTCTGTCATTTTGGCAGTTTTGAAGATTTTTAATTGCAGTTTTTTGTATCAAGTCAGGAATTCTATCTACTAATTGGAAACATCATTTTTGTTGAGATTAAAGAAACTTGATTTTTGGCCTATGCTAGCATGGTAGCTCACTGTGTCATTAGTGTTTGGGCATTGTTTTCAACTTAATAGCGCTGTTGTTGCTGTCGTACAAATTCAATGATATATATTGAAATAAGAACAACAGAGATTAAGGGCAGCAGCCCCATAATAAAGATGAGGTATAAAAAGTAAGCAGCGCTCAATAGTGTTTAGGCATTGCTTTCAATATTACAACACTATTAATGCTGTCGTACAAAATCTCTGTTAAATAATACTATGAAATATAAAACTAAAAAGTAGAGATCTGGAGCCCCCAGAGTTAATTCTGAAGATAAAAAAAAGGGAAATCAATTGCTTGTGTATTAGAGATTTATTTCTTGATTGTACTGCAAGGCTGTAAGTTTTGAATATATAGTTTAAAACTCTAAACTCTTTTTGTCTCAAGCTTCAAATACTCCTGAATATTATTTTTGGAGCCAGAAAATGCATGTATACACTTTTATGAACCGAAAACTAAATGACCTTTTACATAGCAATCTTTATTCCCTTTAACCATATTATTAAATTAAAGAGTGTGCTTTTGTAATGTAACTTTGCACCTGTCTTTTTTTTTTAACATGAATATGTGTTATCATAGTACCACTACTCTTCTTTTATGCATAAAAATATATTATCAAACATTAAATTGTATGTTTAGAACAAATATGAAAAAAGTTTTCCACAAGTTTTTTTTTTGGCATTTAAAATTTAAAATGCAAGATCAAAAAAAAATTGCCCCCCCAGCACCCCAAAATTTTGTTTTTCCCCCACCCCGTGGACCCTGAAAACAGGGTTTTGGGTGATGACATCAGTCGGGTTTTTTTTCAAGGACCATTTGGAATCAGCCCAATGAATTTCCCAGGTTTTCTTTAACCCAAAGGGAACCCCCAAATGATGTCCATCGGTTTTTAAATTTTTTCAGGGATCCAAACCCATTGCCCCTTTTGTGTTCAGGATTTCCCAATGGAAAATGGGGTTTTAATGGACCCTTATACCAAAAATGCTGGTGGGATAAGTCATTTTTTTAAAGGGTATTTCCATGGCCCCAGACCAAGCCCATTGCCCATTGAAAATTTTTGGGATCCTTTTTAAATTTTTCCATTACCCATTGTGTCCAATGGCCCAATTGTGGGAAAAATGGACCATTGGTCCAATGGAAAATGCAATTCCAATGGCCAAATAAATTCAAGGGGTTTAAGGGACTGGATCCATTGACCCAAGGGACAATGGTCCATTGAACAAAAATCCCAGACCTTACCCCATTTTGGGGTTTGTTTTGGGATCCACCAGTGATCCTTAAAATTCTTGGCCCCTTTGGTCCAGCCCCCGGGTTAAAATTTTCCCTTTAAAATTGGTTTTTCAGGGGTTTTAAGATGTCCTGGGGCCCAAAGGACGTCCGGTGCCCGGGAAAGAGGGCCCCAAATTTTACAAAAAAAAAATTTGGTTAAAAATTTAAAATTTTAAATGGGTTTTTTTTCAATTTAAAAACCAGAAATGAGACTTTAAAGATTTTCCCAAAACCCAAATTTCTTTTTTTGATTTTTACAAAAAATTTTGGGATCCCAAAACCCAAATCTTTTTATCCCCCTTTCCCAAAAGCCAATTATGTTTAGTTATATATTTCCCCACTGAATAACAGTAAAAAACCCCTGAAAAAAAATTAAAAAATTCTTCCCAAAACCCCCTTTTTTGGGTAAAACCCCAAAAAATTTAAAAGAGTTTCCATATCCCCAAGAAGAAAAACCTGAAAAAAAAAATGTTTTTTTCCCCCAAAAAAAACTATCCCTTATTTAGGTCTTCAAAGGCCATAACTTTTTTGGCTGGGTTTATCCCCTTTTGGGGCTGATTGTCCTTGGGGTAAAACAGAAGGGATTTTTTTCAATTCTTTTGCAACCACCCATGTTGGGGGTGGACATCACAAAATTTGATGTGCCCCAATCTGGGGGCCCCCCTTTTGACTTTTAAAAACCACGGGTTTGGGGGAATCCCGGGCCTTGGTGGGTTTGGTTCTGCTCTCAGCCTGGGTTAACCCCCCAAAGGGGTAAAAAAACCCCCCGGGGTTCCCCCCTTGCCCCAAAAAAAGAAATTGGGATGTCTTTTGCTGAAGGCTGCACTCCCGGGACAAAAAAACCGCCCCGGCCTTTTTTAAAAACCCTAAAAATGGACTCGGGTTTGCCGTGTGCATACAAATTAAAAGGGCCTTAGGAAACTGCAAAGTAAAAGTAAGGTAAGTACTTTACTGATGTTACATGCAAATGTATCAGTATCATAAGTCATTTTTCATTTTTTTAAAATCTCTGAAGAGATTCAAATATTATAACAAGAATTTCGCCTGCCAATGCATTTCTTGTGCCCATTGTTCACATATACAGGTGCTTTATTTCCTGTTCCCTGGGGCTGGTATTAAAACACACAATCATTTGAGATTTGATCTACAACCGTTGTCCATCTTATTTACTGACATGGTGAGTTGACCTCCCAAATCAATGTAAAATCACATATACTTTTTAAATATGATTTAAGGAACTGTTAAATTTTTAAAAAGAATTAATTTCAACGCCAGAATGAACAGAGCATTGAACCCAAATACCTACAAAGCAGTACAGTTAGCTAGTTGCAGCCCACAATGCAAAAGATAAGCTACACCAAATATGAAAATATATGAGACAGGAAAGACTTTTACATGAAATAAAGGATGATGTTTGTTGTTATTGTTATTGTACAATATAACAACCAACACAATTAATTTGTTATTTTATAAACAACAGCAAACCTTGTAAACCTTGTAACCAAGCTACTCTGACTCGAGTGATATTATAAAGGAGCATTTGGATGCTTGAAAATGTACCAACCACCACCACCACAACGACACACCACTACCTATTTCTGATTTAACAGTACGCGAAAAGGTAATATACACACAACTGACAACCCCTTCAAAAAACAATCTCTGCTAACCTTTTCTCAATGCCTTTTTGAATTAAAAAACGCGATTAAGAACAAAAAAGATCGAAAAAGCACCAAACATCCATAATGAATGGTGTATGGCAGTAAATAACACTATATGAATTTACAATTGCATTATATGAATAAGAAACAAGTATATAATCTTTTTGAATTGAAAAGAAAACTTTTTTCAAAACATCAAGTATATAATCTGAAGGAAAAATATTTAAATGAAATGATTAATTGATCAAAAAAATTCTGTAGCATGATGATTTTAACAGTATCCGCCCTGTTCGGGCCTTTTTTGCCGGGAAAACCGAAAAAAGGGACCGTAACAGGGTAAAAATCCCTTTTGGTTGGGGGCGCCCCTTCCCCAAAGGGGGGCTTTTAACGCTTTTCCCCCCCCGGGCG
>WFMF01000629.1:9709-86081 GCA_011033025.1 Beroe forskalii | reverse complement strand
TTGTTGTTTAAAAATAAAAATTGGGGATGACTTAATTTAAACAGCTAGGGACTGAAGACAGAATAATGATTTTAAATTTTGATAATCAGAAAAACTGAGTTCATTATTTAAATAAACAAACATGACCTTCTGCAATTTCGACTTTGAATTGTATATTACCCCCTGAAAAGTCTCTTGAAAATCTAAATTTTAAATATTGAATCATAATAGAGGTTATTTTTTCCTTCAATTTTGAAAAGTCCGTCTTTTTTAAATTTATAATTGAAATCAATAAAAAAAAGGGTAAGAAATAAAAGAAAGGATTAATTTTTTTGATTTTTGCACATAATATTACATGGATCAGCCATTTTGAATGATAGTAGGTACCTGTTAGTTGCTTTCTAATAATTTATTCTAATTTTTCCCCAAGTAGGAAATTTTTGGAAAATTCCTTTTTAATTTTTCTTTGTCCTTTTTTATTTTTAGGTTTTTTTTATCTTTTAAAGCTTTTTGTTTTGATTCCCGGGAAGTCTATGTCTAAGGAATCTGAGGACGATAGGTTTTAATATTCAGATAAATGTAACCTGTCGAAACTATTAATTTTTGCGTTTATTAACACTGACTTGACTCTTTGTGTTTCACTCAACTACAGTGTAATACTTGCATACAATTAGTTACTCACACAATAAAAATGACTTCTCTAAGACATCAATCTGCAAGACTTTTAATTCATTCATAAAATTACATTGCCCTAAGCCGATTATTGACAATATGTTATAGTTATTGGATTCATGGAATTTATTCAAGAGAAAGAAATGGTACACTTCATTCTTTAGCAAAGGTTCTTGATATCAAGTTTTCTAATCATTTTTACTGTCTATGATCAGGGTTGTCAAGAGGGAAAAATCAGTGAAAATTGTTGCTGAACCCCAGCATCCCAATTAATATGCCCAACATTTGATAAAAATTTTCCATTTAAGCATTGTTGAATTTCAGCTGTTGAAATTTCTCAGCACTTGTTATATTTTGATAATGACTCAACTCCCAAGCTGGAAAGTGGAATCTTCACAGGCACAACTTACCTAATAAGTAACTGAATAATTTAAAAATGTCATTAATTGTTGTTAATTCTAAGATCAACCTAATCTTGTAAACAAAGAAAAATTAATCAAATTGGGAAATAAAATGATGTACTCTCTACACTTCTACAGAAGCTGAAATACTCTTGATGGGACTGTCTAAAAGATAGTTAATACTATACATTAAACTAATGGTCAAATCGATATCATATCACATATAAAAGAAACAACTTACAAATGCAAATGATAAAATGAGTAAGGGTTTCATGGAGTGATTTAGCAGTGAGAACAAACAAGGGTAAAGTGTAAAAGAAGGCCACTTCATAAATTTTCCTTGGGTAGTGAAAGGGTAGTTCCAAAGTTGTTATCATGTTAACTAGGACATCAAATTCGACACAGCAGTCTACCAATTGACAAAAAAATCAAACAATTATGAAGTGGCAAAGTAGCAAAATCAAAATGCAAATGCTGACTAGCAAGCACAAGACAAATAGCCTTTTTGCGGTAGGTCTCCCATATAAACGGGAGCCTTCATTATCTATGACAATGACGTCACTCAGAAAAATATAATTAAGCGCACCTAGCGCTTTAAGGATTAGGGTTAGGGTCAGGATTAGGGTCAAAGATTTGTTGGGGTTAGGGAGTAGGATTAAGGTTAAGGGTTTTGGTTAGGGTTATGGTTGGGTTTAGGATACCCAGAAAAATTGACGTTTAGATCTGTGACGTCACTCAGAGCCGTTTATATGGGAGAGATACCCTTTTTGCTAAACTATATTTAAAATAGATTTAATTGCTATAGCTATGTAAATGAAAAATTGCAATGACCAAATGAATAAATATAAATAAATGATAATCATAACAACAGCATGAGCAAGTAAATGAAATGAAAATGCTCACCAAACAGCAACGTGAAACTTGCACTATGTGCAGAATGTAGAAACTCCGACTCTGCTTACTTGTGATGATTGAAATAAATGGTGATATGTCACTTTAGCTGAGTACAAGTTTTAAAAATTCGATGATTTAACAGATGAACAAAGACTATATTCATATCGGAAAGTAACGTGCGTGTGCCGTGTAGCATTTTATTAAGCTGGTTAAGCTGGCTTTCGCGCTGCCAACAACTATTCTCAGAAGGAACGATGGTGTGCCGCGCGCGCAGAGTAAGGCAAGTCCCGTAGATATAGATTTAAACGTCAATTTTTACACTTTTTAGTGTCCTTGTCCATGACGACATGACGTACGATGTACTTATGCGGTTCCTAAGCCCACATAAGTGTGTATACGCGCCGCTCGTAGGATGTTACCCTACCCTCGCACGCGCGGCGCAACGTTCCACATTTGGACCGTTGGACGTCACTTTGCGCCTTCGGCCAAAGTCAAAAGAAATAGACGGGCAACGTCCGTGATCGGGCGTCGAAGTTCGAACGCGCCGCGCGCTTCCCTACGGAGAAGCACGCCTGCCACGCCTAATCCTGACCCTAACCCTAGTCCTTAAAGCACTTAATTATATTTTTCTGAGTGACGTCATTGTCATAGATAATGAAGGCTCCCGTTTATATGGGAGACCGACCCTAGCGCTTTAAGCATCAAGGTAAGGGTTTTGGTTAGGACAATGGTTGGTATGTCTCCCATATAAACGGCTCTGAGTGACGTCACAGATCTAAACGTCAATTTTTCTGTATCCTAAACCTAACCATTGCCTAACCAAAACCCTTAAACAATCTAACCTGAACCTAACCAAATCTGACCCTAACCAGAACCCTAACCTTAATGCTTAAAGCGCTAGATGCGCTTAGTTATATTTTTCTGAGTGACGTCATTGTCATAGATAATGAAGGCTCCCGTTTACATGGGAGACGCACCCAATGGTTAGGTTTACTGTTTATGATTCAAAAAATTGACGTTTAGATCTGTGACATCACTCAGAGCCATTTATATGGGAGACATACCCAAAGTTGAAAGAATCAAGGGGTCAGCCAACGTCTGACAAGTATTTACACTATTTATCCATTTTCTTCATGGTTTCTCAAGAAGGGGGGGGGGGGTGGCCATGATCACGTAATATTCTCAAGAGGGCACGGGGATGGGCTTTTATGTCGTTTGATAACGAAGGGGAGGGAGAGGGGTTGAAAATGGCCAAAAATTGATAACGTAATATGTGAATCATGAATGATCCCTTATTAAAACAGTGAAACATAATGACGAAGTGCCAACATTGCAGTTGCACATCACATGTGACCATGATGTAGGTACATGCATTAGAGTTGAATGTCTCAACAGCTAGAGTACATGAAAAATGCGGCTCTAGTTTGTAATCTAAGGCATCAGTTTTACTCACACTCTCAATCAAAGTGTATTGTACGTTTGTATATGGTATTTTTAGTTTCTGTGATTCACAGCCATTCAATTTTTGTAAATTGAGGATGAATGTTGAATTAATTCGTTCTTTATTTTCGTTCTTTATTTTATTCGATTTTGTTCCAGCTCCCGTGTATATTTTTGTACCTAGATGTTGGATGAAATACTCAATAGGCAGATATTTTGTTATTTCATTTAACTCCATTTTTCTCAAGGCTACAACTACAAGAATGTGAGCGAAACCCCTCAATGAAACACGTGATAAAATGTAAAGGACCCTGGTAAAGCACCAGCGATTGCTACCATGGATACGGGCATTCTAAGGGTCTGCTGCTGCTTCAACCGACACTGCCCCTCCCACGCCCCTTACACTGAACTAGATGATTCCAACATCACTGTGAAGCGGTCCAATGACCGACTGAATGAGGACAAGGTGGGAGATTACAGGACTCTGGAGGATGCCCCACTCGTGGCTGTGACGAGCCCTAATGGGGCAGAGAATGGGGTGAACAGTGGCACAGAGGAGCAAGGATTATTGAGTCAAGGAGGGAGATCATCAAGAACTAGAACCTCAAGTAGGAGTAAACGTGTTGTTTCCGGGTATAACATCCAATCTGAAGTTCTGGTTCAGAGGTCGTCCTGGCAGTCAGCCAGCTTTGCCATGGCTCAAGTCTCTCAGGTGGGTAACAGTGGAATAAGTGGGCCAAGTTCCAGATCAAGAAAGTTTTCAGGGGTAAGCAGGCGGAAATCGAGGAACACACCGGCAAGTGAAATTCGTGATGAAATCAGTTCTGGCAAGGAAAGAGAAACAAAGGCAGATACATCAAAAGTGGAGCAAAAGACAGAATTAGAAGTGGACAAGGACAATCCCAAGAAGACACAAAAAGCACCAGTGATCCTGCTTCAAAGTCAAGTGCTCTCCAAGATGACTTCGACTTCTATCATAAAGATGTTGAAATCTGTCAAAATGGTAAAGAAGTAAGTCCAGGAAAAGATGTAAAAGCTATCAGAACCGAGCCAGAACCAGTGACACACCCCTTCATGAGTTTCTTAGGCAGTTTTCATCGAGAGACAAAGATCAGCTCCGAGAGCAGCAAACCAATTCCTTCTTCAGCTCCAGTGGCAGATCCGAGTGAAACTGAAGAATCATCGCTTAGCAGTTACTCCATTGCTACATCAGACATCAGCACAGACCCCAGTGACGATGAAGAAGAAGCCAGGATCTCCACAAAGAAACAAGCGACTTTGAAACGCAAGCAGAGTCTCTCGAATAAGAAGGAATTGACATTAGGAAAGGCTGGAAGCGTGGGGAGATATCCATCATTCAAGTATGAAGATGAATCTTCATCAATAGCAACTGATGAGTTATCTTCCACTTCTGATGAGGCTGATGATCAGATAGATCCAGTAGCTGTTGACTCATGTCAGGAAACAATGAAGATTGGTAAAATGGTCAAGTCACAGACTAATAACCATATAAAATCTTCGAGTAAAGCGAGACAAAACACAAACAAACTTCCCAAACCAGATGTAGCAACGAACGGTAAGATTCCGGATAATCTCGATGAGAAGGAACTCCAACTGGCTTACACGGAACTAGGTCTCAACAACCTGAGCAGTCCGGAAGACGTAGAACAATTCGAACTGGACTCTGACAGCGACATGAGCTTTGCTGGGAGAAACACAACCTCTGACTCCAGCCCGGAGGACCCGGCCCCAGGAAAACCTCCAACGGACACTATGGAATTACGAGCCCTGAAGCTGCCTAAAATGCCTAAAAACCCTGCGGGTCGTGGTGTTAGTCCTGCCCTAAGTTCTCTTGTGGAGGAAAGCACGATTGTAGGGAGCCATGTTAGCGAGGATACGATCACTCCCGAGATGAGTGTCAGTCGGGCCGGGGTCAGAGAGGTATTTGAAGAGGATCAGGGGGTTAGGGAACAGGAGAGTGGAGTGAAAGGGCAGAAGAAGAAGCAGGGGATTGTATCGAAATTAAAACGAAAGGTCTTGAAGAAGTAGGTAGATTTCGTCTTAAGATTTGTAGTCAATAATCGAATAGATATTTTGAATTTGTATCGACAATAAATATTGATTAAATAAGTTGATCACAATAAATGTAAAAAATAATTTTAATGACAGATTACTTTTAAACCTCATTAAGATTTTAGCATTTGATTCGAAATACAAGATTACCAAATGAATGCCAGTGAATGTAAAAATAAAATATTGTACTGAGTCAGAAAACATTAAATCTTGAAATTAACAAAAACCATCAGAAATAGTGCAAATGATGAAATAGTGCAAATGATGAAATATTGATTTAATCATAATTAATGATAAAATTGAATTGTAGCTTTCGGGATATATTGGAAACATTTTTAAAATTACGTCAAATTAAAATAAATTCTTACAATTTTCTTTCCTGTAGAGCATTATGAATGTATAATCATTGAAATTTATTTAATCTATAAAATAAATGCTGAGTTAATGCCACTATACATTATTTGTTACAAATTACTTAAAAATCATTTAAAAACTAACCTATCATTACAAATAATATATATTGTCAAGAGTTCATCATTCATCAAAACATTTGGTTTGCAAGTTGATACTTAGATGGCTTGTTGTTAGAAGCCAAAGTTAAGCCATGCTTATTCTCATTCATACAAGAGAGCAATCAATTTGAAATCATGACTTGATATAACTTTTAGCCTCTAATCATTTAATGTTAGAGATGATGCATAGAGTTAAGTTTTAAATTTAAATCTTGGATTAGAGCCATGAGTAGGTCTGAGAAAATACGAGAATTCCTTTTAGCCGTGACGCAACGTCTCGATAATTCTCAAGCCTCAGCCCAATCGGTTGCCATGGTAACTCAGAATCTTCTGGTGCGCGCGCGCCTAAACGGACACAAATTGCGCGGCAATAATCATATTAAAGTTTTGGCCGCGTACGCAAAATAATCTGATTTTGTGACCGTCCCAATATATCACGCAGGACATGCCAATAAATCAAGAATCATGCATTAGCAACATTTAAATTTCATTCGATCTGTAGAATATCAGCCTTAAATCCTTCTCAGTCCTCATCAACAAGGTTGGGGTCTGCAAAGGTTGGTCTAGATGGCTGAGGAAGGGAAAGTCTTTGGCTTTGCCTTGATGGTGTCACAGGGCCACCTGAAAGAATCATGGTTAGCAGACAATTTATTAGTTTATTGAATTCACAGTGAGAAGAATCGAGATGAAAGCTTTTCAATTTAATGATAAGTGATCAGAAATTCCAGAAAAATTTTTGGTAAACTTATCAATATCGGCGTATCATTATCACATTCTCACCTTGCTCGAACAGGCTCCTATTCAGCAAAGAAGCTACCTCGTCATCCCCACTCATTATACTCGACTCCAGAGGCGAGAAGATCCGCTGAGGCGTTTTAAACTCCCCGGGCGAAGCAACGAGGTGTTCTACGGTCGTTTCCGAGCGTTCGACGGTCGTTTCAGAGTCGAGGAGGAGACTATCGTCATCGTCTTCCAGAAGAGAATCGTCTAGTAGAGGCTCTGCGAGGTTCTCCTGTCTTAGATTTTATTCGTTATGCAAGGCATTTGGGACGCTGGCGTATTACACTCGATATTTGAAAGTGAAATGTCTTTGAGAGATCAAGGAGTAAGATGTAGTGTTTCATTGAAAATCCAACTAAAAGTCTGATTGGTACGAGAAATTGTTGAGTTTAAAAATATGTACGTAGTATATTCAATGTTTTTTTACTTTTTAAGTTTGTTACCTAAGTGAAGCATCTTCCTCAAAATCACTGTCGCTATCGTAGCCCTTGTTTTCTTTCGACGCGGCCAACTCCCTTCTTACCCTGTCAAGGATACAATCTGTCAGTGTTCTGATACACACTTGGACACTAACTTACTCTAACACAAATTAAATCTAGCACCAAATAAATGTGACACCATTTAACTCTGACACCGCCTCACACTGACATCAGTTCACATTGACACCACTTCAATGTTACACTTGACACCCGTTCACACTGACACCATTTCACACTGACACCATTTCACACTGACACCAGTTCACACTGACACCAGTTCACACTGAAACCAGTTCACACTGACACCAGTTCACACTGACACCAGTTCACACTGACACCAGTTCACACTGGCACCAGTTCACACTGACACCAGTTCATACTGACACCAGTTCACAATGACACCAGTTCACACTGACACCAGTTCACTTTGAAACCACCACACTCTGACACCAGTTCACACTGACACCACCTCACACTGACACCATCTCATATTGACGCCACTTCAAACTGACACCAGTTCACCTTGACACCAGTACACCTTGACACCATTTCACATTGACACCATTTCACATTGACACCAGTTCACACTGACACCACTTCTCTTTGACACCACCACACTCTGACACCAGTTCACATTGACACCACCCCACACTGACACCACCTCCCATTGACGCCATCTCACATTGACACCAGTTCACAATGACACCAGTTCACATTGACACCAGTTGACACCACACCAGTACCTATCGACGTGTTTGGAGAGGAAGACACTGAGCGTATACATCTTGAGGAGGATTCTCCTCCTTTTAGCTGACATCAGGATAAGGTCCTCGTCACGTTGTTTGAGCCGTTTACCCAGGAGGGGCAACATGTCGTACAATACTCGGGCTGACTCCTGTTAGGGAAAAAACGGTGATAAAAGAGGGAGTTGTATAACTGAAAAACCGTGTTGGGGCAATCAAGATAATATAGTGAACGGAGATACAAGTTACTCGAGTGAGTAAGACTTTTTCCAAGGTTGGTCTGATATAGCGAAACTCGGAATAGTGACTAATAGTGAATAAGTGATTCAAACTGCTAAAATAATATTTTCTATCGCACTAAAGTATCAAATTTACATCACCGGAGCAACTGGTTTGGGTTACAACGTAATACAAATAATAATCTTTGTTAATTTTGTAAGAACTACGGACTTGCAATCTCTTTTATTATTGAGGGAGTTAGAGTAATCAAGATGTGGTGAGACAAAGGCTTATATGGTATCCTGGGGGCATCTTAACAAGGTTTGAGAATTACGCCGTATAATATGTGTAGTGTGTACATGTGTAGTGTGTACGTGATAAAATGTTATCCAAATAAAGAAGCAAACTCACTCATCCACTTAGACTTATACGATTATTTTCAATTTGTCCTACATCTCACACATTTAGAACTCATGGTTTACCATAGAGAAATGAATAGGATTATTACCGGCGTCGTATAAGCCTACCATTAGGATTCACAAAATACCAATGTCAGTGCTAAGAAGTTTTTGGTATTTCACGGGTAAGCTATTCCACCGCCGAGAATAATCAATTCATTTCCAACCGAACTCACCCGGGATCCATTGAGTGAGCAATCGCTGAAAATACTCTTCCTAAACACAGCAGTGTGAGCCTGAATCAGCTGGTCGGTGACATCCCACATCGTGTGTTGGAACACGTGATCAATTAGCATCCCTTCTCTGCAGTACCTAAAATAGTTAGATTTTAAACTTTTGATCAAAATTTCAAAATACGTCCCATTGATTTGAATACCAACTTACCAAAAGTTACAGCTCACTGTTCGTTGTATCAACGGCTATGACTCACGCGTTGAGGATTCGTATTCTCCTTGACAGCTCGTGAGCGGGAGCCAGTAGCGGCATTGTGTTGTACGTCTCCTTTAACAAGATCTGTGCTCTGATAATCGCTACCAGGTACCTGATTGAAGTGAAAGAGGTGATGGTTATTATATAGTTTCGGGTGAATTTAGGCACCAAAACTCAAAAGGTTCAAGAATTGTCAAATTTTTATTCTTACTAGTCAACTTGTTCGTTCCACAGAATCGCTCGTTCACTGTTCATTACGAAATCAATTTTCACCACTTTTTGCCAGTTTGGCGCCGGTTTCACGCATGTTGTGCCCACTGTGGTGCGCCCAAATACCCAATGAAGTGCTTTGAAATAACGTACTTTCTGGTGGTCTCGTCTAAGTCCCTCTTGACGTGGTTGGTTTTGGTGAGGTTAGGCCACAGTGGTTTCTTGACACGTATCCAAAGTTTCTTCCACCTGAGGTAAAGCCAGAAGAGCCATCCGAGGCAGATAACGTAGAAACCGATGTTCAGGATGATCATCTCCGGGAACAGGTACTTTTCTGCAAAGATAGAGATGATATTGCTTACTCGGTGCACCAAACAAAACTATTACAACATAAGAATGAGGCCGCGCTAACGCTCTACTTGACCGTTAATTTCAAATTACAAAGGTATCAGTGCTGGAATGAATGAAATTAAAAAGAAACAAGTGCCTTAGCGCCCATTGAAAAAAATTCAAGTGCCTACCAAGTGAAATTCACGAGAAAAATCAACTAACCCTGCACAAAAGCATTTCTCGTGTCAAGTTGAATGCAGATTCCGATGAAAGCGTTCCAGAAGTTAACGAAGAAGGAGACAAACGTCATGATGCTGAACGATAGTAGTCGGTACGGTCGACGAATAATCAGCACAATACCTGAGTCAATTATATCAATTGATTAACGTTTTAATTGTTATTCCGGTATAATGAACTTTTTGTTCTTGTATCATTTTTTTCAAAATTTCAAGTTAAAGCGCCTAAAATAATGCTTTTTAATCGTCCACAATATAAACTCAAAAGCGTCAAAATGTCACATTGTAAATGTCACCGTCCCCCTAGAACAGGGTAGGTATATAAACTTATAAACTTACAGACAGCGAAGAGAATTCCGCCAAAGACGAAGGACTGCTCTGTCTCGTAGTCGAAGAGAGCTCCGTAGCAGAGGAGCAGTAAGAACTTTACGATAAACATGTAAACCTGGGGAGCACCGAGCAGGTGATTACTCAAGATGGCAATAGAGATAATTTTACTTGGAATGAAAATCAACCATTAAACTTGCGTTTATTAGATGAGGAGAAGCCGATTTTATATTGATAAGCACAATTGGCATCGATATCACAATTGAGAATGAGATGATAATACTTGAGATGAAATTTTAGCCCATAAACTCAACCATTAATTCACAGTTATATTTACCCGCAGGATTTAGATTTTACCAATTCCCGCATCATATTTACCCGATAAACTCCGGTAGACGGATTGAGATTTAACTGAGCAACCATATTTGATACCGTACACGTACCCGCATGTTCAACGTAAGGTCTCCGGTAGTCACTTCTGAAAGAGAAGAAAGACAAGTAATGTAACTCAACAACCACTCGTCATTGATACTATTCTAAGACATGATAATGACTCTGTTTCTCTTCAACCATGGATGTATCCTCTCATGATGCTCTATAACTCACTTCTGACATGAAAATGACGTCATCAACTCACCACTCTAAGACATGATAATGACGTCATCAACTCTCCATTCTAACACATAATAATGACTTCTTCAACCCACGACATATATCCGAGGTTCGTCTCATCTGATGCTTCTCAGATGCAGGCTGCTCGTATGGGAATCACATGACCAATGTGCGTGACCAGTGTATATTGATCAAACATTCACAAGCATGTCTTGCATGGGAGGGGGTAGAGCTGTATACTGACTTTCAAACGTTCACACGAAGTGAGGAGTTAAATAAAGCAATAACAGCAGTGAATTGATACTATCTATATCGACAGTTAGTCTCTTTTTAATAATTTGTCAGAATAACTTCTCATAATTTGATAAGCTTGATTCAAGTTTAATTCTTAAATTTATGATCTACAGTAGGTAGTCAGTAGTCGCAGCTACTGTAGATAAATCATAGATTTAACTTGAATCAAGCTTATCAAATTCTGAAATTCTTAGGTCTAACAGAGTTTGGTCGCATATTTCCCCGAACTCACTCGTAAAGACGTGGTGCTTGGTCTTCACATAGATGAAGACAGGAACTGACACCCACACGAGTAGCAGGGCGAGGGGGATTAGAGGGGGAAGCAGGGCCTCCCACTCGGAGCTGAATATGGTGCAGGGTAGAGTGGGGTTCACGTCGCTGGCGTTGTTCAGTGGGTTGGGGTCTGAGGGGAAATAACTTTCAGAGTTTTAGTAATGAAGTATACTGAGAAATCTAAATACTTAAATATCATGGGTTGATTGTCGAGGTATTGTTTTTTGGCAGAAGAAATTTGGGTTGGATTCTAAAACAGCACAAAATCAATGCTTTTACTCAGATATATCTGAATTTTATTATCTTTGCGATAATGTAGCATGCACAGTTTGCCATCAGGAAGATATGAAACTAACGTCTGATGTCGGACCCGTTGTATCGGCACCACCACCAGCGCATAGCCCACGTTCCGAAGGGTAGGAGTAGCACTTCCAACCCGCATACCAGCCACCTCACCAGGTAAGTCTTGTAACGGAGAGAACGGACTGGTGGGGGAGGGGAATTATTATATTGGCAACATACCTAAGGAGGTGTATTTATATGGGATAAAATTTCGGTGTTTTAAATTTTGGTAAGTTGAAAATATGGGGATTTTCTCAATCATTACTCTTGTTAACATAATATGATAATGATGTCATTTTGAACTGTCATGGTTTGTGAAAAAATGGGGATTTTTCTGAAAAATCCCCAAATTACAACCTTTATAATTAATAAACCTCCAAAGGTATTATTGGCAACGTATCAAATTATCCGATACCCATAAGGTAGGATTCAGATATTGCAATATCGTTGACAGACTAAATCAGCTAGCGAATAGGCAAATTGACCACCAGCTTTCACGCGGCTCGCATAAGCGGACTGTCAACATAATTCATGACGCACGTATACGTGCAGAAATTTTCGAATTAAAAACTTCCAAACCATTTCTAACCATTCCTCGACGCCTTTTTGTAAGACAAAAAGGCGTTGGGGGATGGAAAAATTTACAAAGGAGCATATAAGCAATTTTAGATTGAAGAAATCTTATAAGCAAGAACTTAACTTTGTTGAATATTAGAATATTCCCAGTCAGTAATTTAATAACTTGTGCAAAATTGCAGAAAAAACAGCATACCATCAAAACTCTGGCAGCTCAGGAAGACAACCTTCGCTGAAAGCAACTTTGATCGTTATGTTGTCACTTGTTGTCCTTGGATTATCATTGATCACTGGAAGGCAGTCTAGTTCAGACCTACTGCAAAAGGAACAGATGCGCAGGGAATTTGTTTTGGCTCTCAAGAGGTTTCAGCCAGATTTGATCAATTTAGTGAGTTTGGAGCATAATCAGGACTGCCTACTTCCAAATATTCATAATATGAGCTCTTCTCCATGAAAAGTATGAGACATTGATTCGAAGTTAAAAAAATCTGCTCTAGATATGCAATTATGAAATTCTCATTGAGTTTTGATGTGATAAATGAACAATCTTTCCTTTTCAGAGATCTCGGATCCAATCAAAGTCGTACGATGATGAGCTAAATGATAAGTTCGAAGCATTTGCTGCCTTTGTTGATACGGTTAACCGAGTGAATCAGGACACAAGTCTACACTACAAGGCAGAAATAAACGCATTTGCCCTGGAGCCGGATTTGAGTGTATTCCACGGACTGAACATGAGCAATTCTGACAATAGCACGTGGCCGGAGGAAGAGGAAGAAGAGTGGATAATGAGTGATGTGCGACCTTCTCTCCCGGCTGAAGTAGACTGGAGATACTCCCTCAGCCCCGTAGTCTACCAGGGGGACTGTGGGAGCTGCTGGGCCTTCAGTGCTACTGCCACTGTCGAGCACGCTTTCTACAGACTCACAGGACGCACGTTGAAGTTCAGCGAGCAAGCCTTCCTGGACTGCTCTATGGTGAACAGTTTCTTCAAAATGGACGGGTGTGAAGGTTCAGGTGTGCGTACTGGTCTCACATGGACAGTGAAAAATATGCACGTGCCTCTGCTCTCCGATTACCCTTACGAGGCTGAGGCTGGCGACTGCAGGGTCCTCAAGACACCCAACCAACTCCTGGGATTGAAGTTTAATAAACTTTACCGCCTACCACAAAGGGACGCTAGCCTCATGGAGGCAGTAGTAAACGGCGTTGTCTCCGTAGGAATAGAGGCAGAGAGTGACCTCCACGCGTACAAATCAGGGATCTACGAATCAAAGGCGTGCAACACCTACGGCCCTAACCACGCCATCAACCTGGTGGGGTACGGAGGCAAAAACGGACCCATCAAGTACTGGATTCTGAGGAATAGTTGGGGCTCCTGGTGGGGCGAGGACGGCTACTTCAAGATGTCCCGAGAAAAATACAACATGTGTCACATCCTCACAACGGCAATCTGGTTTGATTTAAAGTGTGGTGGTGTGTCCAATGAGTGTGGGCAGAGCGTGGAATTTAAGCATATTAAGACTTCGGGCCCAATTGAGAATTCGGGCCCGATTCAGACTTCGAGCCCAATTAAGACTTCGGGCCCAATTAAGACTTCGGGCCCAATTAAGACTTCGGGCCCTATTAATACGACGGAATCAATAAAGACTTCTGAATCAAATAAGACTTCGGATTCAAATAAGATTTCGGACTCATCCATGGCTCAGCTCAGCCCGTTTTTAAAACTTGTTCTTAGCCTTGTTCACGGAAAATTGTTGTTCAACTTGATTCCAATTTGATTTTAAATACTGTAAACTGATATAAACTGATACCAAATTCCCTATATTTTACTATTTTACTGATCATTACAATGTCAATAAGTTAGAAATCATATATTTACTTATTATTATTAAGTATCTAAGTGTGCAGAATGAAATAAACCTCTGTTTTATTCTGAAACTTTTGTTTTATTCTGTATAACTCCATACATTATGATGCTCACAGCTGTACTAAGACTAATACGCGTTCAGAATAAATAGGCGCTCGCAATGACGTCATTAACAAAGAGCGCGCAGCCAAATTGCTGAAAATAACCGCCTATTTTTCGTGGGCGGGGTATAAAACTCCAGCCGATCAACATACGCCCTCCCCTTATTTTTCGAAAGGCCCCCTCTAGAAAAAACTTCCGGGGGCTTGGGGCCTTGTCCCCCACTAGCTCGGAAAAGTGTGTTATTACGGCATGCAACGTACTAACGTACCGCTGTCCTTGTAAAGACCTGCTGCCGCCACGTGCAGTACAGCAAACACCAGCACCACCACGACAACCAGACAACACATGCCGTAGGAGAGGTGGGCGTAGGGAAGGGGGATGTTACCGGTTTCTGCGTACCCTGGGAGTAGGGAAGGGGGATGTTACTGGTTTCTGCGTACCCTGGAAAAGTGGGAGTAGGTGACCTGGGAGTAGGGAAGGGGGATGTTACCGGTTTCTGCATACCCTGGAAAAGATCGGTGAATTGGTGACGACGATAATCACAAGATTCTCGAAAGCTTCTGAATTCTGATTACAACTCTCTCGCGTAACAGTAAATGTTATATCTTTATATCGTTTAAACTTCAATATACTGAATTCTGGCTCGTGATCACAAGATCCGCCCTTTTGATTTCCAGATCTTGCGGAAGAAAATGATAGGTTTAGGTTGGGGACACTACACTACTAAATTTTATTTTTACAAATCTTATCGTATGTGTGGCGTATAAATAAAACATACCTGTGTTGGAAGGCCAGACATTTAGACCTGTTCCGTTGAGTAGCCTGGCGCTAGCCACCTTATACCAACTCCAATAGTCCAACTGGAACCAGAACCCCCAACCGAACGCACTGAAAATTGATGAAAATATTGTGTAAATATGATATAATAGGCATGAATAAACGCATGAATATAGGCATGAATATCGAATGAATGCACGATTTCATTTTTTAAAGTTCTTGATAAGTTGATATAAGAGCATTTAAAATTCTGGCACTTTATCCCGATTAGGGACCTTACTTTGTTACGCATGAGCAAATAATGCTGATTCAATCAGCCTGATTGTTAGGGACGTACTCAGTGTACTGGTAAGACCAGGGGCTGTTCAGATTGAGGGACCAGGAAAAGAGAAGGAGGTATATCTGGGCATGAGTCACCATCAACATCACCCCGTCCGACCACCACTGAGATATCTGACTCTTCGGCCGAACCTGAACATACCAAGAACAATTATAAATATCTTGGATTTCAGAACAGTAGACAGATATCTTACATTCGTAACTATGATTTGTAAATTATCCTCCTGTACCAGAATACAGTACCAAAATAGAGTACCAAAATGGGGAAGGTGATCACCGTATCCCTTGTGGAACTACAGAGACAGTAAAAGGTGTCATGATTCACAGTAATCCGGCATTATCAAGGAATAACTTACCTCCTTGAATTCATCCTCAAAGAACAGATCATCCTCGGTCTTGTCCTCTAATTCTACAATAATCTTTGTCGAATCACCCACTTCAAGAAGAGGCATGCTCTCAAAGCTGTGGAAATCCTCATGTTTCTTCTTGTTCTTAGGGAACTTTATTACCATCTCAATCTACCATCGTAGCTAGATCTGTGAACAAACTGACATAATAATATTATAAATGAAACAATTTCTATATTATGTGTTGCGTTTTCTATGCATTTTGCAGTACTGTACATGATTTCCATTCTGAATATTCAAATTAAGATCATCCAGATCGATAAACATCCAGATCAATAAACATCCATTGAACTCGAAGTGAAAGGCTTCTTTACGACAACGTTTCACTTTTTTGCAATTTATTAAACTTTCAATTTACACTGGCATCTTATTTCCTTATTTATTATCATTGCTATTTGGTACCTACTCTAAGCAAACGTGATCCATTGAGAGTTTTAATGACATGATGCTTGTCATCGAACAATAGAAAAAGGTTATCAGCAACTGTGGTGTCCGTTTTCAATTTCGCTAGTTTTGTAAGCATTGACTAACTAGGCAAAGGGTATTATTATTTGTGTAGGTACTACTTGGGTACTTTTCATTTGGGCAAGGCTATAGACAACAAGAGATCTGGTTATCTCATTCAATTCCCGAGTATTAGACGAATAAACTAACATAACAATGAAGGAAGTCCCCATGGTTAACTATTGACAAGAAAATATAAGAACATTCCGCACTTTTCTTTCAATTGAAATGGTTACTTCTCATATCCTTAAGTGGACCCCATTGTCAATTCAAATTTGCCACGTTAGGGCACGAGACATGACATATATAAGAGGCAGAGCTAACAAGGAACTCAGAAACACCGCCTTCTTCGGACCGGGCAACGTACCATCACCACTCTGGCAACACTCTGACAACACTCTGACAAAACTCTGACAACGCTCTGACAACACTGTGACAACACAGGGAACAACCTTCTCTGACAACACCTTTGATCGTTATGTTGTCACTTGTTGTCCTCGGACTAGCACTGATCACTGGAACGCTGTCTGGTTCAGACCCACGCAGACGACAGCTGGGAAAGGAGTTTGCTTTGGCTCTCAAGAGGTTCCAGCCGGACTCCTCGAAATATTTGTTTAATTCGGTGAGTTGAAAACAGAATCTGCGGCGAATATAGCTCTTTTATAGCAGTAAAGGAAAGTTTTTAAAACATTCATGCGAACAAATACTGATCTTTATCACTGATGATCCATGGATTTGAGTTTAGGTGTATGATTATTGATTATTGACCATCCTAACCTTTTCAGAGATCCCGGACTCCAGTCCTATCCGAGGAAGCCTTCTCTGCGATGACAGAGCGGGCAGGCCGTTACAAATCCTTCGTTGACTTCTACGAAACAGTGCACCGCGTGAACGGAGACATGAGTCTGCCCTTCGTCACTGAAATCAACTCCTTCTCCTTGGAGCCAGACTTCACCCAATTCCTGGGACTCAACATGACAAGTGAGGATGAGAACGAAATGCCAGACTACGCTGAGGAAGAGGAGGAGGAGGAAGGTTTGAGAAGTGGGTTAGGAGGTGCCCTCCCTACTGAAGTTGACTGGAGGGAAACCCTTCTTCCTCCAGTCCACCAAGGGAACTGTGGGAGCTGCTGGGCCTTCAGTGCTACTGCCACAGTCGAGCACGCTTTCTACAGACTCACAGGACGCAAGGAGAAGTTCAGCGAGCAAGCCTTTCTGGACTGTTCTCTGGCGAACAGTTACTTCAAAATGGACGGTTGTAGAGGCACTTCAGTGCACTCCGGTACTGCCTGGGTAGCTCGTGAAATGACCGTGCCTCAGCTGGCGGACTACCCCTACGAAGCAAAGCAAGGTTCCTGCAGGACCTCCGAGAAACCCAACCAGCTGAAGGAGCTGAAGCTGAGACGTTACATTCGAGTACCCAGGAGGGACGAGAGTTTACTGAGAGCAGCAGTGCACGGCGTGGTAAGTGTGGGGATGCATGTGGGTACTTCCTTCATGGGGTACCAGGGAAGGGGTGTACTACGACCCCAAACCTGTACCTCCGCTACCACACCCAACCACGCCATCAATCTGGTGGGGTATGGGGGCGCTAGACGGACCTGTCAAGTACTGGATTCTGAGGAACAGTTGGGGCACCAGATGGGGCGAGGATGGTTACTTCAGGATGTCACGAGACAGCGATAACACGTGCTCTATTCACGAGGTGGCCCTGCTGATGGACTTTAAGTGCGCGGATGGGGAGGACGGGTGCAAGTGGAAGGAAGAGGAGATGTGAGAAATGGAGAGGAATGGTGAGGTGTTGTGAGGAAATGTGAGAAGTTTCAAAGAACAGTGAGGAGTGGTGAGCAGTTGTGAGGGAACTCTGAGTGTATAATTGTTTGATAATGTAATGGTGATCATTGAATGATCTGGCAATATGATTAAACGAATGGAATTGTTGCAAAATGTACTGATATAAATGTATCATACAAGATCTGAAGTTTTTTTTGTTCCATTAAATTTACTTAATCAGTTATCGTTTTAATTAGTTAATTGGTTGATTGTCACCATTGTCACAGTCGTTCAGCTGTTCTAACATTTGATGATTAGATGTTCAATTTCAGCATCTAGAATAGGTACATGATTTACAAAATTAAATTGAAAATTCTAAATTGGATAATGTGGAATTGAAAAAGTTCGTCTTACAAAGTTTTGAGGGAATTAAGGTCGATGCATTTCAGCTTTCAATAATAACTTT
The DNA here is from genome assembly GCA_011033025.1 of Beroe forskalii. NCBI lineage: Eukaryota > Metazoa > Ctenophora > Nuda > Beroida > Beroidae > Beroe > Beroe forskalii. Next base: position 67,565 of record WFMF01000629.1, on the reverse strand, counting down.
ATTATTAATCTCTGGGTAAATAAAACTACAAGTTGAACACTGGCTGTGAACAAAAAACAATAAGCCAATACCTCTGAACTTCGGAAATAACTTTACAACACAACTGTCATGATATAATCACAATCATCGATTAATTTCACTTTTACAGGCGACTCGACGTCATTCATTAACTGTTATCGTATGAAAATGACATCACTACTCCAACCAATCGTAGGTACTTCGAGCCCCTCAGGGATACATTTCAAAATATTAATCACACTCCAGCTATCGAAAAATCTGATAGGTCATAGGGCGAAACAGATGATGGGTCATGGAAGTTCGAAAACGGAGAACCTTTTTCTCGGTCCACTGTCCTATTATTAACGTATTAACTTATTAAGACACGGTTAAGATGAAGTAAATACTTATACATGATAGCATTATCGGAGGCGTATTATCTAACCCATAGAGCCATTAGAGTCCCCAGTCCCCTTGGGATTGACCAATCAGCTCGTGACAAGAGGACTGGCAACTCACAATTTCACAAGACCATTTCGGGAATCGGGATCCTATTGGCAAACTAACACGCCACCGAAATAAAATATGTAAGCTTATTTATTAGTCTATGTGTTATGGCACAAATTTAAACATAAATAGATAAAGATGTACACATTTATATGATATTTATCTATTTACACTGTACATATGCCTTTTCTGCGTAGGTACCTACACAAAAACAAATTTATCAACGCAAAGAGTCAATTTCCAGCCCAGGCTATCAATTAAAACTGAGTTAAACGAAAATCGCAATATCAACGGGAATGATATATTCATTCACTCACTTGCTCTCAATTATCAGTGATCAACACCAATAATTCAGAACATAAAAATGGTACTTCCAACACAGAATTCACAGCTCTTGGCAATGAAATGTCAAATATGGTATACCAATTGCTGACCATTGGCACGCTGCTTCATGGAGAGTTACAGAAGAAATGGTGTACTCCAAATTATCTCGGAGGAATCATCAGTCTAGAGCACTAGCATCATCCGAACCTGGTTATAAATGTACTTTAGCGAAAGACCAGGAATTAACATATCTCTATTACATACGAATGAAATGAGTATGTAATAGGATATAAATATTGAGTAGCTTGCTACGAAATATTTATATCTAATTTATCACGCGACACTCGAAGAGTGGAGCCGTGATAAATTTAGATATGTTATGAATGGCTTTCGCTAAAGTAATATAATAGTCGAACGTGTTATGCATATTTGTAACACGTAGGTTATATGTAGCTGTGGTTTGGGGATGACTGTGAATAATATTCATCTTGGGGCTATAAATTACATGAGGATACAAAGAAGATGCATGATATCTTGGCATGTGAATTAGCAAAGATCTATTTTATATAATGTTGATGTAGAGAAGATATAACATTGATGCGGTGTCGGATTTATCAAATAGAGCTCATGTAAAAAAAAATAGATGGGTTTTTCATTTAGCATCCTTATAAAGTGTATGTGAGAGACGCTAGATATCAAGGGATGTAATTCGCAGAGGAGCTATGTTAAATGTGCGTGAGACTATTATAATAAAATATTACATTGGAATTTGGGATACATTTTATCATTATGTTACATTGGAATTGAAATATATATTGAACTGAATAGTGAATACCTATCAGTCATTACCATTATTGTATAGATTAGAAGTGACAATGAAAATTGAAATTGAATTAAACTGATTACGATAAATTGAAAGAAATTTTGCAATTAAGTCCGTTCATTCATTCCTCTACAACAGTTCCTAATTTCTCCCTACTAACCTCTGGCTGCCCCACCACCGAACGCACTTCCCAACTTTGACAAGAACTCAGCCCCATTTCCAGCACCAGGAGGCATCATCCTGACACTATCCTCGTCATGGGCATCTCCCACGTAGACCTGCGAAAAGGGTAAGATGATGAAATATGTCGTGGGTCAAGTTTAATTAACGATTTAGGAAATTACTGAATTAATTTGTAAAATGTATTAAGAACTACCTGTTGCCTTGAAATTGAAAAGCACTGAATGTTAGAGTATCGTATTACTGGAACAATTTTTCAAACAATTGTAATTTTGTTCATATTTTCTCGAAAATTTTCGATACTACTGGGAGTAAAGAAATTGGACAGTAATTTGATATATCATTCTTATCTCCAGACTTATATAAGGGAATAACTCTGGCTAGTTTCAACTCATCGGGAAAAATTCCAAAAAATCAGCTAACCTGTTCCACATCATCACACATCAGTGCATCCTGAGTGCTGAACATCTCTGAAATGTCGGAACTGTGAACTTCTGTTATCAGGAATGGATTTTTCTTCTCGTCGGGTTCAAGGAGACTTTCACGCTTTGAACTTCGTGATGAGGACGATTTTGGTGCTGGCATTTCATCAACCTTGGAGCTATGGACTTCTTCTATCATTGGTTTTGTTGTTTTTGGGCTGTTTTCCTTGCTCTTTTCCTTCTTCTCGCTTGGTATCATTACCTCTTCAATAACTGGTCTAGTGATGTTATTACTGGTATCTTTTGGTACCACTTCTTCAATGAAGCATTGGGGATCTTCTTCTTCTTCGTCATCCTCCTCCTTTTCACTTTCATCATCAGAAACAAGGTTCGCGAAAATATCATTCGATCTGGATGCAGCTTCTTTCTTTTGAGAGAATATTGAATCTGGTTCACTTGATGGAGCATTGATTTCAATTATCTCTGTATCCTGAGAATCATTGTTAGGGATATCTTCTTGTTCTTGACCTTGTTCTCCACTTTGGTCAACTAATTCTCCTGAGCCAGTTGCTACATTTGTATTCTCTTCTGGTTCTTCCAAAGGAGGCAAGTCATCATACTCATCATCTTGAATCGTATTGTCAGGTGTTGTCTCAGCATTGGTTTCTTCATCAGAATTATTTTCCTCTGATGAATCCTGTACAGTTTCATATCCTTCAACTTTCACAGGTTTTTCTGGAGGATCAAAATGACCAGAACTCTCATATTCTGATGCTTTTGACTCAAGTGATTTAGGAATCAACAAACCACTTTTAGTTCTAGTTACACCCTCTGGGAGAGGCTTCCTAGCAGTAGCTTCCTGCAAAATAGGTTTGAATTAAAACTATGCAATTCCTATAACTTGGGGTCAGGGGGTTCTGGGGTTGAGGGGTTCATGCCTGCTGATGTTAAATGTTTCACCAACCATGATGATGCAACAAGCCATTCCAAGTGATATTAGTTAATACTAACAACAGAATCTGATGTGGTGACAAAGTCAAGAGCATTACTATAATCACTTCAGACTGAGTTACTTTTGTAAAAGTAGGTATCATCAATTTATGGAATCTTACCTTCTTCATGTTGAGCATAGAATTATAACATGACTCAATTCTAGCTCTTTCCCTCTCCACCCATCTTTGTCTTTCTTCTTTTTCAGCTTCAACTCCACCTCGAGCCCATGCTTCAGCACAAGCACGATCTTTTGGGAAAACCGGTCTATCATCCAGATACTTTAGATTTGATAACCTCACAGTCAGCACCTGTGAAATTTATCATTCAAATTTTGTCGTTGTGTTATCATCTATCACTATTTTCTCTTACCAATATATTGGTTAGCAGGTTAGGAATTTCTCATATTATGAGCTGAAAATAAGTTAAACATGCATAATTTTGCATTTTTCTGGCATAATTTGATCAGAAGTCAGTGAATTCAGATCAATTTTTCAAACAAATTGATTAGATATTAGGAATATTAATTAATGTAGGTATATGAAAGAATGAAATTGTAATAAAACAGTAGGATATCAAATTTGTGGGTACCTTCCTATAGTTCTTTATCTTCTTTATCACAGGATTTCCCATGAGATTCAGAACAGAAAGTTCATCTAGCTGCTCTAGTATGTCAATTATACAAGGATCTTCCAAATTATTGTGAGACAAATCAATAACTGAAACTGACTTGGCATCTAACAAACCATCAAGGGCATCACTGTCTCTTAGTCTGAAAACAGACATTTTAAGGTTAGACTGATTACATAGACCTAAATATTACAACTACATATAAATGAATTTTAGCAGGTACATATATAAAATAAGTTCCTAACATTTATCAACATTTCATTAGTCAATCATTTAACAATTATTCAATCATTCAAAGATCAAGACTCCTAGAAAAGCCAACCACAGAAACATACCTATTTTTGGATATCTGCAATGTGTGAATAGTAGGCACAAGATTTCTGATTTTAGTAATGTAGTTATTGCTCACATTCAATGTATGTAACTCCACAAGTGGCTCCAGATTTTTGATCTCACTCAAGAGATTTTGTTGTAGGTATAAACATTTCAATTCTTTCTGGTTATCAAGATTTTCAATTGCTTGAATGCCATTTGCCTCTAACCACAAACACTTGACCCCAGTATATAGCTCAAGATTCTCTATTTTGCCAAATCCTTGAAAATGTAAATATAAGATATCATTAAGTTCTGGGGTTGAATATCCTTTATGCTCCTTGCAAAGCTTTTTAATAGCATCAACAGTCATTCTTGGCCCATCATCTTTGATTTTTGTTTGATTTATATTAGCATTATTTGAAGTACATTCTTTAGTTTCAGTAACTTCAATTGAGTTGCATTTAGCATTGACCACATCATTTGATGTTTCCTGTATTTTATTGCTATCACTTGTTGCTGTAAGCTCATCCTTGGCAGGCAGCTTTTGTTCATCAACAACAATTTCTTCAATAAGAGGCATCTTCTAGAGGGGCTGTAGATTAAATAGGCAAGGTAAGTCAATATATATCAATAAATAAAGAAAAATAAGTCAATAATGATAAAACTTCAGTGGCACACCAACTCAAATGACTGTACAGGTTTGCCATGAAATAGAACAGTAAAGATGATTGTAACAGTACAATTGAATGATTAACTTAAATTAGGCTTATTCATCAATCAATCAGCATGGGTTATTAAGTTTATTTCCCTAAACTGTAAGGGGCCAGTATAACACATCAATGGATTGGAGTGAATTGGTTGCTCAATCGACTTCATTCTAATGACTGATGTGTTTTACAGGACCCAAATGACTAATTCGTGTGTAATTGGGCAAAATCATAATTACTATGTCAAAGGTGTAAAAAACATCAGTCGATCATATGAAGGCTATCAATCAACCAATTCCATTCAATCAAACAATAAATACCCTAAACCAGTGATCCAAGAATCACATTGCAAGTTTTTATAGCTTGACAGCATTTAGTGCAAGATAAAAGTTCTTTCAAACAACAACACAATTGGATACAATTCCTTGCCAAACTTATAATTCCCAACTAAGGAGCAAATCATTTCAAAAGGTACAAATAACAAATATTGAATCACTAAACTTTATGGACAAACTGGCCCGGCTCCACAGAAGGAAATATTTTTCTATGAAGCAATAAACTTGTCAAAAATTAGAAATGAATGACTTGATTTGAAATTTCCCTAAAATAACGAATGATTTCAAACATATAGAATGTTTCAATTCTTAACTTTAAAGCAGTTAAAACTTTACAATACTTATATATACTTGCAGATTGATGCCTTGAAGAAAGATTTCTTATTAATTCAAATATATACAATACTTATACTTTTAGTAGGATTTTGTTGCCAGACGTTGTCTGTCCCATAATTTTAAATTAAATAATTTTGCGAGTCGGGGCGCGCGCGCTTCACAACGCCTGGCAAGGATTTTGCTAAACACGTATATCCCTGTGTGGCTCGCGCGGCGCGCTTTCCCAGGGAATTGGAAGCGCGCGGCGCGTACACACACCTATGCAGGCTTATTGCTAAACACGTATATCCCTGTCTGCATTGCGCGGCGCGCTTCCTCAGGGTAGCGCGGCGCGCGTACGCGACGCACACCTATGCGGGCTTAGGAAGCAGGCTTAAGAAATGCATAAGTGAATTAAGCTGTATTATTCAGTAATAAGTGATAGCAAACAACTTAGTTTTATTTGTCCATGTCCGACGTTGTTCTGATCAAAAAGAACGACGGTGCGCCGCGCGCAGAACAGGGCGCTGGTTTGCCCTATATTAACCAGCGCCCTGGCTTCGCGCACGGGGAAGGCGCTGGTTTGGGCAAGTCTGACCTTTGCTAAACACGTACGACCCTGTTATCGTCGCGCGGCGCGTACACACACCCATGCAGGCTTAGGAAGTCTGGCCCCGGCCCCTTCGCCCGCGCCGCGCCGAAGATCTTTCAAGTTTCAATTGGTAGAGTTTTTTATCACAAATTTTGATTGAATTTGCATTGGAACTGCATTGGAATTAATTCAATTGTAAAAATTCTGGTCAGTCTGGTCTGTACCGAATACTGATCTAAAATGTTGTAAATTTGTTACATTGACAATTTGCTACATTGAAAATTTGCTACCCATATGTGTGCAGACTGCTCGATTGAAAAAGGCCTTGATAAAGACACGCAAAATCTACATAGAAAGTTGAAGTGTGGAGAGGAAATCTGTGTGTCTATATTGAGGCATCTGCCAATCAAGGTGTCTGCACAAATGGGTTACATTGCAGGGCTCAATAAAGAGGTACAAAATTTGTGCTCTCAGTAGATTGCTTGTAGAAATTAGACACACGAACCGGAAATGAGCCCTCCATCAATGGAGTGATCATATCTGCACACATATAATTGAATTGAATGTGTGTCACTGATGTGTCACTGATGTGTTACATTAATTTTATTGTAATGTTTTTTATTGTTTAATTAAATTAATTTTTCTTGCTGTATACATTCCTTAATCTAATTTGTTACTTGGTGATATGTTTTGCTTAACAAATATTCTACTTTTTCATTAAAATCTATTTTCTGATTGACTAGAACGGCCATAACATAATAGCTTACAAATATGTATCCTTTTAACAGTCAACTATGGTCATTCAAAAGATGGCCCAGTCCATATTCATTCGCCATCTCAGCTCTCGTCCCATTGTCCAATCTAACATCAACTTTCCTAAGCCACTTAAAGTGAGTAGTGAAAAATATGATACAGATTAGGCTCTGTATAGGCAATTCCGTGTTAAGATTAGTAAGAGTATATTCAAATCATGTAGAAAAATGATGTCAAGGTACCTGCAATACTTTACTAACACAATTTGCATCACATTCTTATAGTCTTTAAACTGCATCTAAGGTCAATTACCAGTCGCATGATGCACCCTAAATACATATGGCCTGAGTGTAGAAAGTTGATGGGCTAAAGATAATTGGAATAGAGTGAGTTTTTACCTTCAGTTAGAAGCTGGGAAGGTCTACAAGTGGTGTACTTGTGGACAAAGTGCTAAGCAGCCCTTGTGTGATGGAGCTCACCGTGGTTCTGGTTTTGTTCCCCTTAGATTCACTGCAGAGAAAACGGAAACTGCTTTGATGTGTCGATGTAAAAATACCAGCAACCCTCCCTTCTGTGACATGAGTCATTTCAAGGTAAGTGTTTGAATCTAAACTTTTAAGTCCTAACGGTGGCGTGTCGAACTCATATATGCGCGGCTTTTCAATGCCGCGCATAGTGTAATAATAGTGCCCGGCTCGCTGCCTGTAATTAACAGGCAGCGAGCCGCGCACGATTACGCCGCTCATGAAAAAGCCGCGCACATATGAGTTCGACACACCCCTGTAACTAAGATTAAATGCTTATCTCATTGGATTTGAAATTTATTAGGCTTGTCAAATAAAAGATATTTCCTTTGGAGTTGAATATATCCCTTTTCATTTTATAAAGCTGCAGTCATTATCAGAAAAAAATATTTAAATTTTCAAACAGGTTCTCCAAGGAAACATGTTTAAAAGAGCTCCAAAATGTGATGTGCCTAAAGATAAACCTCTTGTGGCAGCCAGACTTCCAGCCTACACTCCTCTGACAGCAGGTGAGTATTAAAGGGGAAAAGAAATTTTTAGGGAAAGAAATTTATTTTTAATCATCAATTTGGAATACAATAAAAATAAGCTACACAAAAAATTCCTCACCTTGACCCTTTAAATAAATAACCCAAACATGCTTTAAACAGTACAGTACTTTATTTTTGGCGCTTTTTGCATGTCGACCCGATAGCAGCCTAAAGTAATCCATGGTTTGTCAGACAATCCATGGTTGCACGATTGCAATTATTAAATTAGCCGTATTGTACTGTTTATTATCTCACTTTAAGTGCAGCCCATGCCATCCGTCCAGCCGCGCGCGCCAGCCCGTTGCCACACTGCGCGCACAAAAACAAATGCCACACAAACTGGCCGAGCCCACCGACGCGCGCGACCAGCACCGCACCCACCGGGCATGGACGGTGGGCGTCCTGCATGCCCAACGGGCACGGCCCAAGCCGCGCGCGCCCGCGCCGGTGACCGCGTGCGCACGCTGGTGCAGCCCGCATGACCGACCCAGTATGTCATTGATATAGCTCTAAATGTCATTATTTCTGTTAGATTCATTGCACTATTAAATTCTACATATCACTTCAATTCCAAGATGATTAAATCCAGTACATATCATCACATTATTCTTATTATCATTTTCAGGTAAAACTTCAGGTAAAACTTGCACGCCACTCGTGCATTGTTCCTTCTAACAATGCACCACTCGTGCAGGAACACTGTTCTCCTGTGTACGTTGTATACTAACTGGGTTGCCATAGTCTGGTCCGGCATCCGTAAGACCCAGTGCCCATACTGTTCTCGCACCCTTGAGCTACGCGGCTGCACCCTGGTCTGGTGAAGATGGTGAGTCCGAGACAGTATGGGTCCCTCCCGTGGTGAGTGGCGGTTACTGCCATTCATTTGTTGTCGAGGCAGGCTAACACAGTGATTACCTGGCAGAGCACCCCAGGTAGACCCTCCTGATCAGGTTCTGAGCAGGAAGTCCTTTACGTTCTTTCCTGGCTTTTCATTTCACTCACTCATCTCACTTTAGGGCGCCAGCTTGACTGGCCAAAACGTTAGAATAACGCCAACAAACATCTCCTCTCAACTTTCACAAACTCCCTCCACAGAATACTAGACAGGGCAAATAACCATTGTAAGTGACATGATAAATCCAGGTGGAATTAATAAATAAAAATATCAGTCATGTTGGCAACAGCTATTTCACTTTGCCCTGCACCAACAGTCTCAACCAAAATAACATTATATCCACCAGCTTCACATAATTGTATGGCATCATTGGTAGTTCTAGCTACACCTCCCAAATGGCCTCTGCTAGGAGATGGTCTTATGAAAGCAGATTTGTTAGTACTTAGTTTTTGCATCCTTGTTTTGTCAGCTAGTAATGATCCACCTGATTTAACTGATGAAGGATCAACAGCAAGAACAGCTAATTTATGCCCTAGTTCAGTAATGTAAAGTCCAATGGCTTCAATAAAAGTTGATTTCCCTGCCCCTGGAGGACCAGAAATACCAATACGCAAGGTTTGCTTCATTTTGTTATGTTTCAAAACTAAGGTTTTGCTTCAGCCTCGTTCTTTTGTGTCTATCAAGTGTTGATTCAGAGAGTGTTATTGCTCTGGCAAGAGCAGCTCTGGAATGAGATATCAATTGTTCATAAAGAGGCAATTGTTTGGTGACTGATTTAAATCTCTGGCAGCAGAAAGGCTGCCTTAACTTAAAATATATCCGCTGGCAAGTATTAGCAAGCATTAGTCAACTATATGGGATTGTATTTATTGTTTTGTCAAGATGAAATCCAACAATTCATTAAGTATGTCTGCTTTCTGCAAGATATTCATAAGTTAGAGCTAATTCAAAGTTAAACCAATGTAATAAAATCAGAAATGATACAACAACAATAATTATGCCCATTGTCTCTTTAAGTGGGTACATCATTTTCCTCCCCCAAGCTAGAGGAAAATAATTGCTTTGTTCAGAAAACAGGACATGTGAACAATTTTAAGGTTTCATGTATGATTTGCCCTAACCAGGACCCTGGTTATGCACATAGAGTGCACAACGCCCCTGGCTAGGGGAATTTATGATCATCATAGTGTAACAGAATTTCCTGATTTTTAACTCAACTAGCCTGAGGCATTTTCACACATGAGACCACAAACATGAGGCTCCTTGGCCTCAAAAAAACATAATAGATATGGAGAGTTCTGTGGCCGGTGAGCTGTGCTTGATGGTCGGTTCTTCCGCCTCGTCTCTCACATAAAGACTAGCTTATATAACATCAAATTGGAAATTAAATAGTACTGTGTGAGCATCAATTGTCAAAACGCAAGGAAACATTTCCAATAGACAGAGGGTATAAAGCCAACTTTCGTCGTAGTAATAATGGGTGTCTATATGCCTAACCATGGTGAACTCAGTGTAGATCCTTGCTGTACGGCATGTTAAACAAGGAATCGAAACTGAGGGGCTCCGTACAGGACATTGCTATTGCGACGAATGTGATTATACAGCCAAGATTTAGATTGACTACAAAGATGGCTGTATTCGTTCTACATAGAAGATAATAGATATTTTATTGTGATAGATTTTTAAATTAATGGAAAAAATAGAAATAGAATAATTTGTGGTATTTAACCATCAAACTTCCTTTCATTATTACATCAAAATATAAATATTAGCTTCCACAAAAAACACCTTTAAACCAAGGTTTCCATTTGTTTAATTTTCAAGAACATTTAAAAATAGAAAATTAGATTGATGTCTTGAAGAAAGTTTTCTTTCTAATTCAAATATGAAAAACAAAAGTAATTAAGAATTGTCGATAGTTTCATGAGATAGCAATGAAATATCAATTAAAACTAAATAGACTCCCCCAACACAAGGAATTATGTTGCGCGCGTTAATCTAACCAGAGCCTAGCCCTCTTTTGCGCGCGGCGCGCGCTGTCGATTCACTCCTCGAGAGAAGGCTTTAGGAAACCAATATATGGATGTTTCCAAGCACGCATAGGCCAGGTGTGTGTACGCGCCGTGGCTTCCCTACGGAACACTGAACAGGGGTATACGTGTTTAGCAAATATGGTTGCCAAACTTTTTCACGCCGCGCGCTTAAGATGATTTGAGAATAAGGATGGTGAAGGAGACTCAAATCGAGCGCTATGAAATTAATGCTTCAACTAAGATTCAACCATAAACCAAGATGGCCGATTTAGTTCATGTAAAATTAATATTAGTTCTTCATGACCTGTTATGTGTGGTATTTGTGAACATTTATGTCGTAAGATGTTACCTATACCCTTCCTAAGCCCGCATAGGTGTGCGTACGCGCGCCGCGCTTCCCTACGGGACGCAACGCAGACAGGGATATACGTGTTTAGCAACCTATACCCTACCCTCGCGCGCGGCGCAACGTTCCACATTTGAACGTCACTTTGCGCTCTTGATAGCCACCCAGTCAATAGAAATAGACGGGCAACGTCCGTCGAGTATTTATGCACTTATGGAATGATTCTTGAGTATAACGTCCATGAAGAAGCCAAACAAAGACTTTCTCCATACATTGGAAAAATACTCAAAGGATAATTGGGAAACCACTGTCCACTAAGAAGCTTCTGCTGTTCCAAAGAGATGATTGTTGATCCTGAAGAAGGATTTTCTCTGGAATATATCACACAATAGCTTTCTTACACGATGTCTGCTCTTTGTGGGATGAATAGATGAAGACCCACTGCCCTCATATTACTGTTGGACTTAGAAAGGGCTTTGTCAACTCATTGGAGTTCCCCTTTTATTTATCATTTTCATGTTTGATCTGCTCAAGCCTTCATAAAAGAGTGGTTATTAAATTCATCTAAAAAGTCTATTCCATGCAAATGGGTTTACTAGTACCTTGACACAGATTGAGGAGAGTACAGGATACGCATTCTATCATCACATTTCATACACAAACAGTCTCTTAGTCTGTGTTGAACTTGATTGCTTATAGCATTGACTGAGGGGGACCCCATAGTTAAACACTGAAAATGCAATAATTCAAATCAGATCTACTTTTCACCACTGATTTACTGCCAGTTTCGAGAATACAACATTTAAAATGATTATATCAAATGTATCATCTCTTGTCTTCAGAAAACTCCATATGGTGATAAGCACCTTCCTCAAATTTGATGGTGTAAAGTAGTGTTGTAAAGTTTAAAACTCTATTTTTAGAATGTAAACAAATGGAATTGCCCTCCTCAAATGTATCCAAACCTATTAGAGCTTCAGAATGAAAGAATTACTAAATTCAGAGATATCCCAAAATAGCATTTAGTTTATGAAAAAGATGAGGTTCTTTAATATATATGAAAGTTATGGGATGAGGACCTTCATGAGAACATGGGTAACATTTGCAAAACTGACCCATTCTGACTTATGTTGGCTCCTATATGTTGACTACTTAGCAAGATTGTTTTCAGCAATGCCAATATCGCTTAGCTATTCACGTGAGGGGTTAACTCTTACATTTATTTACCAGCTTTGTTCATTACATAACATCATTATGATTGTATATTACTGTGGAATTATGAAAGATAATGATAATAAAAAATAAATCAATTTGAAACATTAATAATCTTATTTTGACTGTTTGACTAGCATGATGACAGCTGTTGGTGAAAACTCCCGAGGTGGTTACTTCCTTCCAGCATTTTCTATCCCAAGCAATGAGCCAGGTGAGTTGCACTATCAATTAATAATTTTGGTGAGGTAGAGGATTCATTCAAAATCTTTATGTCTTGATGACTACTGAACACTTTGTCACAAGGTATAATAGATACCAAGTATTGTTTCAAAAATTATTAAGTTCTAGTTTGATTGATCACAATACTCAAACAAACATTAATTGATTTCATTGACAGAGGGCGAGGAGCAGAAGGTGGAATACCCTGAGGAGTTCCGGCCACTGCCACAGTACATGCCCACTTCTAGGACATATGCTAAACTGGAGGGCAAGGAATTTGAATACTTGGTAGGCGTTATAATTACTACAACTATTTGTTATACTCTGCTTACATTTTATTTGATATAAACATAAATAAATGTTTGTCAGGTGGTCCGACAGTTTGACAGTATGTCAGAGTTACTAAAACATTAAAACCTTGTATGCATTATCGAAATCTGGAGCTCAAATCTTCTAAACTTGCAACTGCTTTGCCCGAAACTACTGAAACCGTCTCCGAATGATAGATCAAATCAGACTTTTGACACTACTCCCTGTGCCAGGTCCGTAAGCGAAGTATCACTATCGGGCGGAACAGCAGTGCTGGTGATGTGGACGTTTCCATGGGGAAGAGCAGCTTTATTTCCCGGCACCACCTCACCCTCCGACGCGAGGGGAGGGACTTTCACCTGAGGTGCCGGTCCAAGAACGGGATCTTCATTGACGACTTCTTCCAGTCAAAGGTCGAGGAGAGCGTCAAACTGCCGAGAACGTAAGTGGCTCTTTCTGCAGAAAATTGTTGCAATTCAGGCTTCAGCCTTCTATTTGACCGATTTAGTACTTTGTAATCTAAATCTTGGCTATATAATCAACTTCGTCGAAATAGAAATGACATAATGACAAATGTAACCTAGATTCTAGAGAATAAGCAATACCTTAGCAAACTTGAGAACTAAATCATGTTATTGGTGCGCACTTAAAAATGTTCGCACTTAATAAGTGCGCGTTTTGATTGAACAAAACATTATGAGAACTCCGGTAAATTTTCCGTCGGAAACAAAATCTACTCAATATGGTTCAGAATGTACAGTTCCTTTACTTTACTATAGTGCTGCCCGTATAGTTAGGAGAGATGTTTTCATGTTTCTATTCGTGGAACTCTTCCGAAACTCTTCAGTGTCTCTCTGTATGTAAGGTTTGCTGCTCTGTGCTTGATCAGAGGTTCAGAGGCCCTCCTTTCCCTAGAGCTCTAGAAATGATGCCAGAGCAGGTCTTGGCATACGTCCGCAGCTCCATTATCCAGGAACCAATCTTTTGATGAAGGTGTAGGAAGCTGCAGTTGTCTGTTCTGGCACTTGGAGGCTAGGGACTTTGATCTGAATCTTGGGTCCTGTTGGCTTTGGATACTGAACTTTAGTTCTGACGGTTTTGAAGGAGGTTGACATGGATTTCCGAATCTTTAGTGGAACTGGGGGTCTCAGGTGTAGAGGAAGAGGAGGATGATGAGCTGGAGGTAGAGGAGAATAAAGAGGATGCATTGGATGAAGAGGATGCGTTGGACGAAGTGTCAGAGGAGCTGTCGTAGGCGGATCTCCGTAGGAGGAAGAGCTTTGAATGAAAATCATCTTTCGGTCCATGATGTTGATGATTGAATTGAAACACACAATACTGGTCTAATTTTTTATAGTTTTTGGTGATGTCAAAAAATCCGGAAGAGGGGGGGGGGGGGTTGGGCCATGATTACGTAATATTTTCCCAAAAAGAGGGGGGTTTGGCTATGATTACGTTTGAATACGGAGGGGGGGAGGGGGTAAAAAATGCCCAAAAATTGATTACGTAATATGTGAACGATCCCTAATCAGTGTCTATTGCAGGTGCACTCTCCGGTTTCCCAGCACTAGCATCCGGGTAAAGTTCACCTCGCTCATCAACGAGGAAAGTGAGGTGTCCGGCATCTCGTCACCCCGGCAACCAATCCATCACGTGAGTCACGTGACTCCGACCCACGTGACTGCTAATCACGCGACTGTGAACCACGTGGCACCCAATCACATTGCTCCAACCCACGTGACACTGAGTGGTCATGGCAACAAGTATCCAATCAACTCGGTGACCTTCACCAAGCCTGACAGGACGATCATTCTATCGCCTTGTCCTTCACCAACGCACACAATCAGGTGATCTGAAGTTTTTATTAATCATTTATTAGTAATTTTCGTTTAAAAATTCGAAGATTTTTTCAATAATCGGTAATTAGTGACATAAGATCAATCATTTAGAATTTCACTGTGCAGAAAGTTGGTCTAGTACTTTTGGCAGTCAAAGTTCTGAAATAGTGAATGATTCTTGGACATGGAAATTGATATAGATCAATTAGACGATGTTCATAATAAAGGAACGCATTTATAAACAGAAGATAAATTGAATTTGTGCAATCTAGAAATATCAATTGGTCCTCACTTAAGTCTAAAAATAGGTGATTCCTAAGTTCAAACAAACCTGTGGTCAGGAATGCTGACCGATACGGCATGGGCTGGCTAAGCGCGATATTGCTCGCAGAGCATATCATCGAGCCTGCACTGGTACCCTTTGTTTGTTTGTGAAACGTTGCTAGAGTGAAGTGGTGTCAGGTGAAGTGGTTTCAGTGTGAAGTGGTGTCAGTGTGGTCTGTGGAGTGGTGTCAGTGTGAAGTGGTGTCAGCGTGAAGTGGTGTCAGCGTGAAGTGGTGTCAGCGTGAAGTGGTGTCAGTGTGAAGTGGTGTCAGTGTGGGGTGGTGTCAGTGTGAAGTGGTGTCAGGTGAAGTGGTGTCAGTGTGATGTGGTGTCAGTGTGATGTGGTGTCAGTAAGACTTGGCTACAGAGTACAGGTACTATGACCATGGTATGAAGTGAGAAGGTAACGTCGCTGGACTCTGGTGGGTCAATGAGTAACAGTTGTACGAGTAAAATGTCTTTTAATTCTATAACAATTTCCAAGTACAGTAGCACTATAATGATAAGGTAACTTATTACATGTTACATTGCTTAGAATCATTTGGACGAGTGACTTCTTTCAGTGACTTCTTTCTGGACTTCTTCCAAATCTACAAACAGTACCTTAAATTTGGCATAATTTCTGAAAGTCGTCACATGATAGCATAATACATTTTTCGTTGTAAGGTCATGATATAAGTTTTTCAATTCTGATCCAAAGATCAATGAGGCATTCTGCCTGAAGCATTGATTCTCATGAAATTCATAACTGAAACGAGAAATTTATTACCGACATAAATATTCCTTTGAGTAGATCTTGGGAAGAAATTGGGCGCTCAAAAGGTATATCGTTTTCTGATTTTTTTTTATTAAGCTTGCTAGAAATCATCAGTGCTGCAAACCAAGGCTTTGCTAAATAGAGAGAATGAATTAGAAAAGAATTAGGGAAGAATAAACTCCAACAGGTATTGCGCTCGTATTATGGCTAATTTTTTGAGCGTTTTATCCCCTCCCCGGCTCCAGCCAGCCGTTTTGCGTCGACATATGAAGTAACAAATGGCCTTTTAAATAAAAGTACCACATTAGAAGTAATATGTACAGATTCTCCGGGCACTTTATGAACGTGTCCATTTCTAACCCTCAGTGCTTTTTAAGACAAAAAGGCGAGACGGGCAAGGAAAATGTATACGTATTTATGTATTTTGTGATTAAACCGCACATATACGAGTCAGTGAGGTGCTTAGCTGGAAACCCCATTACATATATCATATACCATCTAAAACAGCTCATATAAACTTTTTCTTGGACATAAAATGCTGGGTTTCTCGAACATTCCAACCACTTAAACAGTGACGTCAGTGACTTGGTAAATCCCATGTTCGAGGATGAAATGATATGACCCACATATCACGCCCATTTTAAGAAGTCACGAATAGTAAATGTAAGGTGTAAATCACATAAACTTGTGAGCCATAAGTTTGCTCTGTCGATTGAGTTATTATAGTTTTATCGAAATAAATATCTTAAATCAATACCAGTTACCACTCTTGATATCATTTTCGCTTTGTTCGTGTGTGAAACACTCCTTAATGATATTACCTCGATAGATTCTATGAGAACATACGGTCTACAATGCACAATAACAAGAAACAATTGTTTACAATGTAGCTTGTGGAACGTAAAACATGTAAACAGTC
This sequence comes from Beroe forskalii, assembly GCA_011033025.1. NCBI lineage: Eukaryota > Metazoa > Ctenophora > Nuda > Beroida > Beroidae > Beroe > Beroe forskalii. The sequence continues at coordinate 50,766 of WFMF01000629.1, read as the reverse complement.
GTCTGTGTTGTGATTGTGTGTCCAATCTTGGCAATTTAATTGTCATTTTGCGCAAACGCGACAAGATTTCTCTAGAGTGAGTTGCGCGCACACACGTTTTTTGTGATAATTTGTGGATTTCATGCGATTCGGCGTAAACACAATTAAGGCCATGTTACATTGCTGCTTTCCTGATTATGCTTTCCTTTTTATGCTTTTCAACACTAAAAGTTATCAATTGGGTATTACTGAAGCACCAATATGCAGAGTATATGTTGTTCCCCAGGAATTTGTTGTGCCCTTCATTATTGTAAAAGCTTATAAGTTATAACATTGTTTAACTCTGATGTAATTCTTCTATGACATTCTTGCCGCATTAAACGATAAGCTGTACTCTGTAACGAGTGACAGTTCTGAGATAATGTAATCTCACAGGTGCCCTAAATGGCAAGATTAATAATCATGATTGCTGGAATAATGATCGTTGTCGTCATGAATTTTCGCGCTGAGAAAATTTATGATTTCAGTTCTCAGAATTTCAGTGAATGACTTACCTGAATCAAAGTGCTAACTCAAGTGTTTGAGAGTTTGTTGCACATCAGAATGTGCAACATTTAGTTTGCGTTCGAGTCAGCGTTCCCTGATTCTATTCATCCCAGAAAATCTCTCAAATCATTGAAATTTTCAGTCCCATATTCCACAGACCCATACTTCGATACAAAACCAAGAATTTAACTGGTTATGTCACTTCTTCAAAACTCTCACCTCCTCAAAATACCTTAGGAGGTGTATTTATGTGGAGTAAAATTTTGGTGTTTACAAATTTGGTAGGTTGTAATTTGGGGATGTTTCCCAAGTCATTACTCTAGTTAACATATGATAATGACGTCATTTTGAACTGTCATGGTGGGTAGAAATATGGGGATTTTCCCGAAAAATCCCCAAATTACAACCTTTATAAATACACCTCCTAAGGTATTCACTTTATCAAAACACTCGCCTCCTCAAAACTCTCACATCCTCTAGACTCTCACATCCTCAAAGTCCCTCTTCCCTGAACCCTCCTTCATCCTTCGAAGCCCACAATATTCTGTAACAGTCATGTTTTTCAGTGCGGTCAACTCGTGTCCTGTGTCACCGCGGGGCCAGCACCGGTCCATGGCAGACCACATGGCGACAGTGCAGGCTGCTGCTGAACGCATCAAGACCGAACAAAGGGCTCTAGAAAGTGAGACTCTCTTATCTATTAGTGTAACTTTAGACGAGCTTATTTGAATATACTCTCCCAAGTTAAATTTTAATTTATCTTAAATCAAACAAGCTGAGCCAAGTTAACAGTGCCATTAGATCTGACTTATCAAGCTTTCTACCTCAGTATCAAACAAGCTGAGCCAAGCTAACAGCTTTCTACCTCAGTATCAAACAAGCTAAGCCAAGCTAACAGTAACTAAACTCGCACTAATCAAGCTTCCTACCTCAGTATCAAACAAGCTTAGCCAAGCTAACAGTAACATTAACTCTGACTAATAAAGCGTTCTGCCTCAGTATCAAACAAGCTGAGCCAAGCTAACAGTGACGTGAACTCTGACGAGAAGCCACCGTACTCCTACGCGCAGCTGATCGTGCAAGCTATCGCCAGTTCGCTCAGCAAGCACCTAACTCTAAGCGGGATCTATCAGTTCATCATGAAAACCTACCCGTATTATAAGTCTGCTGACAAGGGCTGGCAGGTGCGCATATTAAGATAATTGTATTTGTGATCATCTTATTTCAAATTTAACATTCAGTGTACTTTTGATGATATTGATTTGCCTAGCTGAGAAAAGCTATGAAATTGATGGCATTAGTCATTTCTTTAAACTTTATCACATAATTGTGAGGTTTGTATTACTCAAATTTGATTTAATTTTACAACCGCACTTTGCACCATCACTATGATATCAAATCAATTGTCGACATACTTACTGAGTACTTTGTATAATAAATAACGAACTGAAACTCACCCTCTGCTCCCCAAACTAAACCCCGCTTCCCCGCTTCTGCTCCCTAAACTTAACCCATCTCCCCAACCTGGCAGAACAGCATCCGGCACAACCTGTCCCTCAACCGGTACTTCATCAAAGTGCCCCGGGCCCAGGATGAACCGGGAAAAGGCTCGTTCTGGCGTCTCGACAAGAACAGCGAGGTGAAGTTGATAGAACAGGCCTTCCGGAGACGAAACAAACGAACGATGATACCCTGCAGGTCGACTCACGGAATCATGTCCAGGTAATGTCGGGAAGTGTGCGGTAGTTTCAAGCTGGATTCAAGGACCGGAGCTGATGTTATTGCCACCAATATTCCACTCCATTCTTCCATTCTTAAAATTCACCTCAGGAATACGGTGATTATATTATGGTACTTTTAATAAAGACCCAAACAGGACTGGCGATGTTCCACGCTGTGAGAGAGAAAGAGTCGATATATTTACACAGCTGTTTATAGTTTTAGTTTTTCGCCTCACCATTCACAACTTGCCAGGTCGGCACCTGCGTCCCCCTCCCACGGGAACAACTCCTTCGACCAGTACTCGAGACCCACCTCGCCGTGCATCACTATTCCTGAGCTGCTCGAGAACTTCAGTGCTCCAACCTCGCCCATCAAACTCAGTCCGACTGATAACGTGCGTAAACATAATGTGGTTACAATATGTGGTAATAAAATGTGGTACATTATGTATCCTGCCTAAGTCGAAAGATGTTATCAAGTTGGATGCATTAAGATTGAAACGAATGACTGAAAATTGAAGCCGACATCATAACATTACCTTCCTCTTTGCAGGGTCGTTACGGACACAGTTCCCAAGCTGCTATTCCCATCATGAACCTCCCCTCACCGACTGATAACAAGAACGAGGCGTCCACCTTCACCGCTGCAGCGCCTCCCCCCACGAGTGTGCCTACCCCCAAGCCACACAAGGCGGTGGGGGCGAGCTCCCCCAACAACAGTGACGTGGTGGTGGAAGTGACGAGTGTCAAGAGTGAGGCGGAGGAGAGTGACTTGAAGAGTGAAGTGAGGAGGGAGGTGTTTTGCTCGCGGTGGAATAACCCTCGGCCGCCAAAACAGCAGTGGGGTAGGTCAAACTACTGTCTGATTCAAATTGTTTTGTTGCGCTAAACCCTCAAAAATACGTAAAATCTGTTTTCAATTTAGATGTTAGTCAAACACGTTTGTTAAATGTCATAAAGAACTCTGAATAATGAACTGAACGGGCTACTGACGAGCCCAAGAACCCGTTGGACAGCTATTTGAGAACTCCGAAATAAATGAATAAATTCTTCCATACCAAATACATCACATGTCATAAACCCCTGTCCATGTTTTCAGAGAAGGAGCTGGAGCGCCGTGTGAGTGAGGAAGCTAAGAAGGTCTTTGAGTATCAGGAAGACGACGTGTAACACCGCTCTCACCTCGTAGGCGTCGTCACTATTATATAATCACTGTAAACTATGATGATGACGTCAGTCGCAATGACGCGCCCATGTTCTCTCTCGCTCATTGGTGTGCACCTTAAAGTGCACTGTGCACCTAAAAGTGCACGATATATCAAGATATATGTGGTAAAGTGCCATGTATATTACTAACTTTGGATGATATGTTCTAATATTATACCGTACTTCTGAACTGCCTTTCATTATTAAATTAAAAAACAATCCGTGATACCGGATGATATGGGCCAGAGGGAGGATACAAAAGTTAATCTTTATAACTATGGCCGTGTTTGAACTTCTTAGTGAAATTGTGGGATGTCATAGGTGTCATGATGGTTGATGAGTTTTTCCACCAGAAATTTAAATTTTAGAGCTAAAAAATGCCATGGAAATTTAAGAAAACGGTTGCTGCTGCCATGACTCGACGCTTCTGCAAAGTGCAAACCTTGCCCGCGATATCCTAAAAGTTTCATTGAGTTTGCACATTTTTTGAAGCAAAAAAGTTTCCACAGGTAAAGTCACATTTCAAAACTTCAAAATATGGGCGGACATACTTGTCACCCATATCTATGACATTTTATCAAGAAACTCCATTCACGGCCGAGGTTATGAGAGTCTACTTTTGTATCCTTTTTTGACTCCACCGGTATATCTTCAAGCTGCCTTGCATGATAATGCCGCAGGAACTCAGGAATTCTTGACCCCTTACCGTGAACTTTCCTCATATTCAGTGGAGCCAAGTGTTATTCCGCGTTACAAAAAGTATTTTCTGGGCGCTAAAAATACATGGATAGACTTTGTGTTCGCATAGTACTGCGCACAATCTTTAAGCTTATCTGTGCATTTCCCAGCGTGCACAAAGTACGATTTGATCTGATGCAAAATGCCATTTCGCGCCACAAAATGCGTAAAAACTACCGCGCGGTAATTGACACGCGCGACACATGATATATTGTGGTGTGTGCGTGATTTATTACTACCGAAATGATTAGAATTTTTCGTGTTTTGAAGGACTTCTAATATATGATATGGATATTGAAAATGGTTGCGTTATTGTTACCGATGTGATGATGTTAAATACATATGCCGCTGAGCATTGTTCTGATATAAATGTAGACTGAACAGTGAACACGCGTGTTAGATAATAAGGGATGATTCACATATGGCTACGTTATCAGTAATCAGAGAAGGGAAGATTTTTTTTCGAGTGAAAGCGCCAAATAGTTATTGTAACAAACATAATTTATCATTACGGTGTCTAGAAGGATTTGAAATACCCCAAAAATTACGAAATACTATGTGAATGGTCCCTAAACTCCGTTTTAATGTACGATCAATTAAGTGTGGTAGACATAAAATAATATGATATCTTGATTCGTTATAATATATATCAATAAACAAATTATATCCTAAGGACCTTAGATTGCTTGCAAAAACTTTGTCGACAGTGATGCAATCAACTTTTTTGATTTGTTTGATGTGAACCAAAATTTCAAAATATTCTCCATTCTAAATAAGGAATTTCTAAATTTATCTTAGAAATTTGATGAATGATGAAGTCATAGGGTCTGTCATGTTCTTGCAAGTGACATTTATAATTTATTATTTTTAATTGATGATAATTTAGGCCGTCTACACATAATATTCCAACAGGATTATCACAATACATCAGTTCATGGAACATATATAGAAAGCAATTATTTCTTAGTAATAGTTAGAGATGTGAAATTATTGTTTTTCGAAGTTTGCCATATCTTATAAAATGCATAAAAAACGCGCATATATCTGGTCCATATTTGGATACTTCCCAAGGGATGTTTCCGGTTTAGACCCGCAGGGCAAATGGTGAGGGCTAGGGCCAAACCAACGCGGGAAGTACCCCAAAATGGATCTGATAGAGCCCTAATTTACAACCTTAATATCTCTTGGGATTTACAAAAGTCATGTACACTGGAGTGCAGAATTTTCTTTGCGTTTATATACGCTAATTTAACGGCACATAGCAGTACTGTTGCTCTTATTGCACGAGGAAATGCGCAGTTCTAATAACTGTACTAATCACTCAAGGCAAAGTTGAGTGTTGACTAATTGGCACGAGGCGTCAGCCGAGTGCAATTACTGCAGCAGTATCACTTCTGTGGCGTTAAATTAGTGTATAATACCACGACCAGTTATAATTGCACGTTTGTAATCTCACGGTAGCGGTACTTTACTAATAAACTAGAGCTGTTTAAGTATGTATGCATGTATGAGATATCGTCTTGAAATAATATACGTTATGAAATGGGTTTATCCACTTGATACAATATTTCCGAATACCTTATATCCCGTATCGGCCCTTATTTAACTGGCCCAAATGCACTTCTCAATTTTGTTCCAGGGGGCCAGCTTAATTGTGGCTCTTGAATGAATTATTTCAATCGTCTGATGTTTATGCATAAATCGTTTTAATTAACAATTCGGCCTTCGACAATTCCAATTCGGCCTTGGTTCATTCCAATGACTTAGGCACACACTTCTGAGGATGAACTGTATATTCTGCAAATTTAGCCACGGAATTTTTTACATTGCATCATAATTCTGGTGACCACTGAAAATATTGTTGAAAATATGACTCTAAAACAAAACTGTGTTGGGGCCGGTTAGATTGGAGATCGATATGGAAACCCTTTCCTCTGAGAAATTATCCTTGTAGTTTATCAAGTCTGATTTACTGCGAGTTTCATTAAATTTTTCCACTTGGACGCAACTTTTTGTACGAATTTTCTTTTCTCTGTTTAACTTTAATTAATTTATTTTTGGAAACTGGCAATGATAACGTTAATTTTGGCTGATAACAAAAATGAATGATATCGGATGGAAACTTTTGATGAGATAATGATATCTTTATTCTCACGGAATGTATGCGTTTTTTCTTTCATTTGAGGTTGTTTTCACTGAAAGCTTTGATTAAGTTTTGATCTTTGAAATATGAAATGATGTAGCTGGCGCACAAGATCAGTTAACTAAAAAATATCAATAATTAATAAGTCTTCCCTAACAGTATAATAGGAATTAGGATTATATAACAGTTTTTTACCTTTGCATTAATTTGTACCCTGCATTATCTTACTTGATATATATTGATATTATCTCTGATGATTGTGTTACGTGTGATAACGTGACCCAATCGCAAACCTAATGGTATCTTTTACCTATGTATTTTCATTCAAACCTTGTTTCATTATTACTATTAGATTCAATTAATCTTTAGAGAATCAGAAACACTATAATATTTTGATATCCTGATATTAAATTTGAAATGCCACGGCATTTCCAAATGTTATCGTGTTTGTCGCGCACGTACGTTACGGTTGATGATTACTATTTTTGTAACTGAATTATGTGGCTGGGTTGATCAAGGGATTTGATTTGTTCAATTTAACGTTCGGATATTTTATCAGCTATGGAATATGGATCCAAGCCATTGTTGGTGCGACATCTCCAGCAGCTGATCACAGAGAACATGAGGCAGAGCTTGAGTTGCCGACGGTCGTCACTGCAGCTTACAGTTACTTCTAGTTTGGGATATTGGCTGTGTCAGTGTGAAATGATGACCAAGCCGGCACCTCGGAGTTTCGGTGAGTTGCATGTTTTTGGCGGTTATTATGGGATAGTTCATATACGTAATAAATACGTAATAATAAATACGTAATTATAAATACGTATTATATAAATACGTAATCATAAGAGCAATTTAAGTCTAGGGCCGTTTTAGGCTCCAACGGATAAAATTATCCGAAATGAGTCCTAGAAGGTGGGGCCTTTTTTTTCTTTTTTTTCTAAAATAAAACTTGATATTATATTTTTCTACGTTGTGTTATCTATTGCAACAAACTTCGCTCTGAGATATTTGTACGTGGCGAAGAAAGTCCATTCACCTCAATCTTGCTATTTATTTCTCTTTGTGTTCCCCATTTAAGTTTGACGTCAAAGTATGATATCTTTGGTAATTGGTTGATGAAAGCATCTAATTGTAAATTTTAACTTATCGCACGATTTTAATACTTTTAGAGTTTTATTTCAATTTAGTCAGAAATAGGACGAGTAGAATGGTTACGAAAATCTTCAATTTTATCTTCAATTGTATCTTCAATTGTAGCAATTAAAACACGTTGTGTTCTTGTGATATTTCAATGAATATAATATCATTCATCATAGTCATACATTATGGGAAGTTAATTGCTCAGAACATACAACTGACACGCAACATTTTCATATCACTTAGTTCTTATCTTAACTAAATCAATAAATAATTGAAATTAAATTAGTTATTTAGAGATTGCACTGAATCTATTTATACGGAAATCTACTGACACCCCCCCCCCCCAGAGGCCCCAGCTTTGATTTAAAATTGCCGCAGTCGCACAGTTCAAAGATTTAGGGAGCCTCTGGGGTCTTTACTCTCTCTCAGTAGATTGTCGTATAATAGATTGAGTGCAATTTCTGATAAATTTATTTGATTTCAATGATTTATTTAATAAGTGATATGAATATGTTTTTGTCTAACCAATAAACTTCTCAGAATGTATGACTATGATGAATGATGTATTCATTGAAATATCTCAAGAACACAAAGTTTTAATTGTAACAATTGAAGATGTTCGTAACCACTGTATTCGTCCTATTTCTGATTTAATTGACGAAGAAATCTCTATTCTACACATCATGTTTAGAGTTCTATTATATCTTCTTTTCTTGCCATAGAATATAAGCTTGCGCTCGTACTAAATTTGATATACTATCAATATATCAAGAAATAAGGAGAAAATGCCGAAATTTATTCTTCTTTGAGATGGAATTTCGTGATATAGGACACCTCCTCCTATTAAGTTATGGAGAAGACATTCTAACCCATGTGTGCACGTGCGCGTGCATTGATAGATGAAGGCACGCATTATACATAAATGCGCGCAAATTACTTTTCTCCCGGTCGAAAGGACGGTATTTTTAATTGTTTTTACATCGATCGATCAATGTGCACACATATAGGTTATGCATGCCAGCATGAATTGGTTAAAATTAAGTTCATTGTTAATGATGAAGGTCAAAAACATTTTCAGTATACATGGCATGAAATACATGTAATTTCCCTATTCAAATAATCGGGTTGAAAGCCCTGTGGAAAGCAATTATTGAATAAGTAAGAAAAATCAGCTTATTGAGAAAACAGCAATAATAAGCTACTTCATGATCCAAGCCATGGATTTTATCAGATTTTGGACAAAGTTAAGAAGGAAGGCGGTTAAATAAAGGCCAATTATATGACCTGTTTCTGTTGGAGAAGTGGACTAAAAGCTGTAGCTAAGACAGACAAATAAATGCAATTAATTTGACAGACTGCAAAACGTATTTTGCCTGTGCCTAAAACAGCCTTAAACCAAATTGATCTTATTTAGTTCTTCCTGAGGTGATTCAAAAACAAGTGATGGAACGGACATTTTATCTCACGACACTTAACCTCGCAACACTTAACGTTGCGAATTTTTTAACGCGTGATATTTCAACAATATGTTAGGGCAAGAGTTAGGGTTAGGGAGAGAGATGAAGTGCTGTGAGGTAAAATATCTGGTGTTATAAATCGGGCTCCCTTGAAAAATATCCAATTCAGTTTCACGTATTCAAATCACGGAAGAAAAGGGGAGAAATTATATCAAGCCAGAAATTTTGAATTTTTGTTGAAGTGGCAGGATTTAGCGTTGGATTTAGTTGTTAGTGTGAACTGTGAATATTGATGTCCATAAAGTTATAGGAAATTGAGGTCCGTGAAATTGAGTCCAATAAGGTAGCAATTAGGGGCCTTATAACATGTCAATCGATCGAATTGACCAATTAGTATTACATTCGATAGACTGATTTGTTATATAGCTATAGGCCCCTTATCAATTAAGTTCCATGTCATAATCACATTTTTGTTTCTATGACAACTGCTTCATTTTCACAAATATCCGTGGTGATCTGTCCATTTGATGCCGATGGCGTGTTCTCCAGATTTATATCCTCGTCTACTGAAGTCTCCTGTGCCGTCCAACAATTCTTAAATCTCTTGAACGCCTTCTCGATCTTCTTGAAATCGTCGCTGTAGAATATGGGGTTGAGCAGGCTGTTGCTGGGGAGGATGACCGTGGCAAAGATCTCCACCCAGGACCCAGGGATGGGGGTAGTGGAGATCCAGGAGAAGTAGATGGCTGTCACCACGTAGGATATCCAAGCTACGAGCTGAGATCCGATGATCAGGGTCACCTTGATGTTGATATTCCTCCCATTAGCTGCAGGGGCTGCGTTTTCGCGCTGTTTTCTCATCATCACCTGCAGAGGTACTTCTTATTACAAGAAACCTAGTCTTAGTCTTAGCAAAACGGCCACAGTTGGTTTAATCAACCAGGCCGGTGGCAGCCATGATGAGCATGGAGACTATCCCTAGTACACTAGGCGAAGGGTGTGAACTCCTGGGTGGTTTTTCAGGCCACCCGACTGCCTGAGATATCCTGGGCTGAGAGTAGCCTACCTGTCCAGGACCTCACTGGACCAGCAAGCCACCAACGCCCCTGGCTTCAAACAGACTGCAAAACAAGTCAGCGCTTGCCTGCAGATTAAGTCGGAGATCAGCCGGAGGTGGCTATGTACCACCTCCCTTCATCTGACTGAGCCACAGGGAGGTCTGACCCAACCAGACTGTGTAAATAATATTCCCATTGATTGGACTTATGCTGGGATCAATGGGCAAAGCCCAGCTATGGGGTACTACCTGGAAAAGAAGAGAGGGAACTGATTGTTAGTTTTGTGATATTTTTGGTGATGTTTTTGGTGTTGTATAATTGTTCATTAATCTTGGCAATGTTGCTAAATCTGATTTATTGGGATGGAACATCCTTTCAAAATTGGCTGCAGTTTGTACTGTAGTATTTATTTCTATGGGTCTAGATGTTCAGAAATTTGTTGCCTGACGGAAGTGGTGAGGTAATGGGACTTAGCTGGTTTGAAGTACAGAGTACCCAGCAGGTGAGGGTGATGAAAGTGGCAGATAACAAAATAAAATGTTGTTTCCTAATTGGATATAATATGGGAGAATTGGACAGTGGGCTTAGTTTTAAAGCAGTAAGAGGGTTGATAATGCAGGGGTCGCCAATGTAACTGCTGCTTCCAGAGATCCAGAATGAGACAAAAATTATTCCATGATGGTGCTGAGGAACCTTGGAGGGATCTGAACTTTGGAGGTATCTGGAGAAAATCTAATCAGGGGTTCTTGAGTGGCCTTTGGGAGTTTGAGGGAGGAAGCCATATTGTTTTTTTGTAGTACAAAGTGAGTACTGCTGTGCCCATGTTGTTACAGTATATAATATGAATTTATGGGTTGATCATTCCCTTTGAGGACAGTCTTCAAGTTAGTGTACCTGAATTATAGTCAATTAAGTAAAAAGATAAAAGAATAGTATAGATATAGAAAGAGGGGGCTAGGGTGGTTATAATGTAAAATCAAAAGTTAATATACCGTGAGGGGCTGGATAGTGAAGTTATGATACTTAGCTGGTAGGTGGTACTAGAGAGTACCCAGCAGGTGGAAGGTGTGGATGATACCAACTGCATGGGGAAGTGCAGTTGGCACACTCGGGAGGGGGAGGTGCATGAAGCCCCAACTGGAAAGAACCAGGTCCCTGCCCCATACAAGAAACCTATAATGATACAATGATGACATTGGTATCGTACCAAACTCTTAAAAATAGGAAGTTCAACAGGGACATCGTGATAAGCTAAGTCATTGAATTAAGGGGGCCGGAGGGTCGAAAGTCGTTTTTCGGGTTTTTGTTGTTTCTGATAGAGGAGAACGCCAGGATCATATATCACCACCTATTTGTGAAGTTGTGAACACAAATTAAGTGTTGACTTAAATTAGGTTTCAGCTGATAGTCAATGAAATCCACAAACCTGTGATTTCCTGTCCTTGCCGAGGATTGCCAAGTAGGCTAGGAGCACGAAAAAAACCAGAATCACTAGTGTCAGTATGTAGCTGACTTTGTACACCATGTAAGACTCCTGAAGGAACGAGATGATTGAATATATCTGCTTATGGAACAATGGAACATCTATAATACAAAATGTGTAATGGCTTATTAGTTTGTTAGTTTGTTAGAGACTGCAATCAGTAATGCAATTCTAAAATGTACCTGATTCTTGAAGATGTTCTGAACGCACAGGGGGTTATTTCCATAATAGCTTATTTCAGTGAAGTCAAATATCTCGGGTTTGTTGGTTACATTCCGGATTCTTTCCAGCTTCGCGTACAGATCATTTGTTGTTTCAGTTGGATAAAAGGTCTCGTAGATTCTGTCGACATGCGGCAATCCTAAGCGAACCGCAAAGGGAATAATGTTGGGATCGTTGAAGAAGAACGCTGATCTGAAGATGGCTTGAAATGCGGAAACTTCCATGATGGGCACCACCGCGTTGGTTACTATGCAAACGAAAATCATTATATTGGTGCCAATAACCAAGGACTTGGGGATGTGTAAGAAGATGAAGTAGCACTTCAAACACCTGATAATGCTCATCAGGGAAACAGACATGAGGCTGCCGTGGGATGAAACAGAAAACACGGCTCCTGCTATGTCGCAAAACCTGCTCGATCTCCAGTCCTGGTCCACGATGCAATAGGAGCCGTACCTGCAGGGGGTCAACATATTGCTTTCATCAAGAAAGACTGTATTTATTCTAATTAAAAAACTACATTTATTCAAAAGCTACATTTAGGTCGATATATTTTGTATTTTAAAAACCGGCATTTAGTTAATAAACAAGAATAACGTAGAAATAGAGTGATAAGATCCGTACCTCCAGTGGATGAACAGGGCTGCCACCAGAATACCCCCCAAATACACCCCCATTACAAAGTCGTAGAGGTTAACGTTAAGTTTTATCATCCTGTCTATGGCAGCGCTGTTGTTGTCAGGGGCACTGCGGAGCCCGTGGTAAATCTGCCGGATATTCAGGCTTAGAACGGCTAAACTTGCCACGCACACGATCAGTAAAACCGGAACGGACCGGAGTAGCATTCGGCCAGACGACAGGGACCCAAAGTCACAATCGTCACACTCATCTCGTCCGTTACTGCAATCCTTGAAATTGTCACACCTCTGTGAAGCTGCAACCCATTCCAGGGGCTTGGAAGTGTTCGTGTCGCACGTGAACCTTCCCGGACAATACCGTTCGTCAAATCCATTGTCACAATCCACCACTCCGTCACAAATCGTATCAAATCCCACTCCCTCTTGGCCTTGTTTTGCGATACACGATACCCAAGGTTCTGGGAAACGTTCACCGTATTTGTAATACACGGCATTCATGTAAATATCCCAATCTTCTGCTTTGTAACCTGAATCTACTTCGGAACAAAGTGTGGAAGAACGATTTTTCAGATTGTACCAGACATCTAAATCCCATTGCTGATATTCGGGACGGTCATTCAAAACTATTTCCATTAAATAAAGCAAGCAATTAGCGAATATTGCATTTTCCTTGGGTTGGAACTGCAGGACTTCATCACAATTCACATCGCGATCTACTTTGCAATCCAGATGAAGCTCAAGATTGAACTTAACATTGATCATGCAATATTGAATTGGCTCCAAGCAGAGCGGAACCTGAAAGACTTTTTCAATGAATCAATTTTAATATCAGTTTTATGGCGCATCACAATCATTTCATAGAATATTATGAAATAAATATGATACCCCTACCATGCTTGTTTTATCGACCTTGTAATTCTCTCCCCCCACCCCCTAAGAAAAGGGGGGATAATATTCTGGGCCAGATAAGATAGGTGGGTAGTTGCCCCAATTTCAATGATTCTGGGGGGAATTGAACAGAAGGAGGGAGTAAAAATATCTGTAGATGACTTGACTTAATATCAGGTGAGGTATATCCGATTATGTTTGATATCCTTTATTAAAATTTAAATACCTTGCTCTCAGGACAGAGAATCTGAAGAAAACCCTCACACCCGCACTCATCACTGTTGTCCACACAGTCCTGTACGCCGTCACAGAGCTGTGCACAGGTCACTAATATAATATATCAAAATATCATCAGAATATCATAATAACTTATATTTTATGGTGCCACAACTTCTAACACACTCAGGTGTGCCACGAAAACAAGACTGTCACGAGAACAAGACTGTCATCAAGTATATTTATTGTTTACTAGATCAGAGCACATTTTATAGGGCATCACTATATTTAACGGACAACGAATATTTTAAATTCTTTCAATTGATTTTCCATTGTCAAGAAATTGAAATAGTTTCTTTACCTGGGAGAAGGGCACACACCCTGGCTGGGTGACGCAGTAGAACACGGGCTCCGTCCTGTTGCCACACCCACACTCGTCTGTCAGGCAATGGGCAATAGAGTCACACACAAATTCGTCAGGGATAAGGCAGTCCCATGGCCAATCTTTGAAGGTAATGGTTGAGCCTAGTTTGAGGCTGAATTGTGTGGAGACAATGTTCCGGTCGAAGACAAACGGACAGGTTGTGTTTGGTAAGGTCTTTTCAATTGTCTTTAAATCAATCCAATTCCAAGGTTTAACATCGAATGTGGCCAATGGAGGATTTCTGTTGGAGTCAATGCTAATAAAATTCTTGCCAATGTTTGAACAAGTATATTCCTTGTCCACGAATCCTCCCTGGATTTGAATCATAGCAAATTGTGAATATATCTCTGGAGATGCTATGATAGTGGTGCACTCATAGTGCCCAAGTATAACCATGAAAACATTCACAAAGGTGCTGTCCATTCTATTTATGAATGATAACTGCGAGATCGAGAATTTAGTGAAAAGGGAAAATCTGGCAGAAAAAGCATTTGTACCTGCTTTTCCTGGCAAATTTTTCATAGAAACTGATAGACATTCTTGTTATTGCCAGGGGGATGTTATTCCCCTTGCAATTTAAAGATATCTATCAATTTCTGCAAAAAGTTGGTCGAATGTATTTATTAGGGATTGAATTTTCAGTGGAAACGATGCAGTTATTTAAGACAGGTATCAATGCAGCATGATCTTAATTATGATTTCGTAAGCGCTCGTGAATTATGTCTCTGCCGCCGTACACAATTAAATTTGAGCTTGCCATAAAAACGGAGGCTAAGAAGTGAATAATTGGTGCCGTTGCCATGAATACCAACTTTTGTGCTCGTGCAGAATGCAGATTATAATCAGGTCTTTCTTTAACACTACTACTGAAGTTTTTGAAAATTTTACGTTTTTAACTTCAAATTCAAGATCTCAAAATGGAAAATAACTTGAATAACGGAGAAAATTCCAGATGGATAATTTCATAAAACTGACAGATTTTGGTCGATGATGCTGAGTCGGTGATAACAGTTGTAACTGTAATTTTGTTTTTCACCGTCAAGAGGAATTTAAGGTTTACTAAGGTGTACAATTCAATCGAGTTGAATAAAGATGTAGCATATTACAATTTGAACAAGACAAAATCGTTCAATTTAAGTATGAGAATCAGTTGTCAGAATTAACATTGTCTTGCCTTCAAAACGGAACAAATCTCACAATGTTTAGCACGACTTATTAAATTTGACTGAA
Organism: Beroe forskalii; assembly: GCA_011033025.1. Lineage (NCBI taxonomy): Eukaryota > Metazoa > Ctenophora > Nuda > Beroida > Beroidae > Beroe > Beroe forskalii. The sequence continues at coordinate 35,677 of WFMF01000629.1, read as the reverse complement.
GAACTATTTTTACTCTGCTCTGCTTCTTCATAAAAATGAATATTTCGCGTCAGTCAATTATTGCATTTGCCATTGCTACCTTTGGTTTATATCTGTATTTTTTCAAAATTTGCAAACGAGGTGGAGCGAAGCGCCGCCAAGTGAGCTATGTATTTTATCCACTAACCACAGTACAGAATTGATGTAATCTGGTCAGTCCATGTCGGTTATGTTAGTGAAAATTTGGATAGAGGATCATGCTACATATTTTATAAGAATCATTAGCTAACAATGAAGAATGAATGGTACTACTAATAATTTAAATACTTAAATTAATAAGGCCTCAAAAATCACAGAAAGGTGCTCACGGGCTAATACGGTAAGCAATTCTATATCAGTTGCAGACCGAACAGGCCTGCTAGTATATAAAAAATACATAGACACGCGCCTATCGGGTCCATTTTTGGCTTTAGCCTGAGGGATGTACATCCGGTTTTGGCCCGAGCCCGTAGGGCGAGGGTCTAAACCAATATGGACCCGATCAGGCAAGTGTCTATTTATTGTAGACCCGCATGAAAAGTTTAGAGGGTTCTATCAAAATGCAATATCGAACTTGCGATTTTTAAAATAAACTCATTGAATCATTTCACAAAAATGTGTCACAGAAATTGAATGCTTCAGTTTCTTTGAAATAACTATCGGCTATTTTTTCTTTACAGTATATAACCATTAAAATATTAAATTGTTCTTGACTAATGAGTGACCTCAGCGAAAAAATTAAGTTTCACGCTATTCTTTTGTTTCAATCAACTAGCATCGTGAATCTATTAGCAATTATGCCCAGAAAGGATGATCCATTGCACAATCCGAATTAATGACCAGGCGGCAGGCAGTCCGGAGAAACACAGACTTTCCTTAAGTGGATCTAAGGACTAAGGTGGACTCACCCTAACCCCAACCCTACTTATCGTTCTCGTATTATTAAGTTCCCCATAGGAAGGCTGAAGCTAATAATGGAATTACCTTTATATTGATTATATTGTAGGGGTCGGAGGGGGCCGGGGAGGGGTCCGAGGTCAATTTCCGGTTTTTAATGTTTCTAATAGAGGAGAATGCCAGCTACCGTAGGTTTTTACCGCATAAAAAATATTTTTGCTAGCCAAAGTTATGAATTTTTCAAATCGCGATTTCGCCTGTAATTACAATGCGCGCGTCGCGCGCAAAATTCTATTGCGCTGTGCCGAAAATCAACTTTAAAATCTATTATCTCCTCCTACAGCTTTTGAGTAAAGCACTTTTAAAGGTAACTAAGATGCGCCGGGGTTACAACCGAGTTGTATTGGCGTAGACAGGGTTGTGCGAACACAGATTAATACAAATACAAAATAATTACAATAGTTGATATTTCGTTTCGCGCGGTGCACAAATAGTTCGTATTTGTGCGATTTGAATACACTACGATTTTCAGTTTTAGTTTTCTTGCCGGGTTTGAGCCAGTATTTTGGATTTTGTTTTCACTATTTCATTCAATTATTTATTTCTTTTATTTCTTTTAATTTTAATTTTTTCAAATCTATATTTTTAAATTAAATCTTTTTTATTTTATTTTTAATAAATTATTTTCTTTTTCTTAATTTTCTTTATTAATTTTTCTGATTTTGCTGTTGGCAGATTTGTGCCACCATACTCCAGGAAGGGGGTACTCCTTTCTTGCATTGGATAACTCTCCAAACATTTAACTATTTAGTACTTCGTGCACTAAGACCCAAGAAAATTGAAGAGACGAGATGACGAGGGGTGGGGGTTTCGGCGGTGAGACTATGGTAGAAATGGTTCCGTTCTGCGTTGGAATCCTCTTAAATCTACCTCAATATTCATGAAGCTAAATAGAGTGTGGGGTATGAGGGGAATAAAGGAGGGTATTCCATAATGTAAAGCTCATTGTAAAATTATCCCAATTTAAGGACGGAATTTATTCGGCGAGCTTTGACTGGCTCAACAAAAAACAAACAAAAAAGTCTCTTCCGCTCTCAACTTCTTAAATGCAGAAACAGCATAAGTGGTGTTCATTACACGTGACTATTAGATGTGTGCAGAGATTATGAAGGCATTATAACGTCTTCAACTAAGCGGCATTTTCTTGCATTGTTAGCGAAATAGGTCATTTCGAGCGCATTTTTCACCAAGAAGGAAAAATGATTTTTTTTTTCTAGTATGTGTGGATATGGGTAATGGTCTGGGTTTAGGGTTTGGATATGGGTAAGAGTTACTGTTTCGGGTTATGGTTAGGGTCAGGACAGGGAGATGAAGAAACTACTTTGGTGCTGTAATAATGTAATCATAATCGCGTAAAACCACTAACTTATGTTGCGATAGAACGCTATGTTGCGCTAATTTGAACATCTCTAACTCAGAGAATTTTCAGAGAGGCTTTTCCTCAACAGAAAGAAAGCTTTATTCACTTATCATGTGCGTTTTTGAACATTATATCTAAGTCGCGTCACTGATTTGACAGTACTTTCAGTATTACCAGTATGTACATTGCAGTACATTATACATTTTAATAGCACGCGACTCTTCGTACAGCTACAAGAGCTAGTTAATAAGAACACAATATATGAAGCCTGACAAGTGCACTATTTTTCTCTTCTACGATGACGTATCCTCACAGTGAGAATTATTTAGTTTTTAACGACGTTCTACGCTCGCATTCCGATGTGTACAATCACTGCCATTTTGTGTGATTTGATGTGTTGCTCTCTCTTCACGGCAGTTTATTCGTAAAACACAATTTTTGCTACTCTTTGAACAATCAAAATTCCATTTTTCCCAAGAGACGTAAAATGAAGCTCTGAGAGCCATATCTGTCTTCCTGCCAATATGTGCTGAAAACACCTAATAGAAAATTTCGGAAAAACATGGACAAAGCCTTAAGCAAATCGTCCTAAACGTTGGTTATTCTGATTCGTCTCGACGAGACGAACTCATTGTTACCATTCTTTAGCTTGCCGAATGTAAAATGAAGCTCTGCGAGACCTTTTGAGGAGGTTAGCATTTTTAAAGCTCGTTTGCCTTTATACCTATGTATCTCAGAGCTTCAAGCTAAAAGATGGTAACAATGAGTTCGTCTCGTCGAGACGAATCAGAATGACCAACTTGTGGAACACCGTGTCGATGGGGCCGCTGTTGGAGGCATTCCCATCATGAAACACCCGGATATCAAAGAAGGTCTTATATCGCCCTGAATGGAATATTTTTATCTACTAACCACAGTACAGAATTGCTGTACCCTGATCAGTCCATGTCAGTTAGGTTAGTGAAAGTAAATTGCGGAAATGTGATCTCCGGAAGTATGATCCTGAAATCATATTAAACGGGATCCCAAATTCTACTTCCCATGTACATTCTCTAATGTGTGTTATTTCAAGGGAACGACAATCACATTTGGAGTAATAGGAAAGTAGGAAGCAATATCGTATATGAGTCATGCCGTGTGGTATTGTTGTATTCGCTCCCTCTGTTGTTGGTTGATAGTGTATCTCGATAACCGTGTACCGGTCATCTACACGGTGTTCTTACCAGTATAATGTTTCAAATGAATTACCTAGTTTAAACTTTTTGATACTTTGCACCGGCTCCCATGATTCAAACGGTCAGTGAATATTCTGAAAAGGTGGGTAGTCAACCAAGGTTTGTGATGGCCGAGGGTTAAGCCAAATGAACGTGCTTGCAAATGTTTGAACTTGAAGGTTTCATATTCTGTGGAGGATGATTTGTGATTAGCTGGTGCATTGTACTGTGTAAAAACATTTTGAAAACTGTTATCAAATTAATGATAATGCATGCTTATCGAGGTTTTTAAACATACTGAAACTTGACAGTACAGCAGCTGCAAACGCTTGCATTTGTTTCTGTACAGCCATTTAATTGTCCAGTTTAGCCAGTACTCCCTCGTATTCGAAGTGACACTGTGAACCACCAGTCTTTTTAAATTTCATTTATTCCAAACAACCCATATATCTTTTTTCTGCTTAGTTTCTTCATTCTGTTGAAATCCCGATTAGTCTTGTAGCTGTCCGCTAATTTGTCTGTCACTCTGTACACAAGTACATGGCGTCCTGTACACGATACACATGCATATTAAGTAATTGCTATGTGCTATAGGAAAGTCTGATTAAGCATACTGTCCATAAAATACACTTTACATTCGCTTTGTGTGACTACCCTTTTTCGTGTACACTTCAAATTTGTTTTATTTTACGTGCTGCGCATAGTTACTATAACAAGTTTCGTTTTTGATAGAAGTGCTGAGTTTTTAATTTATTTTCTCTCCCTCCTCGCCTTTTTTGTTTTACTTTATACATTTTCTAGTGATTTTGATTCAGTTGGGGCGTTTTATGATTCTAGTAATATATTGTCAAAATTTTCGTGGTGCTCTATTTCGAGATTCATTTCTCCCTTGATAACCTTACATTTCGCAAGTTTTTCATCTGAATTAAAGTATAAGGTATCTTGTTTTTAACCCTCTTTTGGTAAGGACGGGTTTCATGGTCAAATTCCGAGCTCCCGTGGGTGGGACGTTTGGGACCCACAAACGAAAAACAGGCTGTTCTTCTCTTTTTTCTAGATTTCGTTCGAATATTTGGAGGAGAAAATCGCTATTCAGAATTTGTTCACGCATTTTGGGAAAGCAGAAATGCGCCCCTACGTGACCCCCTCCCTGCTTCCTCGGACTTTCTACCCGACAGCAGAATTTTGTCTGTCATTAGGAATAAGCTTTTTGTTAGACCCATGCTCTACCCGACAGCGGACTGCAGTAATAACGTGATTCTGTGAGCCGAAAAATATTAAACTATTGGCGATTGCGTATGGTTATAATTTTATATACTCTAGGTAACGAATGTTTTAATTTCCTAAAACATCCCCCTAGATGTTACCTTTCTACTCATCAATCAATACCAGGCAACATGTGGAGTTGATGAACGGGCTGCTGACGGAACTCAGAATATCTGATGAACTCCTCGAGAAGAAGCTACTACGAGATGGTGGAAGTGGACTGTGAAAGTGGTGCGAATAAACTCCCGGGAAAGGCAGTGAACGAGGACCAAAATCACCAGGTACACAACCACATCCGAATTCTAGAAATTGATGATCTCAACTTGTCCGAAATCTTACATTAGAATTAGTTATTACACTATTACTCAGTGTGATTATATTGAAATTTTTGTTCCAGATTGTGGTTCTGTGCAACTGTTCTAAGATATCATAATTAAAAAATGCATTTCTCTTACAATCGCATATTGAGATTTCACAATTATTCACAATCAATAAAACAGGACAATTAAGCACAATTAGATAGCAAGATGTCCACGTTATCAGATGGTATTATAAGGACACCGATTCAGTTATTTTTACTCAAAAAATGATCAAGTTCATGTTAGTTAATCTGATTTCTTTGTAAACCCTCAAATTCGGTTGCAGTATTATCCTTGATCCTTCTCATTGTTCGGTTGCACTGACCCATGACATTCGGTAGATCCCTCGCAGTGTTCACTCTACGGCGTTGGCAGGGTCTCCGTATCATATCCAGTACACTTTCTCTCATTTGCCTCCCCCTGACCATCAAGATGAGGGGGTTGAGTAGGGCACTGCAGAGAGGCAGGGACGAGTAGAGCAGGAACTCCGTGAAGTACTCCCACTTAGGAAATCCTGGCCCGTGGCCGCCCCCACTGACATGCCGATCGTAGTAGATCTGGAGGACAGCGTTTCCAGCGTATCCGATGGTGAAGCTGGTCGTCAGGATGGCTATCGTGGTGTTGGTGTGGGACCATTGTGTTACGATTGGGTTATCCGGGTTACTTGCTCGGTATCTGGTTTTAGTGATGGTAAGTTGAGCAGCCAAGCAGCCCAGAACAACAGCAAGAGGACAGAAATAAATGAGAGCCATTGGGAAATAATTCGCAATGTAGCTAGCAGTATCGTCTATTTCTATCCGAACGTCGAATACTTTCATCAAGAAAACATCGATATCCGATCCACTGAAAACCAAGGCTAAACTGATCCACAAGTTATACCATGGGATTTTTCGGAGGTCGGGATATAAGTGACGAATATAGAAAACACTCCACACACATGGAACAACTGCAAGAGCAAGGAAAACTTCCACAATTATAATAACCATTTTCACCTTACCTCCTTTCACCTGATAAAAAGGACGAGATATCTTGATCGTCCTGAGGACAGCTAGTATCATGTTAAAGGACGAGTAAAGCGAAATTTAAGGTATATAAGAAATTTCATATTATGATAGGCATCATAATTATAAGTACTTTAGTCAAAGTCCGATGTTTCTATTCACTTCCTACCGCACGCTATAGCTAAATCAAAGAGCAATTCTAGGCGCAAAATATGATGCATTATGGTCCCCAGTATCAAATTACACCCTCAGTTCACTATGTAAACACAGTACATATTGCACTGTTATTGAAGGTTTTAATTGATTTTTTCACGCCCCGATTACTAATTAGATAGATTTGGTAGTTATTATTATTGACTCAGAAAATTGATAATTCCACTACACGAAAAAAAACGATGTTTAACCACTCATATGGGATGGATAATTATTCCAAAACGCAAGGTAAAAACCATGCAAATTACATAACATGCAAGGTCGCGTGGATAGGAAGGGGACCAGATTTCGACATCAAGTGCATGTTATGTATGATAAATATATGGAAGCGAATATCTCGCCTTGTGGGTGTGGTAGAATCTTCGTTTTTTAACGATTAGATTAAAGAATTGCCCTAGATTCTATGTACAACATCTCAGAACGATATTTGAACAAAATTTCTTCGCTTTACTCGTAAGCTTCACGGTAAGCAGACGAGGTACTTCCCATGAGCGATAGGACCAGGTAGAGGGCGACGCAGGTGTCGCTAAGCCACCCTGGGATAGCCGGGTTCAGTGCCAGCAACCCCACGTGGGCCATGGCCACGAGGAAGCCTCCGCTCGTCATCAGATCCGCGCTCGTTATCAGGAGGAAGAGCTTGTTGGTGAGAGTCTCCGTTTTCCGTGCGTAGTAGGCAAGGACCACGGAGCAGATGGCGAGAGCCGCGCAGGACAGGGTGGTGGGGAAGGGAAGGATGGTCAGCAGCAGGTCTCTGTAGTTGGAGTCCACTACTTCCCCACTCACGTTGTAGCAGCAGCGGTACCTCATCATGGTGTTGTCTTGTATCATTGTCGAGGGAGAAGAAGTACGAGGTTTTATCAGCGGCCGGTGTTCTGGTGTTTGGAAACGAAAGTTCGCAATTCAGTAGAATGATAAGTTCGTATACGGGTCGGATACAGAAACTTGAAGCTACTATCGGCCAAAGTTAGACTCTACTCACAAATCGCCATCTTTTCAACCTGATATCTTTGCAGATTCTCAAACTTAAAATTCACTCTTCTCTAGTACAGTTGATAACCTATAACGTATGGTAAATAACATATCGCCATGATAAGTACAATATTACTGGCCGGAAGACACTTCTTGAATGTTAGTGGTTGATATGTCTCGATAATAGCCTAAGGAGCTAAAGGATATTCCTGTGCGGCTATGGGTATGGAAGTAAAAAATATCACCATTTAAGCATTTCACATTCCAATCCATGTTATTGGCAAGGAACAGCCGGCATCGGATATTTTCTGTCGGGACTGTGGGACCGGGATCCCGGCAGTGCAAATCTTTCCGGGACCGGGAATGTAGAATTTTACGTCGTTCAAGATCAAGTCTCTGATTTTAATCATCAATTCATTAATTGGAAAGAAAAAAACTTAATTCCTATTTGGCTCATATTTGGATGTCCAAATATGAGCTAGGAAAGCTACCGAGGTAGACCTTCTGGTGATCTAAATTAAATGAACTTTATTCCGGTCCCGGCAGAATTTTTACCAGGATTCCGGTGTGACCGGGATTCCGATCGCTCCTCTTTACCGTCTTTATTTCTATTCAATTACGAACGAGGAACAATATAATTCCTAATGGTATTGCTACCGCAGGAGCATTTCATCAGGAGACGGTTCCGAGAGTGCAAATCAGAGGGTCTCAGCACGGAATCCAGCCCGCTCTGTGAGCAGCTCACGAGGTGTCCTGACCAAGACCCAGACCTCACTCCCGCTACCACCTTCGGAGTTATCAAGTCCGATTTCGTGGATGAAACATGCTACATTAGGTAATGATATCTCTTACTTCGAGAGGATTTAGGAGATTCCACGGCCACCAGTATCACCGACCAGGGGAACGTTGCCGCTCGAGAGCCCAATCAAGAGCATAATATGATTTTTGGTGGCTTAGTTTCCCAAGCGTGAGCCCGTTCTCTGGACAGTATTAACCTGTGCTCACTTCTCAATCTTATTTGTGGTGTATTATAGATGCTGCTCATGGTTTAAACCCACGGGGCTAAAGGGTCTTAAACCAATATGGGCCCAATCAGACAAGTTTCTTGTATATCAACACTTGCCTGATCGGGTCCATACATAAACACTGTCTATGATTATACTGCATACATTGATAAAAACTTTAAAGGGTTCTATTAATACACGTATATGAGGAGGGACTATAAGTAGTCAGATGTTAAGTTCCATTATATTTGTAAGTTCACATGAGAACTGACTAACTTATTACGAGTCTAATAAAGTTATTATCAATTGATTAAATATTCTTTTCCAGACCGAGTTACGTCAGATTTGCACCTCATAAGGGGTCGTTGGAGGCCTTGAGAACCCTTCTATGTGACAAGTGGCGAATGAGACCACCTAACTTGCTAATCAATGTTTTCGGTAACTCTATACTGTAGGAATATAGATAAATTTGAATGCTATCTTTGGCAGAAATTTATATAGACTTTATTAGAATTTATTGCAAACAACATGTCAACATAGACGTTGATTTTTCTTCATTTACTACTAAATTATTAATCAAAACTATTTATTTAAACTCCGTCCTTCAGGTTCGTACAAGCCTGGTAACATCGAACAAATCGAGAAAATTAGAGAAATCGTTCAGTTCGGCAGACAAGCGAATGCCTGGTTTATGGCTAGCAAATTTGTAAGAACTTTTGGCATTTTGATTGAAAATATGATACTTAACCTCTTAGTAAATGAAACTCCGATCTTTAGAGTGACACCCACATTCATATACTTATTGCCTATTAAAGAAAAGACTCTAAAACTTGTCGATATAATGTTAAAACCGCCCCTATATCCGTAGACAGACCCGATGGTGGCATTCTACAACCGGGAGGAAGCCCAGAAGAGCTCCTCTTCAGAGCGGAACATGGTGTTCTGGAAACCGTGGAGTAGCCTGACAGAGGAGGAGCAGGCACTGTTAACTCCTGATGATGAAGGGGTGAGTGGGCGTAGGGAGGGGTGAGTGGGCGTAGGGTGGGGTGAGTGGGCGTAGGGTGGGGTGAGTGGGTGTAGGGTGGGTTGAGTGGGGGTAGGGAGGGGTGAGTGGGTGCAGTGTTGGGTGCGTGGGTGAAGGGAGGGTTGAGTGTGTTTTACCCTGTCACAACCAAGGTTGATACAGCAGGGATAAAACTGGCTGATAGTATGTTTGATGAAATTGCATGGGGGATTTATCTCGAAGTGTCCGGCACAATAAAAAAAAGTGCAATCGACAAATAAAACTGATTTCAGAGCAGTTCTATTCATACAACAAAATGGGAGCTGAAAGCGAAGACCAGTGAAATGAAGCTGATGGCTCGACAATCTGCGTGTTTCCTTTTCACGGACTATACTTCTGCAGATCAGTGGTCTGAGCTGGGAGACTACTTGTTTCTCATAAAGGAGTTCGCCAAGACATTTGATGAAGGTACATATATTGATAAATGTTGACCGAAGTTTATTTATCATCAAAAATTCCATTAAACAATATGATTAGTGATTTTAAAATATCATTTGATTTTCAGATACGGATGAATATTTACTTAGCTTCTCAAAGTGCAGTCTCTCATTTTCTCATGTAGGTAACTTAAGAAAATCTGTTTCTTCAGATGGTCACCGGAAAGCTTGCAGCAATCTTAAGATAAATGTATGTCCGGTGCTGAATTTTTTCATAAACGAAGTGAATACCTATAGAGATTTGTCTATGAACGGAATTTATGTGGCGAATCAACTGCTGAAGAGCCATTCTCCCATGATAACTGCATACAAAGGTAGGAATTGCTATGAATATTATGCTGATGTTTGAATCGCACATGTGCTCTGAACTGTAACCCCCTGTGAACTAAATAGTTAAGTAGGTCTGAGAACGTTTTTCGGTAGTTCATAGTCCATATATTCACCAGAAAAAAACTCACCGGATTCCGAGTTGGGGAAACCCCTTTTTTGGACCCCTTTTTCTCCCGAATTGGGGCACGAACTTCAACCGGCAATATCTCAGCTTCTGATTGAGATACAGGCCATATCGTTATACCAAACTATGCAGGATGAGCACATCATAGGCTACGAAGCATAGTTTTAAAGTCGTAACCCCTTTAGTTTTGGAGTTATGGACGAAAAACCTCATTTTAGCCCTACGCGTAACCCCAAAATTGCCCCTTTTTGATAAATAGAATCTGAAGGACCTAGAGAACTCAACGAGGACACTACGTCATGCAGAATCATCACATTATGGGGGGTAGAACATGGTTTCAAAGTCCTAACCCCTTTCGTTTAAGAGTTATGGACGAAAAACCCTTTTTAGCCCTATGCATAACCCCCTAAATAAATAGAATCTGAAGGACCTAGAGAACTCAACGAGGACACTACCCTTCAAATCATCACATTTTGGGGGTATGGTTTCAAAGTCCTAACCCCTTTCGTTTAAGAAGGACCCCTAGATCGCCTAACCCCAAAATTACCCCTAGGAATAAATAAAATCTGAAGGTCCTAGAGCAGAATCCTATGCACATTTTGGGGGGTAGAACATGGTTAGAAAGTCCTAACCCCTTTCGTTTTTGAGTTATGGACGAAAAAACCTCTTTCAACTCAAACTTTTTAATCCAAAATGGAATAGAGCTTGGTTATATAAGATAGGGATAAAAATCAAATGAACACGGCATGATATTCCACAATAATATAACTGTAAAATCGAACCTTTTCCTAAAAGAATGCAGAGGATGTTTATAAAGAATAATTATGACACATCACATCATATCTTAAACACTTCATCTACTGCTACTGCTAGAAACATACAATGCTAACTTAAAGTGTTCCACTTTCTATGATGTAAACATGTCTCTATTTTGCAATAGATTACGACTACAGCTGCTATCGGGTTTAGGATAAACCTGATCTGATTTACAGATAAACCTAGTTTTTTGAATTATGAGACAGTGTCATTTGAATACTCAGTGTCATACTAACCATGTTCAACTCATAATCAAATAAAACACATTCTATGAATCAAAAAACGTGGCACGTCATTGTGGTACATACTACATATTATAGTTTCATTCATACCCACGGTATCCCGGAATGCTCTCTACCATGTCATTATTCAATATGTTGTGCAGTATGATGCCCTCACGTCATATTTTTTGGGTGTGATTACTCAATATATCACGTATGAACATTGTACACCTCAGCACCCTTGATCGTAACGTGAATGTGAAACCTACTTTAATTTCATTGTCACAAAACAAATATCCCGTTAAACTCTCAATACCATGATAAAGTTGGCGTTCTAGTTCAAGGATACCTTTACAAATGACAACTTGTTTCCGATCAATTGTGGAATAAAAGCTTTGAGAACATGAATTGAAAAATCTCAGTATTCTCAAAATTGTCGTCATAGGCTTTTATGTCATTATTATCGAGCGCGACTCACGGTCTAAGAAGCTTTGGATTTCCTCCTGGTGTAGTGCTGTGCCTGACCTTTTTTGACCTGGTGTAGTGTGCCTGACCTTTTTTGAAACCCGATTCAAGATCTTCTAGATGATTTAATGCCAAACAAATTGCATCCTAAAAGGCACACGAAATTCTAACCTAGCAAAATAGTAAATGAATTTTTTTGTCTACTATAATAATTTATTGATAACATATTTTTATTAAGTTCATTAAAGGCTCCTTCCACTGGATAAACACACCAGGAAACCATCAGCAACCAGAACACCGATCATCATTCGTCCAGTTTTTCAAATGGTTTCAATTTCAATCATACAAAATTCTTTCATTACTCGGCTGTACGACGTTCACAGAAAGAGGACTATTTTGTTACTTTGTTACCCATGGGGCTAAAAATGGGGTTTTCGTCCATAACTCAAAAACGAAAGGGGTTAGGACTTTCAAACCATGTTCTACCCCCCATAATGTGATGATTCTGCATAGGTTAGCCGTTAGGGTCCTCGTTAAGGTCTCTACGACCTTCAGATTTTATCTATTAATAGGGGCAATATTGGGGTTACGCATAGGGCTAATAAGGGGTTTTTCGTCCATAACTCTTAAACGGAAGGGGTTAGGACTTTGAAACCATGTTCTACCCCCCAAAATGTGATGATTCTGCACAGGGTAGTGTCCTCGTTGAGTTCTCTAGGTCCTTCAGATTCTATTTATTGACTAGGGGCAATTTTGGGGTTATGCGTAGGGCTAAAAAGAGGTTTTTCGTCCATAACTCTTAAACAAAAGGGGTTAGGACTTTGAAACCATGTTCTACCCCCCATAATGTGATGATTCTGCATGACGTAGTGTCCTCGTTGAGTTCTCTAGGTCCTTCAGATTCAATTTATCAAAAAGGGGCAATTTTTGGGTTACGCATAGGGCTAAAAAGAGGTTTTTCGTCCATAACTCCAAAACTAAAGGGGTTACGACTTTAAAACTATGCTTCGTAGCCTATGATGTGCTCATCCTGCATAGTTTGGTATAACGATATGGCCTGTATCTCAATCAGAAGCTGAGATATTGCCGGTTGAAGTTCGTGCCCCAATTCGGGAGAAAAAGGGGTCCAAAAAAGGGGTTTCCCCAACTCGGAATCCGGTGAGTTTTTTTCTGGTGAATATATGGACTATGAACTACCGAAAAACGTTCTCAGACCTACTTAACTATTTAGTGGTTTGATCAGGAGAAGTTTGATGTTGTTCGTACTGAGTTGGAAGCATTGAAGAACATTATATTATACAGACAAGAAGAAAAGAAGAAGATACCAAAGGTAGCTACCTTTTTCTAGAATCGATAATTGTTATAGATCATTGTGAAGCTTTGGTGCTGTGGACGGTTCTAGTTAAATGCGTGAATTGGTAGATCATATAAGATAATTTTTTTCGCGAAATTCCTAAACTTTTTTGTGATAAAAAATTATGAAATTTGCTAAATGGCTTTGAATTCGTCGTTCATGTCGCGTCATTCTTAATTAGAAGTAGTATAGCATCTTGACAGACTATAATTGGTTCTTCAGGTAGCCAACTGGCTCAAAGAATCAAGTGACGAACTGAAACCTCAAATAGAAAAGGAGTACAATCGTCGCAAGTTCCACGGTCTGAAATCAGTTTTTATGGGGAGGGACTTAACCCCACCTATTCCATGGGACACCAAATGCTGATCAAATATGATGGAAGGATCTTAAGTGTACAAAAATTGGGCGTTCCCCCCCCCCTTCTCCCATTCCTAATTCATCCCCCGCCCCTTTCGATCTGCTTATCCCTGTTTTGCAATAGATAGATCTCTGTCCCTTTTTTTATTTACGACTTTTCAATCCGTATTAAATTCCAGTTGCATTCTGTGATTTGAGTCTCGGAGTACGTGATTTCTTGGTTGAAACAAGAAAAGATGGCTCAACTACTGATGACGAGAAACTTTTAAGGTACTAACCAAAAATGAGTAAATTGTTTCAAATCGAATATGATATTTGGATAATTGATCAATGATTTTCATATTACTATCAGTTGTACTCGTCGATTGAACGATATCGTCCCTTTGGCGTGTGCCCAAAAATTAGCTAGGCGAGGGAAAAAGGTGCATGCTTCATTTCAGTGGCCAGATGACCATTGCTGATTGCATCCATAAATCATAGGTCCAAATGAATAAATGTTATTCCCGCTGTTTGTCTCAGCCTGTATTTCAATCATAACTCATCTTTTGTCAAATCACTCCGTCTCAAAAGTATCTATCATCGTTTTCGTACCAGTTGTCAGGAACTGTTGACTCCTTGCCGGGAGATTTGCCTTGAAACACGGGACTCACAACTGTATCAGATGACGCCGCTCCTTGGACGGGAGACACGATCCGTGATTTGATGACCATTGAAGATTCTACCGGAGCAGGGAATGCTGGCACTTTCCTCCGTGTTGGTCTCCCTTTGACCGGTGCCTCCTCCGGGATTGAGACCGAGACACTGCTCTCCACCGTGACCTCCTTCTCCTTGAGAAGCTGGACTGCTCTACCCTTCCAGGCAGCTACCACCTGCTGATCCGAGGCACAGTAGCAGTAGAAGACACAGACACCCTGCACTGAGTTGGTCAGGGCAAACAGGTACTGGAAGAGCGTGGTTTTGGTGAAGAGAGTGAAGAAGCCGAAGAGCCAGGTGCAGCCGAAGACAATGAGAAGGAGCATGCAACTCCGGAGACTGGAGACTGTGTTGGGCTTCCGGAGACGAACATTCAAAACGTACTGCTTCAAGATCAGAGCGTAGAGGATGATGTTGATGGAGGAAATGAGGATGACAGGCGCTCCGAACCAGTAAATCATGGCAGTTTCCTTCAACCAGCAGGCATCTTCACTGATGTAACCTTCAAAAGGGCTCTGTGATGTGAGGATAGTGAAACCTACGATCAGAATGGGGCACATCCATGCAAAGACCATCATCAACACCACATGCTTGTTACTGCTTATCACCGCCTTCGAGTTGAGGTAGACATTCACAGCCTCGCAAAACATCCAGAATATGGAAACCAAGAAGAGATAGTGTAGAGACACAGCCACAACTAAACAAACATCGGATTGTTCTGTCCTGTCTATCAGTGTCAAGAATACCAGCAAGGCAGTGAGCAATGCAACGGAGAAGTTAACACGAACTATGGACTCTGAGGTGTTCCTTATCTGGGCGAACCTAATGAGTCCGATGATGGTGAAGAGAAGGCAGATGCAGGACACGGCACAGCCTGCCATGCTGAGGAAGTTGAGGACGTGGTGATGAACCTCCGGAATGAAGCTGTCATCCCTAGTCATTAGGACTGTGAAGCTGGTCAGGTGGGAGGACCGGCAGGTCACGTGGGTGTCTGTCTCCCGGACCTTCTCCAGACCTTCCCCAGACCAGGAGTCAGATTCCCAGTCCCAGAAGACACACTGTGCGGTGTGAGGTGCCCCGTAGTATTGCTTGCGGAGGGTGATGTTAGCTGCGAAGGGTGGCAGGTAACCTGAAGCCGGGGTGGCTAGGATGTTAGCTCCCAGAATGTAGCTGGCTACGTTTTCAGTGAGGAATGTGTTGCTGTGGTACACAGTGAACCAGACTCTGCCTGTACAGTGGCTGTGAGGCAGGGATATGGCGTCCACTGATGCACCCAGCTCAACCGACCATGTGTACAACTGGAGATTGTCGAGGGTGGTGTCGTTGTACATGGCGAATGTGATGTCGTTCGTTACTTCTGTTCCTATGTCCTCGGAAACCAAGGCCAGTCTGTCACTTCCCAACTTCAACGAACCGGCTGATAACCTTCCTATCATATCTATGACATCCAATGATATTTTTACCTGAGCAATAGTCGGGGAGGATCCGTTGACTCTCTTGCTTGAAATCAAATCTGCTGCTTTGAACACCGTGCTTAGAGTCCCCACACTGTCAAGGGCTTGCAAACCAATCCTTGTCAGCAGATCAATTACACGTTCTACATCTGCGAAACTGGTGAAGTTTTGTCGTTCAACATGCTCCAGCATCATTGTAGAAGCTTCTGCTATATCACCAGAATCCAAACTATCTTCAATATCCTTCATGTCCAGTTCCATTTGTCGTATACAAAACTTATTGTCTGTTTCATCGTCTGTATGCATCGTGAATGCACCTCCCTCCTTACAAGTTATTTGCCCCACTTCTTTGTACCCTTCTTCACATTTTATACCAACTTTCTCACCAACCTTTACACTTGTGTCAGGAATGATTTCACCGTTTTCAATTGGTTCCAAATCTTCTGTATCACAGGACTTAGCCACGTATACATTAACAGACGCTTCGTGTCCTTCAGCTTCACAAGTGTACATGCCTCTCTCATGAACCCTCCATATCGATATCCACGACAAAGTCTTGCTCACTGGATCGATAGTTCGATACTCCGTAACTACTTCGTTGTTCGAACACTTCTGTCCGCTGGCGCAGAGCCAAGTCACCTGTGAGAAGGTACTACCAACCACTGCACAGATGATTTCTACACTCCGTCCCAGCTTGAGTCCGACCTCATCTGCCAGTCTGACGTTGAGTTTGCTTGCTCCTTTGATGACCTGAACCTCTGTTATTGCCACAACCTGTGGCCACTTGAGTATCAAATGCTTCGCGGCACTTTCCATGCCTGGACAATCCATTGCTGCAGCTTCACGAATCCTGTGAAACTGGCCACTGGATAAATCAATCAGTTCTGTGCGTGACACAGAGGTTGATGTCTGAGGCTGGCTTTGGCTGCACATTTTCTCTACTTTTATTGAGGCATAGGTATTCTCGTTCCCCAAGTCGTACTTTGTGAATATCCTAACTTCAGTGGTGTCGTGGAATGCAGGAATGAGTAATGTCAAAATTTCCTGATGTGAAGTTAACGGTTGGTCCAGATCATTATCGAAAAGAACTTCACGATTGTTACCGTTGGTCACTACTTGATCGATTGTTGGTAGCTTATTCACTTCTGGCAGACGTTTGCACAGAACCACCTCGGATTCTTTACTTTCCTCATCACTGTCATTATTTGTAAGAAAACCTTCCGAAGTAAGCAGAGCCACTGACCCTTTAGAGCAGTTGAAGGTATCCCCGTCCCTCCTAGGAATGATCTCTTCCCACCGTCTTGCTGCCTCCTCACACGCCCCCACCACAAAGCTCTGATCAGGGTATGCCTCCAGTACCAACTCCACCTCCAGCGCTGAGCTGGGTATGACCGGTATCCCCCGGCCAGCTCTACAGCTACTCACCACTGTCTCGGAGTACGGCACTGTGAAGTACTCAACTTCACTCACAGAGCATCGTGTCTTGGTACACTGAGTCCGGGACAAGAACGCGTGACATGCTCCAAAGGGGGTTGTCCGTGCGTTCAGACTGCTGTAGCCGCCGTCGTCTAGTCTGGGAATACCTTGGTCGTCCAGTAGACCTATCCAGTCACCCGTCGAACCACTCTCAGAGACCCAGGATTTAGTCTTCCTGCACTCGGTTAATGCTTCGTCCTGATTGCTGGCAGGGACATCAGTCCCCAGGATCTTTTCCCCGAATGATGGGGGCTTCAGGACTTCTATCTTGCTAAGGAACTGTTCTATTGTCAGCAGTTCCACAAGACGGAAGTTCAGATAAAATTCTCTCAGTAGTTTGGGTGGTGTGAAGAGCCAGAACCCACTCCCAGTTGGTGCAATCGTTTCTCCCATGTGTTCTAGGTGCATGGAATGTTGCTTGATATTTTCAGCAACGCCTTCTGAAGTGAGGGTGACTCTGACCTTCGCCACGTAGACTGGTGGGTCACCGCCCCCCTCGCTCAGCGTGACTCTCAGACTGTGCTCCCCACTGGCATCGTAGTCGGAGGGCGTGGTATGGTCTCCGCGTAGGTAGGGCACATCAGCCCACACACCACCTCCAGTCAGAATCTGAATGTTTGCTGGTGGAATTACTGACTTAGATATCAGGGTTTCCACTTCCTCTGGTATGTCTCCAGGAATGTTACCTTCTGTGTCGTAGACTTTTATCCCTGAAAAATGCAGCCGTAAGTTTACTGCTTCCGCCTTACATCATTCGATTTTTTGGCATTTCCCTTCATCTTAGTTTTAAAGGTCGTAAGAATTATTGACAGAAGTTGGGGCTGTCATTTTAGACGACGAAAATCACCAGATTGGCAGATTTTCGAAAGCTTCTGATTACAACACTCTCGTATCAGTAATATCGTTTCAACTTCAATCTCTTGAGTCATTTTAGATATCGGAGACTCACCCCATTGATGAGAAATACGGATGAGAGCAGCAGAACTTAAACAGCAAAAGAAAACGAGCATCATGTCAAATGGTGACAAGTCAGGAACATCAACTTAACAAGGTGCTGCGTGCGAAGTGAAGGGAGCAGTTTGTAGTTGCGGCTCCTCTATTGCTCACCACCTGTGGATTGCTATTTAAGTAATTACTGTGGTTGGTATGTTGGGAAGGGAAATGTTCCAGGATTTGAGCGGAGTTTGGCGCTCCTGTAGGTTTGAAAGTTCAAAGCACCCTTCTTTACCGTACGTTACAGAACAGCCATATTCATCTTAAGTCAGAATTTAAGATGATATAATTTTTCCAAAATGTCCATATCAACTGAGCATATATATCACATCTTTGCTGCTCAAAAGAACACTTGGCCACTGAACTGGTTGCCATAGCAACACGCTGTAATGATGCCTCATATTACAAAACTAGCTGTCAAAGCTTGAGAACAGGTGCAGACATACTCATAGTATATCCTGACTGTTTATTGGACAGAGAAGATATCTGTCCAATTTAATGGCTGTTTGACGTCAAGGATCGGGAACTGTATTTTCGATTACCTTATCGACACTTATCTAAATGGCCCGTAAACCAAATATTATTTTCAATTTAGGTCCATTTGGGCCGGTTTAATAAAAGTTGATGAGGTATTCAATAGATAAGTGATAAGATGGCAAAGCATCAGAAATATAAAACGATTAGATATATTCATCTCCATCAGTGATCGATGCTATGTTGATTGCTGATATGGAGGTTTAACATCAATTCCCTCTTTTCAGGAGGGAAGAGTACACGAAACTGTACTTGAGCATGGTTTTTGGTATGACTGAGGAGTGCCAGGCAATACTGAGCTGTAAAGAAGTCATGGACAACCCCGGTGTTCAGGAGAACTTGGTCTCAATTCTATTCTTCTACAAGAGATTTGATCTTCTCGGTTTGTTCTCCTTTTTTAAATAATTTCACTCTTTTTTCAATGCCGCCATAGTTGCGCCATAATGATGATACTGAGATTATAAAGGCATTTAAATCTCCAAATATTATTTAATTAACCGCCTCATCACCAATTGCTACATTGCTGCAGACTTCTGTATCAGAAAGAACTACAACATACGGACATGTTTGTACAACAGCGGGTGTGACAACAAGTATGAGATGTTGTTATCAAGGTCAAAGAACAGCATTACACGGGAGCTGGTGGCAAAGACATCCACACTCGAGGTGACCAGATCAAGAACAAAATAAATGTGTGAATTCATAAGCTTGTTAGATCTTCCCAATTCAGATCAAAGTTCTAATATTCTACTATTTCCTATTTCTGTGGAGAGATTGGGAGAGGTAAAATGCATATTTAACAACCTTGTAATAATACCATTGCTTCCCCAGAAAGAGGAAGACTTGGAGCTTACCATCTACAGTTACATTAACCGGTGGCTAGGGAAGGAGCAGAGCAGTGTCCCTGGTTGCGACCCTCACCATCTCTCCTGGAAGATGTCATGTTTGTCTTCTACTGCTTCAACGAGGACTGGGACATGGTCAAGATCATGAGAAGGTTAGAGAGATGGACACCATGGTGTCAAGGTTTGGTGTCAACACAAAATGGTGTCGGAGTAGGCTGGTGTTTGAGAATAGCATGTGTGTCTGTCTCATGCTACTAGATATTGATTATCTAGTAGCATGAAATTGTGGTAAACACTACCCTTTCAGGTACTCCGACTACCCCATCTTCAAGTGCTTCGTTGCTATCAGCGCCATGCAGGAGATAAAAGCACTCCGCAGTACCTCCGCTAACACAGACTATTTGGATGCGCAAAGCATGGATTCGTTAATCAGGTAAGTTAGAGCTTTTCAAACTTAAAACAAACTTAATATATACTATGAAGATAAGGGTACTGTAGGTATGAAAAAACTAAAGCTAAAGTCTAAACTAGGACTAAACTATGAATCATCAGCAGCCTCTAGGGCCGAATTTCATATCCTACGAGCGTGCTCGTGCGACATGAGAATCTATAATCTCTCGTGGGCGCAAGCCCGAGGTGGGGGGAAATAAAAATATACCTCCTACAGTGAACTTGACGAAGAAGTCGGGCGGATGTTAGAATGGGCCTACCAACATAACCTCGATATCGGACCGGTTCTCTTTTACGAGCACCCTCAATACTCACACAAGGTTTACAATTCTCCAAATTTCCTTTCATTTTAGTTGAATAATTCGAGCTGGAGGAGGGGAGTTTCGACCCAGGATGAAGCTAACCCCTGGGTCCGCTGATATTCAGAATAAGATTTGTCACTATCATTCGATCTCCGAAGTGACGTTTTCTCCTCCAGTCTATCATGGATCTGGCTGATGAGACACAGTGCTATGCAGTCCTAAACGACAAGACGAACACACACTCTTACATCACGAGGCGGTGGAATGGTGCTATTGACACTTCAACCTCTGCAATAAGGGTGAATTCTAGCTTTTTAATAACTGTTGATTTGTTGGGACATTCTGCAGTTCTACCATTGACATTAGAAGTGAATTGAGGTTTTACGTGAAATTTGGTGTAACATTGCAAGCGATTGCAATTACATCAAAATTCTGATAGCTCTCAGTTATTTTACATGATAATTTCAGATTGTACTGAGTTGGTTCACACTTGGGTTCCTCGCTCCCTATATCATGAAATTTGTGAGTT
Organism: Beroe forskalii; assembly: GCA_011033025.1. NCBI lineage: Eukaryota > Metazoa > Ctenophora > Nuda > Beroida > Beroidae > Beroe > Beroe forskalii. The sequence goes on along the minus strand of WFMF01000629.1, from coordinate 14,873 downwards.
TTTAGTTTGATTCTTGGTCACCAAGTGATCCAACTTATTCTTTGAATTTCATAATAGAATTGTCAGAAATTATTATTTCAAGATTTTACATGTCAGATGACAATTCACTTTATATTTTTAGGACTTAAAGCAAAGTAAAAAAGACGAATATTCTCTGTTTTTCCACGAACGACTCAAGGAAAGATCGTATTTGGAGAAGGTTGCATCTTTCTGGATGTCCCCTCGGAGCAAATGCTACCTTTTGATGATAAGCAATGTAAAACGCAGTGTTACAGTCGCTGAATCATGATACAATCCACTTTTAGGCGCCCGACTATGTCATTTTTATCCTGATCCCACTCTATTAACAGCCTGCATTCTTCCAGATAACCTACCTGGTGTTTCTCTCCCTGCAAACCTTGCTGATCCTGGACAACACCCGCCTCTCCTCCGTGCCGCAGACAGCAGCTGTGACGCAGACAGCAGCCGAGGAGACCAAGCAATCCCGGCTCTCTACTCTCATCTACACCTGTCTGGCGTTCGTTGTCTGCTTCCTCGCTGCAGAACTCGATTTCACTCAGGTGAAGCGGCTTCTCCTCGCAGATAACGGTCATTGACTAGTCGCCCGTGGCACCTTGAATTCATCTTTTTTGGCAATGCACCCTATTTCAACTTTAATCCCGATATACATTGAGGGTGCTAAATGCACACTGATTTGAGGACCTGCATTTTGACTTAGGGGTCCCCGAAGGGCACGCCCGAGTCATTTAGGGTCGAAGGGAATTTTCGCAACTCTCGGGGCTAGATGTTATAATGCTCAACAGATTGGGATCGTTTGCTTTCATGTCAGAGCAATGTAGCCGAGGAATTTGGTCGAGAGTTCCAAGGTATGATATCAGATATGACAGAGGTAATTAATCTCTTTCTCTTTCCCAGGTGAGTCGTCACAACATAAGACCCAAGTTGCGGGGTTATCTGTTCAGCAACGAGTATAACCTGGTGGATCTGTTCTCTGCCATCACCTTTCTGCTGTACTGTGGACTGACACTGTCCACTGGAGGTGGAGAGAGGGTCTTCCTCGCTGCTAAATTCTTTGGTGAGATGCTGAAATCTTATCTCTGAGCTTATCCATATCGGTGATTATCTGTCCAAGTTATCATCATCTCAAACCTTGGTATTGTATCTCATGTCATTAATAATCGATTCAACTACTACAGTAAGTCACTTGGTGATTTTTTGAGACCTAATTATATATTTCCACTACTTCAGTCTCCATCTCCTACATCGGGTACATCGTGCGGTTCACTCAGTTCCTACAACTGTTCGAAGCAACGGGTCCTAAGCTTATCAGCATTAGACGGATGTTTGCCGATCTTTTCTTCTTCGCAGCTTTTCTACTCCTCACGATATTCGCTTATGGGATCGTCTCAGGTTTGCTGATAGTGCTATAACCATCGTTTTTAGTTCTAAACGAGGAACGTTTTCAACCTATTTGAGTTTATTGATTGTATTGACATCTAAAATTATGCTGCATAGCGATTTGTATATAAAAAAGATATTCCATTCAAAATGTAACCCCCACAGAATTCCTTCTGCACCCCTACCCACGGAGGGTAGCTGCTGACCAGGTCTCAGAGGTCCTCAAGCGGCCCTACGTCAACATGTTCGGGGAGCTCGACCTAGACAACCTCGAGGCGGGGGTGAGTCAGCATGTATATGACATGTGTGTACACATGGATCGATCGATAAACAGTGAGTGATCGATAAAAGGGAGTAAAAAGACTGTGCTTTCGACTGAAATTTTATAAGGATTAAATTGCGTGCACTGTAAAATGCGCGTCTTGATCAATCCTTTCAGTTTCATCGATACTCTCGGGGGATTTATTGATCATTTTATTAGTAGGGTTTTTCCCGACCCTCCGTCGCGCGCACTGCCGCACTTTTTTCGCCCGGGGAACACAAACCTTCAAGATATCCGAGTGTTGCATGCCAAGGATGGGAAACACCCATCTATCATCTTATTGACTGATAGGTTGTATTACTTTTTCAATAAAAATTCTTTTTGTATCATCTTTATTATATTTTCAGATCGGGAAGGGAATTTGCAAGTACAATTTGTACTTGGAGGGACAGGAAGTAAATGATGATAATGCGGCCTGTGACGAACCAGAATGTGACGAAACGTGCAAAAATTTCCAGTGAGTAAATAAGGGATTTATTCAACTCTTAAAATCTTCGAATCGTTGTCACATATTTTATCCAAATCTTAACACGCTTCTCATTGATGAATACTGAACAAATTCGTCCTATCAGCTTCAAATCAAAAGTTTTGCCTGTTGCCACCAATGCTCATACTGCTACTACAAGTTGCAAAAACATGAATTTTCACTGCATGTATCTTCCAGCTGGTAGCGAGGATCCTGCTGGGACTTTACACTATGACAACAGTGATACTGCTCACTAACCTGCTGGTGTCAATATTCGGTAAAACCTACGACACTGACTTCGATCAGACACGCCAGCTCTGGCAACTCCAGCGCTACAAGGTATTCTCCGTCAATTTTAGGTTTTCACATGTCTTTTGCGGGAATTTTGTGGAGATTTGGCGAATAAATCAATAACATATATCTAAAGTTTTTCAAATTCAACACTTTCGCTTTGTGGTTTCATTGTATTCCTTTACCTTATGGCTTGTAGTACCAAATGGTGAAATGATAATTATTTAAGTTATAGTGAGTGAATTTCAGCTTGTGAAAGAGGCGGAATCCCAATGCATGCTCCCTTTTCCTCCCTTCAATCTCCTCTACTCAATCTACAAACTCATCAAATGTGTCTCTCAGACTGAAGGTGAGTTTTCCAGACGTCACTCTGACACCACTTCCCACTTTCATGGACACCACTTCACACTTTCATTGACACCACATCATACTGACACCGTTTCACACTGACACCACTTCGCTCTGACACAACTTCACACTGACACCACTTCTCGCTGACACCACTTCACATTGACACCACTTCACACTGACACCTCTTCACACTGACACCACTTCACATTTACACCACTTCACATTGACACCACTTCACACTGACACCACTTCAAACTGACACCACTTCAACCTGACACCACTTCACACTTTCACCACTTCACTCTGACACCACTTCACACTGACACCACTTCACACTGACACCACTTCACACTGACACCACTTCACACTGACACCACTTCACAGTGACACCATTCAAACTGAAACCAATTCTACCTGACACCACTTCTCACTGACACCACTTCACACGTTCACCACTTCACCCTGACACCACTTCACATTGACACCACTTCACACTGAGTCTGACACCACTTCCTCCTGACACAACTTCACGTTCACACTGAGTGAAACCGATTCACACTGACACCAATTCAAATGGACAATACTTCACACTGTCAGTACTGACAGTGACGCCACTTTCAATTGGGTATCACACACCTAGGAAATTCGGTGATGAACATTAGCCTTAGGCTTAATGCTGTCGGAAATCAGACTTCAAGTTATCAATCAATTCGGAATCCACCAATTCATAACACGACGAGTATTAATATCATAGTAATACACCAGTTAATTCATTGATATTAAGTTTGTTTTTGTTAACGTGACGATATCATTATCTTCAGAAACAGCAGACAATTCGTATTATGATCAGTACGTGAGGGAGGTTGAATACAGGTGTCGACATTGCTAAAAGTAAAAGTAAAACACCCGCTGCTGTGAAAGTGTGAAAGATGGCAGCATTTATCCGTATCGAAGACTGAAACTCGAAAAGTTATGAATATGATGACGTACATAATTTTCCATTTTCTCGACTTAAATTGGAAAAAATTAATCATTTCCTCGAATTTATTTTTTAAGTTATAATTATATAAAGACTGGACGAAAAAAATCGATTTAACAGCGTACTGCGAGTGCGAGTCCTTTTATGTTTTACATTTTTATAGTAATTTTTAATTTTTGAAATTATAACTAAGTATTGAAATTGTTGCATTTGCAATTGCAAATTCAAGTTGCATGAACGGTGTCTGTGTTTGCACACTAAATTATTAAGTCTTGGAAATGGAATATTCATTATTCGTAAATATATTCTAATTCTTTATCGTGAAGATCGTTGTATTTTTTGATAACCTTTGTTTGAACTACTATTCCCCTAACCAGCGGCGCGCGCGTAAAACTAGGGATCTGGTTAGAGCAAGAACTACTAGTACTAGTTGATTTGCTTTGATTTTGAAATATTGAAATCCTTTTCCAAATCCGAAATCGATGTGCATGATTACTCCATGTTACGGAGCCTTATTTTGCGCGCGCAAGCGCGGCGCCTCTTCAGAGAAGCGCGAACAAACAGGTAAAACTAACATGTGGTCAGACGTTGTCTGACATACGATACGCGCGCACTGCGCAGCTGCAGCGTTTCACTTTCAACTTTGCATTTGCTAAACACGTATATCCCTGTATGGCACTGTGGCTCGCGCGGCGCGCTTCCCATGGTGTGTCCCGTAGGAAAGCGCGCGGCGTGTACGCACACACCTATGCGGGCTTAGGAAGTAGGAACGTTTCACTAGCTTCTCTACTTAGCTACGGGACACGCCAGGAATGAGGAAAGACATGACATGACACCCAGGAGAATTGGTCAATTGGAAGCGCGCCGCGCAACTTCGCGTGAATAGGGTTTGCTAAACTGTAAACACGTATAACATAGTTATATTCATGGTGTTTTGGACAGTTTATGACAATATTGACCCAAAATTTGCCTGAAAACTGTTTTTTGCGACCTGAAGGCATGCCACCAAGTCCAATAGAACCATTAAATTATTCAGCTATTCGGGTTTTTCTTCTTAGTATCTTAAGGCATTTAGGGATTTTCTGGGGTCCCTCAGGGTCCCTCAGGGTCCCTCAGGGTCCCTCAGGGTTCAGTCCTAGGACCTTTGCTTTTCCTACTGTTCATTAATGATCTGCCAGATGGAATTGTTAATGTTGTTAAGTTGTTTGCAGATGATTTGAAGTTGATAGCTAATGCCAGCAATAACAATTTAGTAAATGAAGACTTGCATTTATTAGAAAATTGGGAATCTACTTGGCTTCTAAGATTTAATCCTGAAAGTGCCATGTTATGCATTTGCCTTACAATGAAATCCTCT
>WFMF01000628.1:0-86547 GCA_011033025.1 Beroe forskalii | reverse complement strand
ACTTTAAGTTACTTCTTTCCCTAATTATCACTAAGTACATAACGAATTCTTATTCTGTATCGTGAATTTTCATGTTATCATCAACTCCATCCAGATAACTCACGAAGGATATTTATACAATTACAAGGGCAAAAGTTGCGGTAATCGAAATTTTGGTAGGGTGAAAATGGTGGGATTTATCAATCCCCACATTTTGCACTGTACAGTAAATAACATGTACCTCGTATACAATCATGTATCACATGTTTCAAGCAAAAACTGTGCACTGTAATGCGATACGCTACGTTATTGATCATTATATGTTCTGCACTGCATAACAGTACTCAGGAATCAGGATTGTAACCCGTTCCTTTATTATCTAGTCTACACTTAACAGATGTACGTTGTGTGCTACTGTGCTAACTTGTCACTGTTCTAGTTATTATTTAAGTCATATAAACTTTTAAATTGGTACATGAACCATTTATAATGTTTCGATTCCTATATGGCTTCATTCTATGTTCTGTTGCTGTGTTAGTGTGATCAAGTTGTAAGTCACAATAATAACATTTTTCATGCTATATTCACTGCGTTATACAAACCACATGGCATTAAATTTTGTATAACGATGTCTCATTATTATCATAGTTCATCTTGTACATCGAAAAGTGATTGAATTGAAGGTTCGATTGTATCAATGCATCACTTGAAAATCAGAAATTTGTATCACTTAGCAGCAATTCCTACGACTCACTCATATCTTAATGTTCGTCAAGGGCATGGTAGTTGCATGGTAGATATGTGGTGTGCACAGCATGTCCCTATCACCCCTCCTAAATCGACCTCTGAGCCTCATTCGACCCCTCCTAACTCCAACCTCCCTATGCTGTAGAGTATCAGACATCCAGGCATCCAGTCACCAAGGTACCAGTTACCAGTGTACCAGTAACCAAGGTACCAGTAACCGGTCTTACCACTGGGCCAGAAAACCGCACTGGAAAGCACAGCAGAGTAAAGCACAGCATATTGAAGTACAGCAGAGTAAAGCACAGCACTATCAAGCACAGCGGTGCAGCAGTCCTGATCTGACTCATCGTCGTTGCCTCACAAAGTTCGGGCACATCTGGGAGGCTGAGATTGAGATGGAGATTAAGGAGGAGTTCATCAAACAGTACGAGACTGTAGTCCAGCCGCTACTTCAGGTAATTTTACAGGAGAAGTAGTCAACTATAGTCTCCTTAATCGTTGATGTGGTCATTCACTCAACGATCGTTTTTAGAGCACGTTAATTTACAGGGATTTGTTAGATTGTTCAGTGCTAGGGTTAAACTAATTTATGAAGGTTGAAGAGACATTCACCTTGCCAAGTTTCTATCAGATAAAGGATTTCTCCCTCACCTGACACTAATTTCTTGACGCCCGTGTAATATTTCAGTGCCCTAAACCCGGTCTACATTCTGTGACGTCACGACTGGATGAGTTGCTGCGTTACAACACGGCAGGTGGCAAGATGAACCGGGGGTGTGCTGTGGTACATACTACTCGTGTACTGGGCAGGGAGGACCTCACCTTCCAAGCTACTGTGCTGGGCTGGTGTGTCGAGATACTGCAGGTCAGTAGCAACTGAGCAGTGTAACCTAAATAAAACCCAAGCATTGCCCAACTTTTCTGAGTCTTTGTGTATGTTGTTTTGGGCTTCATCTATCCTCTTGCTGATTTCTCAATATCCAGAAGGTCCAAAGTTCGTGTAAATTTACATAGGAAGTAAGTTGTTGTAGCCCGAGCTTGATCCTTCTCTGACTTCTTCGTAAACATTGCTTCATTCCAGGCCTTCTTTCTGGTGGCAGACGACATTATGGACAGCTCAGAGAAACGCAGGGGTAAACCGTGCTGGTACAAACAGCCTGACGTGGGTTTGGTGGCTATTAACGATTCCTTTCTGCTGGAATCTTCAGTGTTCGAGCTACTCAAACACCACCTTGGTTCCCAGCCTTACTACCTGAAATGCTTGGAGTTGTTTCTGAGTGTAATAAGGTGAGGAAACAGATGAAAAGTCTGTAATTAAACGACTGCAAAGACACCTTCTTACCAATCATGCCACAGTTCGAATAGTGGAATTCAGATATACTGATCTATTTTTACATATCCCTGCAACTGGGGCTTGTAATTCGTTCTCACATCTCAGGCTAACAGAAATGGGACAAGCACTAGATTTAGAATCAGGATCCATCCCAGTAAAGGAGTACACTACTGAACGGTACGATGCCATAGTTACCCACAAGACCTCCTACTATTCCTTCTACCTTCCTGTAGCACTAGCACTGCACTTGTGTGGCAGGGATTCTGAGGCAGAGCTAGGGAGGGCTGAGGAACTACTTCTCAAGATAGGACACTACTTCCAGGTGTGATATAGTGTATACTGAGCGATCATCGAATGGGAGTGTGTTATCGATATGGTGTATACTGAGTGATCATTGAATAGGAGTGTGTTATCGATATGGTGTATACTGAGCGATCATCGAATGGGAGTGTGTTATCGATATGGTGTATACTGAGTGATCATTGAATAGGAGTGTGTTATCGATATGGTGTATACTGAGTGATCATTGAATAGGAGTGTGTTATCGATATGGTGTATACTGAGTGATCATTGAATAGGAGTGTGTTATCGATATGGTGTATACTGAGTGATCATTGAATAGGGAGTGTGTTATCGATATGGTGTATACTGAGTGATCATTGAATAGGAGTGTGTTATCGATATGGTGTATACTGACCGATCATGGAATGGGAGTGTGTTATCGATATGGTGTATACTGAGTGATCATTGAATAGGAGTGTGTTATCGATATGGTGTATACTGAGTGATCATTGAATAGGAGTGTGTTATCGATATGGTGTATACTGAGTGATCATTGAATAGGAGTGTGTTATCGATATGGTGTATACTGAGTGATCATTGAATAGGAGTGTGTTATCGATATGGTGTATACTGACCGATCATTGAATAGGAGTGTGTTATCGATATGGTGTATAGTGAGTGATCATGGAATGGGAGTGTGTTATTGATATGGTGTATACTGAATGATTAACGAATGGGAGTGTGTTATCAATCTAATCCACGGGAGGGTGATACTGGTGCATTGGATGTTGGTGTATAAGGGGTTCTGTCGAAGCGGTTTTGTCAATAAACGATACACATATACTTTCCGTATAGTTGTTTTTGTGTACCTTTCCATATATCTGTCATTATTGCAACAGATCTTTAGGAGGCATTTTGCTCGTTCGAATACAATGGATCATTAGTAAGTTAGCAGCCGAAGTATGTGTATTTACATTCATAACCTCTGTAGTTTATATAATAGAGTCTGGAATGGTCTGACTGTTGTAAACAAAGGATGTCTGGGAGTGAAGGAGTCTTCCTATAGTTAGAGAGGTTTGGGTGTATAAACGATATGCCTACACCAATTAGACATACTGCATAATGCTTTCGTCTGTAATCTACCATTCCTTATAGTAAGGGTTAAATGCTTTGGAGTTTGCCCCTAAATCTAAAGTTCCTTTACTTCCAGGTTCAAGACGATTATCTTGACTGCTACGGGGACCCAGAAGTGATAGGGAAGGTGGGAACTGATATCCAAGAAAAGAAGTGTTCCTGGCTATTCCTTACAGCACTCGAATCAGGTTAGACATTTGATTACCATAATTAAGACATCCCCATTATTGAGTAACGCCACAGGCAGATAACAGATATCAGAAATAGCTTGATCAATGCATTCTTGATGTAAAAATGTAAAATGGATGCCGATGGAAATCCTGTAAATTTGACATCAATTGATTCTGGCCAAGATTAATCCATGCATTGTGGCACTGTCGCACTTCTTGCAAGGTCGAATCATTGAGAGTTTGGCTGCCACACTTTGTAACCACACTGCTTTATTCTCGATTGCCATGCGGCAGTGTGGCAAATGAAGACGGTTATGCGTCGTTGTTGCTGTATGCGGCGAGAACGAAGAAATCGAGTGTTGTGCGCGCTGTAGTCAGTTAGCGCGCGAATTTGTTTCGCGTGAGAAAATTTGAACTTCGTGGCCCGAATTCCGGATTCGATTTTGACATGAAATGTTGTCTTCACTTATTATTTACTTTAAGATATGATCTGTATAAGACTATGGCTCACTTATCATGAATCCCTTTTCAGTGTCAGACGAGAAAAGGGATACCCTTATCTCGAACTACGGAGAAAGTGGCACAGAAAACGTCAAAGCTGTCAAGGAAATTTACGAGGATCTTAATCTCCAACAGAAATTCCTCGACTACAGTGAAGCAACTTACGCTAAAATTTGTAAAGATATTGAGGATGATGAATCAGGACTTCCAGCAAAGATATTCCAAGATTTTGTGGACGCAATTCACAGACGTAGCAAATGACATAGTTTTAATGCTTAGATTTTTCAATTTTTAATGTTGATATTTAATTCGAACCTGATTAATTATTAATTGTCAAACTGAAAGCTTATGTCTAATATCATCCAACTTTTTCGTCTCATGACTAATTTGGTATAGCTTTAGAACTCGTTAAATTTAATTCCGTTACAATATTGATTTTCCACAGCGTAATCCATCAAACTTAAATTAATCCATCAAACTTAAATATGAAATCTTTTAAATCCTTGATCTTGATTGAATATGAAATTTCCATGTGAAATCTACTAGTTAACTGATATTTGATTGAACTCGATAATGAAAGAGTTTCATTAGTACAGATCATGGATGAAAATTTGAGTTATTTTCGGAACACAGTCAAGGGTGCTGGCTAAAAATGGATGGGGCTGCTCGGATGTTAGATAGTATATGAAAATTGTGAGAATTGGAGAAGGTTACAAGTTGAGTTGCCCAAAATTAATGGAAAGTATACTGTTCAATTTTACAGTTTACAGGTCAATTATTGGGGCCATTAGGGAATATTTCGTAATTTTTGGTTGATAACAATCCCTACCTTTCAATTTTAACCCTTCCGCACTCCAGAACATTCCGTCATTTAGTTAAAAGATTACTTCCTTCCCTTCGGTGTTTAATGTGAACGGTCCCTAATAGAATACAAAATGAAAGGCGTTGCTTACTTTTCAATAATTTATAAACATTGAGAATGATATCTTTTTCTTAATACATGAAATGTACTTCAATCGAGATTTAATTTTCAGTTAAACTTCAAGTATAGTTTTACAATCATTCAAGAATATATTCTCTCAGCCCTAATAATAGATAAATCATAAAAGGTATCGCTATAAACCACTTGCTTGACGTCGGACGAAACAAAGACTAAAGAGCCATGGCAGTCAATAAATTGTCATCGTCATGAAAATTGAAATTCAACAATTTTAATCCTTTGTCGACATAAAATTTACCAAACTTCAAAGTAGATAACCTCAACTCAAAGTCAAATGCAAACGCTATACCCAAATCTAACTTTTTCACCAAACCTCATCAAATTCAAAGTTCAAATTCATTAGTTGAAATTACAATATTGATTTGAAATCGTGACGCTCCACATTGTCGATATAAAGAATGTGAGACAGCTCGAAATACAGCGCAGATTTCCTTCCAATCATCCATGCAAATAATATATCATCATAATAATATTATGTACACTCTTGAAAAAACAAAACATTTTCAATCCAGTAAAAATAGATCAATTGCAGCAGATCATATTGTCTTTGTCGCTTCCATCATCAAAAAGATGGTATTTGAAACAGCATTTGGCAACGAGAATTAAAAAGCTCCAAAAGTAAAAAATCAATCAGCATTAATACATTCTCTAGTAGTTAAACGTTATAATGCAAGTAAGCAGAAAATTGAAAAAAACGCTAAGAAAGTGAGAATCAAAATAAAATATATAAAAGCACTTTGAGGCTACTTTATTGAAAAATGAATGTTAAACGTTGAAAACCGTGTCCCTTTCTTGATGTTTCTCGCTGCCGTGATGATGCAACCATACAAAAACCCTATGCACATGTGTATTTGTACGTAGCAACATCACAGCAACAAGTATGAAATGTTGACCGTATTTTAAATAATTTCTTAATTTGTACAGATTTTCCATCGTGAGTCCATGTATAGAAGTTCTAGGTGGATACTTCTACGTAGTTGCTAGGCAGCATGCCGTGGAGCCCTGTCCTAGTGTTCGTGCCCTGCATCCAGCCCTCTCCCACTATTTCACCGTTCACGATTTTGTCCCCCTCCTGCATCGATATTTCGTCGTCGTCGCCTGCGTCGTAGTCGTACAGCGCCACGTAAACCTGAAATGTGCGTCTTGTGAGGCGGTGGAGGGCAATGCAAATCTATCGAAACACAAGGATTTGTTTGGTGGAGTAAGATGGGAAATGATTCATGTCCCATGGAGTAATCAAATGTGACATAGAGTGACCATTGACCAAGCAAACACTGATGCGAACGCTTACATTTTCCAGGCACATCGATGCATACGTGTAAAGGTTTCCATAATAATGTTTTAATTCAAATCAACCCATAAAAACTTAAAATGGAGGTTCGCCCGAAAAAAGTACCAAATAAGCCATTTCTTTTGCACTCATTCGATGGGTGCCAAGTAAATTGCTTAGGGATCGTTCACATATTACGAGATCAATTTTTGGCTGATTTTAACCAAGTTTACAGTAGTTGTATTTGTTACAATAACATGTAACGTAATCAATCATTCGGAACCCTAATTCTACCTTGTAACAGACGCCTGTACCTACCATAAAAATTCAAAATTTGAACATAAGAATTCAAACCATCATTTTATGGTATCGAGAGACTGAAGAATGATTGGAAGGTTATTGAAAATTTAACTGTGGATTCATGGTTATATCGCAGCAAACAAAGCAATTTAAAAGTTCAGTTGTTTATTACCAGTGGCAGTGGCAAAACGCTTTGCGGCAAAGCGTGAAATTGAGAATATTTTAAGGCAATTAAGCATCATGGCTCCATGAAATTGGCTAATGGCTATGTAATTGGATAATTTCCATGGCAACAAAGCATGGGCCATAAAGTGGGTTATGTTACCATAGCAACAGAGCATAAAGTAGATACCAAGGCAACAATGCTGGTATTTTGTATGTTGCTATTTAAGCAACAAAAGCGAAAAATGTTGTCCGTTGCTTGAGCAACAAAGTGTAATGCGGTCAATTTTAATAAAGCGAAGAGAGGCATGAGGGTTTTAAATATTCGTTACTATGGCAACAGAGCACAGCTCACTTACTGTACTATTCTTCATCTTCATCCTCCTAGTGATTACGTCTTTAGATAAGCGGGAACAAATTTCTCATTAACTCGTAATTAGCTTAAAATTAACGATAATTGATCAAAAAGTTAGCGTTTTAAGATACATCAATTACAACGATATTATTTATTTGTAGCGAATGATTGTTCTTAAATTACCGTAGCGTTAGGGTCTAGATTGGGAGCGGGAGCTGCCGGTTGTTCAGGAACGGGTGGTGCTGGTTCTGGGGCAGGAGGTTCTTCGTCACTATCAACCTTGTGAATAGGGTGGTAACCATGGTATTAAAAACCAGAGTCAGCAGTGGTAACCCCGTTATCCAAAACTTGGCCATTAAACCCATTAGTGCCGAGGGACCACATATTATGTGGACACCTGATAGATAATCTTCAAAATGGCATATCAGACTCAATTTAAAGCCATCTGAATTTGTCCTTAAAGAGATAACCTAGAATTTTGATATGAGTCAGAATTTTATCTAGTTAAAAGCTGGTTCGACCCAAGAAATTATTAATTCTGACTCACATCTGACTAACATCAAAATTCTTAAGGTGGCAAAATTGTGAGAAAAAAGTGACAAAAACATATGTGGACGTCTTCAATTATGGTCGGCAATTGGGTAAAAATTGTAAGAATGTCCACAAATGTCATATTTTTGGACGGCTCTGCCCACATACGTGACAGTTTCACACTCCAATAAGTCAATTTTTAGTCCTGACAATCACCAGGACAACAATATCCTCTATTTTTGTGTCATATGTATTATGTATTCAATCCTGAAAATTTCAAGTTTCTATCTCAATCAGATCCATGTCTCGTCATTAATGAGTAAGAATAATCCTCGTATACATATTGCATACTAATTTCTAAGATTAGTATACATACGAGGATTATAAAATAGGAAAATAAAATAAGATATATAAGAAAACGAATGTCTTATCCGAATAATTGGTTGTCGCCAGACAATCAAAGAACTGGCAACATTTTGGATCGTATTATCCCGGAAAAAAGTTTCATGAGATAGCAAAGAGTTTAAATCGATAGTTCTAGAATGATATTAGATCGCATTTTATGAGTGGAATCTACATTATAACTACAACTTTTAGTCGTTGATAGATAGTTCACGACAAAACTGTTCGCAAGACAAAACTGTTCGCAAATCGCAGGTTTTGATGTCAAGATATTTGGCGAATGAAGTACGAATTTATTTTAAAAGCTCCTCGAGAATCTCAGAAGTCGGCGAGAAGTCTGAAGTCTGCACCATTGTTCAGCAAGTATCGAGTGTTGGTAGCAAGTTGATTTTGAAAAGCTGAACATGAGTAATAGGTGGTCAAAGTGACGTAACTGTCAAGGGTTTTAACAGTACAATCACTGACGTCACACCAGCTATTCTCACGCGCAGCTCTCAGTAGCTTAGCAGTTACCGGTGGAGGTATTCCAGACGGGTCTTGGTAAGCTCTAGCCAGATCTTTAACCTAATCGACAGAGGGATCGGGGGCTAACAACTTTATTCGGTAGATGGCCAGATCAATTCGAAATTCTCAAGCAAAGACCATGATTATTTTCTGCTGCCCACGTTACAATGAGTTAAAAACGGCCCCATTTTCTAAATTTTCCTCCATAATTTTGAAATTTGATCTACAAGGCTCATATGAACTCCATTGAAGTTAGCCTACCAGCAGCCGTGCTCCATCCAGCACTTCACTCACCTTGTTAGGTCTGATGGGGTCCTCAATGACAGCAGCCGGGGGCGCCTCCTCGGGCGGCAGGGGGCTGACAGGCTCCGGGAGCTCCGGCTCAGCAGGGGGTGCCAGCTCGGGAGGCGGCTCAGCCACCTCAGGGGCGGGTGGCACCGCCTCCTCATCAGAGCTGGGGGAGGGCGAGCGGGGTGGCACATCACTCACAGCATCGTTCTCAGGCGACTCATGCTCATCAGGGGCAGAGAAGGTTAGGAGGGAATGGGTCGAGTGTTTTTTATTTAATGTTGAGTCAAAGAAATTTGAAAATTTCGCTAACGGCCAAACATCCCATCATCCATTCACACATACTATTTTTGAGACTATTGAGCTATAATTACAGCTGAAGAACTTTGATTTTGAACTTTCATGCCAGTGTCGATCAATTGCGATAATGCAAAATCTATAATGCTACCCCATGTGATAAGAATGCGTTTCATGTTCCCAAGAAATGTGCCTTCGGCGCCCGTAACGTTCGTCGGTCGATCGAATGGAACCGGTCGATCGATCAACTCCATTTGAACGAATGATGTGTTTTTATGGTCCCTGTTGACTTGAATCGTGTTTAAATGAGCAATATTTAGTTTTTTCCCTGCTTAAGTTAAAGATTTTCTATTAAAAACACATCAGTCGATCAAATGAAGTTGATCGATCGACCGGTTCCATTCGATCGACCGACGAACGTTACATGCACCTTCGCCCTTCAAAGAATTTAATCTTTTTAAGCCTATTAGCTCCCAATAGCAAGGATGTATCTAAACACAGACATTTCGTTGATCCCCCCTCATGACTATTTCATGACAAAAAGATTTAAGATTACAGCAAGTATCTCATGGCAGCAGGTTCGGCAAAGCAGGTGCAACCTCATCTCGTCCGTTTTGATCTATGACGTATCCTAACGGATTTGGTAGGTATATTAGAGTAAAATCATTTGCCGATACAAGGGCCATCCGTTCCATTCATGTATCAACTATCACTGTCGTTTTGCCAGATCAATTGTCTTGATTCGAACTCTTAACTCCATATTTGACACCGATTTCAGCAAGCGCCACACAACACAACTACTCGATAACTACTATAAATTTGTATAACTAAGCACAGCTTATGGCATTTCTTACATTCTACTACATGTCTAACAACTTTGTTTATATAAATACCGATCAGAGCCATTTGAAATGGCGGGGTTTTCAGAATATCATCCATATAATCGACTGAGTTACAAGGGAATTGGCAAAAGGGCCGAAAAATTGAGTTCTGTCCATTTTCAAGCATATCAAAGAATGCATGAACAAATTTCATCGAAATTTTTAAAACGCGGAAAAATGAACAGCTATATTTTCCGCGCTTCAATCAAGCAATTAATTAATTTCGACGCGCGCGCGGAATTGAATTAATCTTTCCGCGCGCGGGACAAACATCGCAAAATATTTCTCGCGTCTTACGTTAAGTAGTTGTGAAATCTCTCAAACTCAGTAGATGTTCTAGCCCAAAATTGTCATGATTCTACATGTGGATTTACCTATTGATCCTCGACAAAGCATGCCGCGCGTGCCGTAGGAAACGCAAAAAAGCTCCAACTATTTTCCAAGAATATCTGCAAATGAGATCATGATACGGGCAAGGTTTCATCCAATCAAGCAGACGACTCGGCATGATCTATTACCCACTTCACTCTGTGATAATTACGTCCTAAAACTTGGGATGTGATATCAAGCAGACATAATGTAAGCCACAAGGAGACAAAGAGGATACTTTAATTCATGGATTACTGGGAAATCCATGACAATAATGAAGAGGAACCCCCATGTAGATCATGACGATTCCATGACAATTCTGCTGGAACATCTACTCCTCTAATTTACCAAAGAGGGACGTAACAATAATCACGTTGCGGAATGCAATGTGAATTTACTCGTATTTCTTCGCACCAAATTCCTGACCGATGACACAACGTCCCCAGAACAGCGTACACTCATCAGGGGCAGAGAAGGCAGGCCTAGAGAGAGGGGTGGAGGCCGGGTTAGTACGGTCCTTGCCATGGTATTGGATCTGAGAGGTTTGCTGCTGACTCTTCTTGGCTCGCATGGTCTCAGGGTCATCTGCTACGCTCATCTTAGTGCCCTTCATGGACTCGTTGTAGTTCTTGTGGTAGTTAATCTGAGGGAGGGTGGGTGTTAGTGGTTTACAAGGTTTACAAGGTTTTTACAAGGTTACAAGGTTTTTAAAAGGTTTACGAGGTTTAACAAGGTTTGTTTTACAAGGTTTACACAAGGGTGGGTGTTAGTGTGAACTTGTGTCCGTGCTTACTGGTGCACTAAATTAGTGTTTAGGTGAACTGGTGTCACAGTTGACTTGGTTTAAGGTAATCTGGTGACCTGGTGTCATGGTAGACTAGTGCTTAGATGAACTGGTGCCAAGGTTAGCTGGTGTCAGCGTAGATAACTGGTGTCAAAGTAGACAAGTAAATTCAAGAATTGGTGTAAATGTTAACTGGTGTCAGGGTAGAAAAGTGTCAACTGTCAAGGTAAACTGGTGTCAGGGTGGACTAGTTATTTTATTAGGCAAATTGGTGTCAAGGCGAATGGCATCTACTCATCTATGTCAAAGGGTACGTTAAATTTTCAAACTTAACACCGTTTACACAATATTCAATTAACTGGTATTTCATCATCCAGTCCTTTAGAGTACCACTGACCAGGTGCTATGCCGATATATCATGTAAGTGAACTAGTTAGCAGTAAGGAGAAACACGAAATTGGACAATTTGGTGCCCCCACAAACATAATGCTATTCAGCATCGTCGTTATTAAATCCTCATTTCACTCTCCCGCAATACAGTTTAACGAGAACCAAGCCCTGGTGGTACGTATTTCTCTCGACGAGAAACTAACGACTTTAACACATAACCGTTCTTTAACAGTAAAGTTACTGGTTTGTGGGTGCATATGATTTAAACTTCTCAAATGCAGTGTATAGATTTAAACTGGCAGAATACAGATTCACCAGGCTCTGCTTTTGTTGTAAAAGCAGCGCGATGAGAGTGTTAATAGAGCTAGACAAATGAGTTGAGTCGTTATAAGGATAAACGAGCCACGTCTAGTTATTAGGGGTCTAGGTGGCTGGCCGGTATATATGTAAACACAGCTTTCCGAGCCCAACACTTTTAAAATCCCTACATAATGCAATCTTACAGATGTGCGATTTGCATATTCAACTCAAAACTATACTATCTAGGGTAGAGTTTTCCATTAAATTAGCAACTCACAGGAGACCCTTGGATGGCTCGCCCAACTCGTGCCTTCATGATTTATTCAAAAGCTCGGAAACTATGATAATGGAGGTACCTGGATAGTAAATACCAGGACTGCTCATTAATCTGGAACATTTGTGTTGTAATTGCTGTGCCCGCTAAAGAAATGTGGCACCAATGCACCCTGTAGATCCTTATTAGAATATATCAAGATCTGAGAGGGTTAGATTGGTGCACATTACGTCATTACTATGGCTTTCAATGGTAAATTTGTCGTGTATGAGGTTGAACAGCTTTTCATTGTACCAAAGTGTGAAAGGCTCCAGGTATTTCGTAACTCAAGTATTGATATCTCAATAACAATAGAAAGACGTTCGCATTGAGGAGTGATCCAGACAATTTAGAAGTGACAGTTCACGAAGACATCACAGCTTGCGACACATCAACCCCAAGACAAGGCGTGTGCACGGACACCAAAATCACGTTTTAAAACCACGTTTTTGTAGCATCATCAGTATACCACCTCAATTCGTGATAAAGACTCTCTCACATGAGTGAGTGTGATGCTCATCTATATGGGTACACTTCCTGCTCAAGTTGGAATAATGGGGTCTACGTATATATATAGCTACATGCACTGTGGTCTCTGACATGCGCACACAACAAATAGGCAGTTGACATGACGTCATTATCATAGCATAACGTGGTATGTTGATGACGTTGAAGCACCTATTTCCGCGCATGATGTCTCTACATACACTGGGTGTACCTTGCTCTCTGTTCGGCAGGCTAGGAGTACAATGGTGATGCACGGGTATAGCTCTAGCAATATTCTCGCGCATAATAAGTAGGCGGTTAAGTTGTCGTTGTTGGCAGAGCGCCGTACATAGAAAGTTGATGAAATTCAACCGCCTATTTTTGGCGTGTACAGGGTTTACCATAGGATCTAATATATTATATACCAAGCACCAATAGTCATTGTATTTTCCAATGTATTGCAGAGGCAAGCAAGCAACCTAGCATGCCCCAGTGATTACGGTACCCCATGGTAAGGGTAGGAGTTATTGTACAATCTGTGATGAGTATTTCTAATGTCAGAGCAAGTTTATTGTTTGAAGGAGAAAGTTTCGTGATAGAGCTCCTGTCAATGGCGAAGAAAAAAAATACAATCTTCTTTATTTTCGTAAAAACACAAGCGCAATCTAACGACTTTACATTATCCCAATCGGTAGTCGGATATTTGTCCGACAATGATATCTGTCCAAAATCCAGCATGATATTTTCTGTCATATATCCGAAAATCCCATAACAATTTCTTCAAACTTTCCTAGCTTAATTTAAAGTTAGCCCTCCGAAACTTCCAAAAAGTGAACTCCTCAAAATAAGGCTTATGAAAACTACTGTGATTGTATTTTCCTGTTCGGCACATTAGTTTGCAGCCGAGATGTCTGTGAAAGTGCAAGTCGCCATTTCAGAATCCTCTAATCAAATATAATAATACGAACGAACTTCTGTCTAAATTTGACATGTCATCAAGCTGTATTTGGTATATTAACGTATATTATGAAATTTATTTCATTCCGGAAGACAAATGATCGCGTCTTAATTTGCACGCGCCGTAGTAATCTTGATTCTTTAATCAGGAATAATTAACTAATTAAAAGGAGGTTGAAAATATTAAATCAAAATCCTGAAAATAATTACGTTATAATTTCTGAAGAGAAAGGCTTGGGGAGACGGAAAAGATTTACGTAATTCATAAAATGGTATAATAATTTTAAGCTTACAACATGTACACAATGCAATGTGAATCTGGATGACGTAAGCTGGAAGTTCCCTTCAATAGTGTAATTTTTGATGACGTTATTATACATGATGGTTTCACAAAATACCGGACTTCTTCCCACGGAGCTTCTAGAAGTTTAAAAAATCTAGAATATCTAAGATAACGGCATATTCTCTTCTCATTATGCTTCCAACTAATACCTATCTAAACTTCTTTCATCATTGAATTGCTGATAAGTCCAATATCTAATATTGTGACATTAAAAGCTTCTTTACTTTGATTTCTGGCTTGCTGAACCCCGAAGAGTCATTTCAAAAACATCTAAGATTGCAATTGTGGCATTATTAACGTTTCCTAGCTGAGCCCTTAGGATGCTTCTCACAGATTTTAAAACATTCTGGGGATTACTGAGCTCTGAGATTTATACAAAATATCTAAGATTCTGACACCAATTTTCTTTCCTATCCGGATTGCTGAGCCCTGAGGTCTTTGGATGGATTTCCAAACACAATGCCTATCTTAAAGAAGTCACCTTCCTTCTTCCAGGATTACACTAAGGAGTAGTTTCACAGAATACTGGTGACCTGAGGATTTGAGGAATATTCACCAGGTAATTCTAAGTTAGTGTTCTTCACGTGACTACCGTCCCAGTACACAAAAACAAGCTTTGTGTACGAAGAGGAGGGTGAGAGAGAGGTGTTAAAGGGAGAGAAAGAAGAGGAGAAAGAGCAAATCACACATCATCAACTCACCACTCTAACCCATGATAATGACGTAACTCTCCTCCTATTATGCGCGCGGCGGCATACATAAGGGGTGTTAGAGGAGGAGGAGGATTATAGGAGTGTGATTTAAACATGCACAAAGCCTAGTGATCTCCGCAAGCAGGGATCCCCTGGAGCAGTACTAAGCGGTGTAAGTACTAAGCGGTTCAGAGTGACGTCATTATAAGGAGTTAGAATGGTGAGTTGATTACGTATGCCAGGGTATTATCCCGTGGTTTGTTGAGGGTAGAGGTGTATGGGTCAAGGAGGAGGATCTGCTGCTAAGACTCCCTTCTCATTCTGCAAGTGTGTACAATAAGTACATGGTATTTTAGATTATATTATAGATAGAGCGTGATGATGTAAGCCATCAATTCGTGATGCAGATATGAGACTAACAATCGATTTATGAATTATATCCCAATACCTTACAATCACTTTATATTTTCTACAAACATTAAATATATGACATAGTTATTCACAAGGCTGGGGATGAGTTACGACGGATCTACACTATAATATGCCTATAATATCCACCTAACAGGTAGAATAGTTCACTGCCTGAATTGGGTGAGAATAGAAGAGAGTCCTCGTACTAGTGTAATAAGTACAATTTGCTTATCTTGCGAAGTTCACCTATTCAGCTCCATGTGGTTATTTTAAAATTCACGGTATTTCAAAGAATGAACTACCCTGGAAAGGCTTGCCTCACGATAATAATATGAACAATCAGGGGACCAAACACTTGGTATGTCATAGCATTGCAAAGTGGAATGCTTTAACAAGAACCCAAGAAAGACCAAGTTTCAGGTTGTCATCACTGTCAAACACGAAAGATAGGCAGTGTGACGTCAGCAATTGAGTGATCTAAACCATGACAATGACTTCCCCTTCACCTGTCTAATCTTCGTGTTAGATCAATGAATAATCAGCTGACAAGCAGTGTTCGTTTGGCATAATAACATGAAGGGGAGGGGACGAGTGCTAGCGTCATGAAATTGCTGATATGAACAAGAGAGATCGAGTCATTGGCTGGGCATGCTGTATTGATAATTCAGGGTATTTACTATAACAATCAGAATTATCCAAGGACCAAATTCCAAGCAGATGTTTGATTATGGGATGTATAATTATGACAGCAATTTGTGGGCAGTTCATATGTCTAGAATTATAGGGCGCTCAATGAAGAATTCCTAATGACCCTCAATTGTATATTATCAAATGCACTGCGAAGGTTTTTCTGAAGAAATTCACTGAAATCTTTCTCAATCTTCATATGAACTTGACTCTTGAGTGGAAATTCTTGACAAACAGTATTTTGTTCAGAAATAAACGGATACTTCGTTTGTTCAGAAACGAAACTAAGAGCCAGTGTTGGAATGTTTTAATGGTCCTGTGAGCCACCAGCCCCCTAGAACCAGTCTTATAAAGTCTCTTCACATTACAATGCTATTTCACATTCCATTCGATCAGTGCACACCCATCAACTTTTGAGTAGCAAAACACTTGTCTACTTAAGAGCACTTGACTTTGGCAAAACATTTAAGTCTACTTGTGAATACCTGACTTTGGCAAAACACCCATCTACTTTTGAGTACCTACTACCTACCTGACTTTGCTAAAACACTTTCGTCACCAAGGGTTTCTTCAGAAAATAGCTATATTATAGTAGTATTTTAGTAGTATATTATAGGGCCGATGATTCAACCATGATATTGGGATTCAATTGAAGTGTAACGGGTGATGTATGAAATGTACGATCAGTTGATACAGTACACCATAGAAATATAATCATGTGTCCTCCCTACTCATATTATTGGGCGTGTAATTAAAGGTGTAACCCTAGAAACAAGTCACTGGAATGTAACCTGAGATGTGTAACATACCAGCCTGTGTCTAGGATCTCATTAACCTTTCATTCCGAATATGATAATATTGCCGTACGAAACATGTTGGAATGAGTTGCGTTAATTTGAGCTGTTCAAAATAATTTGAATCAATGAACATTGAACAAAATACTGAAATAATTCGTAACGCCGCGGCCACTTTAAACTGTAGCGCAACTGAAGAATTGCGCTCATGATCAATCTTATTCTTACCGATTTTATTTCCGAATCCGCATCATTATATCGATTCCGCATATTATATTCATTTTATTAGCATTGAATTTGGTTCTCAAGTTTCCAAACTAACAAATTTGAATTGGAATCGTGGAAAATATTACTGTTCACTTCTTACAAGAACAAATTGCCGGATTCTGTGTTCAAAAGTATATCATCAGTATTGACTACAGACTTACAGACATCCCAGTGGAATTTTTTGTACGTTGGCTGTAAATTAACTAATTAGAGTAAAAAGTGGCTTTTTCATTTTTTCAGCATGGGGTAATGACCATATTACTCTAGATATTAATCAAACACAACAACAGATATAGAGATATAGAGCTCTACTTTTGTAAACTTTTTGGGACTACCGGAAATTAACAATCTAGCAAGTACAGCAACCATGCATTTTTCCAATCTCAATGACAACAACTGTTTGCAGTTACTGGTACAGTAGGACATGTAATAGCAATCAACAATCTATAATGTCAAGTGTCAGTGGATAGTATTTTCGAAAAAGTATTTTAAAATCATTGCTTTTCTGCACTTGACAAAGCATTAAGAAATCTTAGAGGAAATGAAGGTATAGCAAAGTAACTATCCGAGTTCCAGTTAAATAATTCTGGTTATTTCCTTTCATCCTCAAAATATCACAGAATTTACATGTCCTCTTCAACTTGAAGCCGCATCTCCGTTGCAGACACATCGCTGAAGACCCCCTCGGTCGTGCAAGTGCAGGGCAGTCTCTTGTGTTGCCAAATCTGTGTGTACGGCACCATGATGATGCGAATAGGGTATTAGAAACTGTTCTGAAGCCTACAGTTCAATACTCAAACTTTCGTAACATAATTTTAAATGAGATTTCAGAGCAGTACAAAAGCACAAAGTTTCACCTTGCCACTACTAATTAGGTAGGCGCAAACTCATCAACTCAATATATCCCAGCAATGATTCGGGGTCAGATAATACTTCAGAAATGCAACCCCCCTCCCTCAGTGCAACTCACATGTACTTGAAGAGCATGGCCTCGCACTTGACCCTCTTGCCCGGGTTCGCCACGCAATTGTAGTCCGCCTGCAGGGTGTTCTCCACAGACAGCTCCTGTCCTGCGGAGTACTCGTAGCTGGCAGTCACCTCCACCGAGATCTTACCCTCCGCCAGGAAGGGAACCCCCGTCTTGAACTCCGTGCCCACCGTGACACTAGCCCCTGCAGTGTGGGTGAAGCTACTGGTCTCAGTCACTGTCTTGCTGACTGTGAAGGTGGTTGACTGCTCGGCAGTGGAGTCCCTGTTGTCGATGATCTGGAAACCCACTTGTTCCGGGGGCAGGGCCTGCACCATGCCTTGCTGCGAGTGGAACTCCACTCCACTCATCTCGTAGTCGTTTTCATTGATCTGCTTAGCGCAATCACACTGGATGTTGGCAAGACACCGCTGAGGTTCCACGGTGAACCATTCGTAGGATAGCTTCCAAGTCCTGTCCACGTCCACACTTCCGTCCTTCTGCGCTGACATGTAGCGTCCGTGGATGGACTGCAGCGCAATCTTGTCCTCGTACTGGTAGACCGTGAACTTCTCCCAACTCCCTGTCCAGTCTCTGTCCCACTCCAACTTGTGCTTGCTGGTGGCTGCCAGGAACTTGCCGTGGTGTGACTTGAGGAAGCCGCTGTCCTTGCCGTACTGAACGAAGGTGATCTGTTCCCAGCTCCCATACCTGTCTCTGTTCCACTCAACATCCCCGTCACTCTGAGCACTCAGGTACTTGCCGTGCACTGACTTCAGTCCGAAGGTGTCGCAGTTGAAGTACCCTCCACAGGGCACGTAGGACACCTCCCCTGAGGGGCTGTCATTCAGCTGCCAGTCCTGCCTCAGGGTGTACCAGTTCGTTCCTTCCTTCGTCACTCCGAAGCAGTCAGTCCGTGCTAGGCACTGTGCCTTGGCAGTGGTGAGGGAGGAGTAGTGGTACGTTCCAGAAGAGTAGGTGTAGAGGAACTTGTTATTGTGAACACACCACGTGGTCACTCCGCTGCTGAGAGCCAGTCCAGTGAGCCACAGCACCACCAAGCAGTGCCGCAGTGCTGCCATTATCTGTTGGTGGAGTGACAGAAAGATTACTAGGAAGTGGTTTTCAGGTTAATACGACTGACAACTGTAAACGCCGTTAAGGTTCTATTACGGTTTTCTATTCCATCAGAGAAATAAATACCTAAAATACCTAGCCTACTAGCCCAAACAAATTACGAAACACAACAAACAACTCAAATGGAAAAGAAATACACGCCCCGTCAAGTACTCAGTGAGAGGCAGAACGAAAGAACTCCTGGCTGCAACCAGAGAATGACACGCTCTTATTGACAATGTTATCTATAATGGGCACCATTTTAGTATCGGTTCGTGTTTCATATTAGTAATTATCAATTGATACCGGACAATCAGTACCTGTAATTGACAAGAGCCTGGTTTTCGCGCGCGGCATAAGATGGTGAGAGGTGCTGGGAAATCTGAGTAGTGAGTTAGAGAGTGTGTTATGACTAGAAGTATAGAGAAATGTGAGTGGTTTAAAAAACAACTTTCAAATTTCAGTTATTTCCTACCAGCGGAACAAAGTACTACGAATCTGACTCTAAAGGAGTTTAGAGAGTTCGAGTGAGTCACTCAAGATAGTAAGCAAGGGAGCTCCGGATCGGCGTGTAGCCGACCTATAAAGTGTCTGCGCGTCACATGTCACGGAAAGGTGTCGCCTCAAGGCATGGATCAAGGTAAATAAACTGAAGAGGGTATTATCCACGTAGGAATAATGCTAATTGACCCAACTAGGCCACGTCACTAGAATAATGTATCACAGTGATCTAATCAGGATATAGCCCTATATGGGTAATGAGGTAGATAAACACGGCTAGACACGTAGGGAGTGGTATCAGTCTCATTATCGGAAGGTCTATAGCCCCAATTAGTTAAACTAATATAACGGAACTCGGAAGTAAGTGATAGATTTCTGATATGATCAAGGTGTCCCGTAACATACACCAATATGAATCCTCCTTCCGTCGAGAATTCTCGCAGCAAACCATCGGAAATACGAAGATGTTGTTATGAGAGAATTATCGCTGATTTACACATTGGAACAAAAAAGTTCTACTCCTAACTTTTCTACTACTCTCCAATGATAGTGATGAGAGTTGACAGTCTTGAGCTTTTGTCGTAAACTTTTTACAGAACTCAAAGTTCCCATTGGGAAAGTAAATTCATCAGTTGAAACGTTTCCAAAATGGTAGGTTCTTCGTGAAAATGCACGTTCAGATCAGCGCGCGCTTCATGTAGCCATAGCAATGCGTGCAACTGATAAATGAGTGATTAACTAACGAATCGGAGTGTGTTATCCGAATGAGTCAGCTAATTGCGTTATCACACGATCCTACTTGGATAGATCTAGATGTTTCTGACTTCAACCAAGGTCCAGGTTTGAGCTCTTTCCTTCAGCCATACCACAGTATTTTTCCACTTGGGTCTGACGACCTTCGTCCGGATTGAACGCCTTCATAGATTTTCGAGTGCTCTTTTATGAAATTAAAGCCTTCGCAAGTTTTTCTCGCACTCTTGGGATTTTTATGGCCGTTTGACTCTTTGACTGCATGCTGTTTCTATTTCGGTTTCAAGTTTTTAATTGCTCCTTTATGAAATTCTTGCGCGCGTCACTATACCGTGCTTTTACAGGGTTGATATATCGATATATCACACCCGAATTATAACCAAATTGTATTAGAGATCAACACGAACCTTATTAATCTACTCAAAATCCAGTTTACAATTTAATCTTGGCTTCATGTAACATTTAATCTTGGCTTCATGTAGCATATCATAATTCCATCAACTTTAACTTGTATGTAGCCGTCTAGAGCCCACTGGTGGTAAGGGGTAATAATTACTACTTAGCCATTGCTCCACAGTGTGGATAAACAGTGGGGGTAAAGAGTGGGGGTAAAGAGTGGGGGTACAGAGTGGGGTTACAGTATTCAAGATTTAAATACTTATATTATTCAACCACAATAATTCAGCATTAACGATTAAGGATTTAAATTTTGTATGCATTCATAGGTAGGTATAATCTGAGTCAAATCTAGGTATTATCTAGCGTGAAGAATGATATAGTCATCATTCATGAATATAGGCTCACTATCTTCTTATCTTGATTCTCAAGGTATTATCTAAACTCTAGATTAAATTCAGGCGCAGACCTCACACAGTCCCCTTATATTATCAATCACACTGTGCAGTATGATTTAATCTTAGAACGATTATGAAAATCACCCAGATAATTGGGTATTTGAATTCAAATCCTTCTTTATGTGTCACCAGAATAATTGGGGTGTAATAATAATACTACAAAGGCTGATCAGACCCTCACACACAGACCTTTCTCTGCCTGCATGATCTCATATAATACGTTCTACGAACGAAGAACAACCTGGTTCACGCCATCAACTCACCTTTTTAAGCTCTGATAATGCCATCCCCCTCCAAAGTCCAGTATTCGTGCTCGGAGTATATTATAATGCACTCTGACACAACACACACATTTACAGAGAGGGTGCGATGGAGCCGGGAGAGAGGGAGGGGGAGAGAGGGATGGAGGGAGGGAGAGGGAGGGAGAGAGAGCTCCTACAAAAGATACAAGCTCCTAGGTGGTCCATTTCATGCGAGTTCTATACGTGTAACCGGGGTGTATGTGGCAGTGTTACATCATAATTACTATATCTATTGGTAGGTCATTGGTGGGACCACGACATGGGAACTTTATGATATCATCACGTCACGTATCTCACTTTCACCCTGGATCTGGGTGATGGCTGAACTCTACGTCTATAATCTATATTTCTATATGTGAATATGAATATTATATTCATCAAATGAGTCATGACAGTGTACAATGATAATAATCACAGATCGTGATTAGTGAATTATTCATGAACCGCAGCAAAACGATAATATGGTTGTATGGCTTACTATAAAACCGCTCATATTTGATGCCACAATAACTGATAAAACGGAAGGCATCGCCTTCCGCCGGTCCAATTGGTCCATGAGTACAATTCAGAGTCCCGAGGACTTATACCATCTAATTTGAGCGGGTTAATACCACCGGCGAAGACCGGAAGTGTTAATGATAAAATAGAAAATCAAAGGAGTACTGAGCTTCCTAGACTTGTATATGAGCCCATATTAGGTGACACAGATTCGGTCCAATGTGATACAGAGAGCAGCAGCAGCTTGTTCGATTTGGCCAGGAAGTCTTTGATCTACATTAACTTATAACCATTTCAATCAAAATATTTGGGCAGGAAGACTTTATAGCTAACGGACTTCAATAATTCATAGCTAAACAAACGCCTCTCACACTTTATAGATGGTTTGGACTGCTGATCAACATCATGTTTCAAAATGGCGAATCAAAAAATCGATTGATCCAACTATCCAAGTGGCTTGTTTTTCGTTGGTGACTCTATTATCAAATCCAACCCGACAGTATCGAGAAAATTAGCTGCAAAATCATGATTTTTTAGAATCACTTAACAATGCAGCATGCTGGATTTAAATGATTAACTTGTAAAAAACAAAAAAACTTGTATCAAACGACAGGCTCAGTCTACATTTTACAATTTCATGGTTCCATCTTTCTACAGAACCTAGCTCTTTGAATGGGTCTCAATCGCCATATTATGTTTCATCAGAAACCTAAATTCCGAACATGTCACAGCTATGTCTCCCTCTGAATGGCTGTCAATGAGTAATTTAGGAGACTGGTGAAAGGCACGCATTCCTAGCATACCCCCGATACATCCACATCATAGGTTACATTAGGTAGGATACTTGGTGGGAGATAAGAGGTATTTAGGCTACAATATCCTAGAACCTACTCCCACTAACAACATGTCGCAATTACATAGCTGAGGAGAGCGGGAGAGCATACACTACACGTCTCCATGGCCTGAGAGGACCACAGACCTGTCTGATTGGTAAATGAAGCTATGTGAAGGCTTCTCCAGTGAAGGAGTTGATAAAGAGACGAGAAGAGTGTGACAATTGTCCATTTGACAGCTCCAATATGTAATAATATGCTCTATTAATAATATATTGGAATATATAGGTATTTTGCAGTTCAACGGTATCAACATACACCTGAGCTAGTTTTGCAGGGCACACCAGGAATGATACGCTGCAACAGTATAAAGCCTCACAGGCAACAGTATTACATAATATTATATGAACATAATGAATAACATATATATCAGACTGGGTACCAAAATCAACACATACAAGGGTTTTGTTATGGACTGTGCTCTAGAAGTTAGGCAATGCTACGTCATCAGTTCAGCGATACAAACCATAGTAAAGTACGACAACTCCCATCAATATACGCGCGTGGCGTTCTGCTTACTATATACTTACTTTCATCACAGAAGTTAAAACCTAGAAATATGCGCGTATATACCGTGATTCTATGAGACCTGATATAGACTTTATCACATCCAGTCTCTTCTACTCTTCTAGTGCATGGGAATTCTAAGGAATCACCAGAGAAAACACACCATTTTTGACAATCTAGAAGTAGTTTTAAATGTATATATTCATCAGAGATTTACACGGAAACCCTCCCACGCCCTGTGACTATATCCACGCAGCAATTCCCTTGAGTATTATTATCACTGTTTACCAGCGCGTGTAATACAGCTGTAGGGCAGCAGTCAGATCAGCTTATATAGAACTACATGATACACGAGGCGGAGCCGAGTTTTATTTGCATCGAAATGATGGCGTATTAAATAAGATGGGCAGCATACTTGTCTGCAAAACGTGCATACAGTGCATGTGAAAAGTGAGAGAACCCTATTACCACTGTATATTTTGTATGGGTACTCAATAAATTATATGGATGTATATATACTACTATTGTTTGTTTTGACCTCCCCGACAACATTTCACAGAAATCTGATTTACTCAGAGCAAGGTTTTTCTCAGAAAATGATACTCTCAAATGTATAACTGTAATTTCAACTCAAATAAATGTCAATCCTTCAAAGTCGATTGCGAAATAGATATAGAATGCTTTAGCCCGCGCGACCTCAATCTCATATGCGTTGTAAAATAAAAGTGTAAAATTATTTCATTAAATATGTATGATATAAAAGTTTGGTCTCCTGGAGTAAAACCAACGTCATGTACGTATAGTTTAGTACAGTACATTCTACACGGTGAAACAGTGGGTGATGTGGTGTTGTGATGATGTTTAAACTCAGTGTACAGTGCTACTTCCATCGTTCAGCATCGTGTCACAGAGCTCCTATAGGAGCTCATAGATTATCACGAACACAGTGCTCAACGCTACTCAAATACCAAACTCCGTAATAAATTCGATATAAGTTTAGTAATATAGTACAGTATTATAATGTATCCGTTAGGTTTGTTAACAGTAATTACGAGCTTTTAGCGACTGTGCAGGTTGCAAATTATAATATGACTGTTCTAGAATTTCCTTGCCGCGCGCACAAGAATTTGGGAATTTGGGAAATCACGACATTTTAAAAGTTTTATCCGGAAGATTTTCCGGTAATAAGGACCTGTCAGATTAGAGGGCTTATTCTGGACCATGACGCTATCAAAATTATTATTATCATCATCTTTATTAAACATAGAACGTAGTAGGGTGGGGATGAAGTCCAGATCAACTCCTAATTGCACAGTTCACCGAGAATCAATACAAAATCGCTATCCGTTACTTACATATTGGTATTTAGCAGAGAAGAAAATCTAATATATATGTAGAAATATTCACATTTCAAGAGAAGCCATATATAAATTGTAACCAAATGCCAGAAAGTTGGGTGATCTCGATTTTGGGGGAGGAACCACGGTTCGAGTGCTCATGAAAGAGCCGCCGCCATCATGGGTCAATCATGGCTGAAGTTCGTAACCTAAGACTTAAAATTAATGGAATTGGGTTTTCGGTGTTGCATATTTTTCCTAAAAATGCGAATATAGCGACTTGAATTACATCAATTAAGTGCCTGTGATGCGCCGTACTTTGTGAGGCTTGAACCCGGAGTCGGTGCACTTAAACCTGTCAAGGAGATTAATTACTTCTCTATATAAGGTATTTAAAATGATTCTATAACGCCAATCAGAGAGGAATGATAGATTCGCCACTGTAGTGTCTATTTCAAGAGTACTCCGGATTTTGACTTTATGCAGTTGCTTTATACTTTTATATAAGTGTACATTTAATGTCATATATATTGGTTACCTGTCAAGACTCAAGAGACGAAAAAGTCAACTTTAAGAGTGTAATAAAAGGGCTGACAATATGACCAAATTTGGTGGCTTTGCCTTTTTGCATAATTACAGTTGTGGGTTGTTTCTTTTGTGTCTCACCACTCAATAACAAAAGTGATCTCAGCATCTTACTTGCACAAACCTTGTCCCGTACAAGTAAAGTGCTACATCATCCCAACACTGAATTAACCAACCAGTCAAATGATATTACTAGGGATATAGTAGTAAGTACTAAGTCAGATGCACCATTCCATGAAACAATATAAGGGATATTAGTTCCAAATAAGGTGAAGCAAACCAGTACATATTCGAAGGAATTACAATATTGATATTAATGTGTTAAGCTAAAAGTATTCTGGGAGATCAAGTATTTCTACTCTCTCTAGTACAGCCAACAGGAAGTTAAACCTTTTAAACTGTGTCCTGTCGTCATGAAGTTTATAATATCTTTAAAATGTGACTAACGAAATGAGGATAGAAAATAACACCCACATTCCAAGTCACACGTGCATGAACACACAGCAAATCCGTCAGACGGATTCTGTCTGAGGATAATGCGCTAGAAATATTCATATGCTCATATGAAATCCTAATTAGGATGTGAGAAATGCTGAGTTTCTTTGAACTCACACGTAGACTGAAGAATTTATCTTTATTCTTAGTATTGATCTTAGCACATTTCCGTTTATTTCACGAGAAGATTCAGTCTTATTATGATTGATGTAAAGAGTGAGAAGCATGGATCAAATGTCAGTGTGAATCACACTAAGCTCTTAGAGAATCTATAATTTGATATGTTGATAGCTAACGGTTACCAATTATCACTGAATCGGCTGAATCAGAAACATGGCTCTATCTTTAGTGCATTCAAATTGATTAGCAACACAGCCAAATACATACCTCATTAAAATTCAATTCAGACAATTGCAAGCATTCAAATTTATTTAGTCCAGTAATGAAATAAGGTAGATATATAATTTCAAATTTCCAAAGTTTCGCCAATCAATTTCTCCTCCAACCACTAACAACTTTACAAAAATCATGAAAATTGATCTGAGAAGCTTGTTGTGACATCACGACACTGCAGACCACGTGACATGCTCATATTTCATTATTTTCTGAGGGAATGCGAAGGGAATTCCCCACACACTTGCTGTGATGACGACTAGAAATTAACATGAATATCGCTGCTACCCAACACACTCCCACTCAAAAGACGTGGTATATTATGCACATATATCCAGGTTGAGAACATGTCTTTCTATTATAAGCTCTCCTCCGGATAACAAGCGTCAGAAAGTGACGTTGTTATCCTGATTTAAAGTGATGAGTTGATGACGAACTACTGTCTAGTATTATCTAGAGTGCACTGCCACATTTACACCAAGTAATTAATTCTCGGGTGTTTGTGTGTTTTAGTAGTGGTTATTATGTCATTTTGAGTTGTGCGGACAAACGGGGGAAAGAGTAGAATTGCAAACTTCGTAAAACGTCTTTTGTACATTACTCACGATACATGGTAGTCGCAGTGGCTGGAATATGAAGTGTGTCTGATGTTAAATACGTATTGCTCATGGGTTGGTGTCCGTGAATAAACTAATAAATTAGCCACTTTCACTTCACGATCACATTGAAGGTTTGCTTATTGTGATTTGGTGGTGAAAATTTCAACCAAGATTGTTATATTTAGTCAAGCTCATGAATATGACAGATGAAAATTAATAAATTAATATACGATCATTCAACTTATCAAACTGAGGTTGTCAGTTTGCTTCTTGAGTCTCATGTTTTCAGGTGTGTCCGCCACAGGTGTAAACTTGGTGGTGGGGTAATGCGTGAGGGGAGAATAAGTCAGGATTATTTCATGACAACCTGAATTTTCCGATGGAAAGTTGAGAACAAACTAACGTTAAGATTAATTACCGACCATAAACACAATATATTGAATATTCTGATCAAAATATCATATTTGATCTGAAAACAAAGTCGTCTTTGATCCATCATATGATCTTTATTATTTAAAGAGCAAAAAAAGTGCCTTATAATAAGTTTTTGATTTGATGTGGGCATTGGATGAACATTGTACATACACAACAATCACATCCCGAGAGGGATATGTACTGTATAACTTGTATGGAACGTATGTTCAGATAAGATTTACTTAAAATACTTCATGATGGTCAAGGTAATAACGATTTATTGACTTATTGTGAAATATCTATATCTAAAGGGAAAGATTTCTTAAACTCACAAAAATTGCACCCAATGCAAATGCTTGGTAGAACTTCAATGATAAATTTTTACATTAACCTAAACTAAGCCCTTTTCCAAAGTAAACTTGAGGTTTTGCAAGCACCGCTTCCCATTAAAGGGCCAGAACCTGATTTTTCCGTCAAGACTCGGTACGTTGCAATCATAACGCAATAATTAATGCCCGACCTATGTATAAATTCATTATGCTGTATGCAAACATATCAGGTAGAATTGAGGACTTTACCTCAATATAGATATAAATTATTAGTTTCTATCCTTCTGCTTTTCTAAAGCTTACTGAAGATTCGAATTTATAGTTCAAATTATTCATGAACTAGCAGGCCCGTTGGGCCTGCAAATACACAGCTCACTCGGCGCTGCTACGCAGCACCTCGTTCGCAAATTCCACACCCGGCCACAATTCAAATCAACTAAATGCTTTTTACCGCATCAAAAAATTCTAATCCGTTCAAAGGTTACGGATCAACGCACTCAAAACAGCATTTAACAGAAATGAACGCGCGCAAATCACATTACACGTGTAACCATAGCAACGCGCGCGCCTATATCCATACTGCACGTGGGCGCTCTAAAATGTGTCTACAAAAGGACAAAAAACGTGACGTACAAAGAAAAAACACGATTTGCGACTTTATAAGTAAGATCACAAGTTCAACACATCACATAAATGGAATGATACAGTCTGGAGATGAAATTCATATCATATAAATTTTACTCCTTTTCAGAAAGGGCATATTTAAATTTCTTCGCCAAGTGGGGATAAGTTACCGAGCTGAATATGTTACAGTTGTAAGCTGAAGGATTCGATCTGACCCAGTTGAGGAAGCCATCTTCACCCCACTTAGGACCCCAACTGTTCTTTATTATGTAGTACCTGACAGTGTACCCCACTATGGCCATGGCGTGAGACTGGCCCTTGGAACACTTAGTGTCCCTCCAATCATAGGGTCCGCCTATGTAATCTTCCAGGTCTGCATCCTGGGTGTGCATGGATATCCCCACCGGAGATATATTAGCAAGAGTTGCTATGATGTTCTCCTCACTGTTATCTTCTATTTGAACTTGCCGTATTTGATCGATCTGATAACCACTAAGGGCGTTGGAATGCCTTGCCTGGGTGATCCATTTGCAATCCTTAACTTTCTGTCGATCAGGCACAGCTGATCGTGAAGCAAGGCGCCCTTTTTCATGGATCCACAGCCACGCTTTTTCCTTGTTACCTCCAAGTCCATCGTTGTACTCTTCAGTGCCATAGTAAACGCAATCGATCAGTTCTTGGCTGGACAGTTCTTTGAGTTTGCCCTTGAACACCCTCAACTGGGCTTCTAGAGGTACAATTGCTGTATGTGCCCAGCAGTTAGGACCTATCTGCGTTTGTACAGGAGACACCGCGTTTTGGTCCCTCCAATCCCAGCGCATGGGCAGGTACCCAAAGTACCCTCCGGATTGTCGAGCTTGTAATGCCAGACCTTGCTGAGATCGGGCCTGCACCGTCACCAGACCTGAAGAGGTGGCTGTTTGGTTGTCTCCATGGTGGATCGACTTCTCACACTCAGTCATATGCGCCATAAAAGTGATCCCGACATCCCAAGAGACACTTTTCTCAGTCTTCTTCCTCTGAATGTTAAGCAGGAACTGCCTGAAGATCTCCAGTCTTTGAGGTGTTTCCCTGGAGTGGTGGTCCACGGAATGTTCTTCTTTATACTCCTCGTACAGCTCTTCAAGTTTCTCTGTAGACTTCAGAGCGGCATCGATCTGCAAATCTAGCTTACCCTCACATTTCTTCTTGTAGGGCCAACTTGCTCCCAAGGAGGACAGAATGGACAGTGCCAAAATGATATGAAGCATGTATGCTAAGTGAAAGAGTTTACAAGCACACTTTCAACATATGTTATGAAAAAAACGAATAAATGGCCCATTTTATACTGCACCAATCGGCTACAAGTTGAAGACAAATTACCAACTGCTTGATAATATTATAAGGGACGAAACAACAAAAAATTCAATTACCAATGGACACTATAGAAATTAAATAATTGATTTAGCCAATTTCTAATTAAAGTTAGTGCAGTATATCAATTTCGAGACAGAATATGTTTTCAATAAGCATCCTTAGTGATAGACCCCTTTTAGAATGATATTTTTATTAACATTATTCAACCTACATTCATATCTTCTCGACCAGCAGATGGGTACTTATTCAACATGATTGTTAATTCAATTACTGCTTCAAAAACTCAATCAGAACTTATCTAATTGAGTTAATCAAGTAACAAAGGATGATTCCTTTTCTCAGAAGCATTATGTTTTTTTCTTTACTTTTGTTGTGTACTGGTGATTGGTGTGATAATTTCGTTTAACACATCACTCTGCTCCATGATTGATACTTAATATAATATTTCTGAAAGAGAATGAGTCAATAGCCAGTTGTCTGATGCACGCTAAAAACTCTAATCTCAATTTCTATCTTCAACATGGCAATATTAAGTAGGTATAAGGTATACTACTCACGTGTTACAATAGGGCAACTTGTTGTATCCCTTATATGTCTTCAAGGATAGAGTCACTTTGCATGTTTCACAAGTGAAGCAGCCTTTGTGCCAGATCTGTGGGGAATGGTATTATTTTCTGTGACATATTCCTGAATAAAAACAAAACCATTTATATATTCATCATGAAATGGCTTCATGTTAGCATCAAGTAAATTGCCTTAATCGTGACAATTTCTAGAGATCAATGAAAGGCTAAAAACAAGGTCCAAATTGGCATACATATATATTATATAAAATGGTGCATGTAAGGTCGATATGACCACCTGGTGTTCCAGCTATAATACATGCAGCAGGCCCTTTGAATAAACATTAGACATAATATGAGCTCTTTCAGTTACACAGGCAGCATTGTGTCATTAAACAATGGCTTGTACAATAGGAGGAATACTGAATCTGCATAATCAGTAATCACTCCTAACACCTCTGTGGGTTAATGAGTGTAATCTTACACAAATAGGTGTAATTGGTTGCTGTGTGATGAATTGAAGAGTAAGGCAAAATAGCCAAGTGCAAGCATATGAGAATTTATTGCTAGCCTATTAGGTGTGTTGCAGATCTTGTGAAACATATATTCAATTTTTCAGAGTATGGAACCTTAGCTAGACATATTATGAAGCTCATAAGCTGACAATAAAGATCAAAATCTCCATAATATGACATTTGAAAGTTTTGAAAATCGACTGCAAATCATGTGGTCCTTATCATTATCAGCCCTCACAACAGTCTACGTAAGGATACCTAGTGTTCCATCCATGAACTTAAACATTATCCATTGACATAACAAAGGTAAATTGCATCCAAATGTATCTCAATTTGCCTCATTACAATGAAATATTCCACCATGAATCATGGATGTGTGACATGGTAAGAGTGAATGCAACTGAATTATGGTCAAATGATCAGCAGATCTTGTCAAGGACACTGAGTTTATCAACAGGATACACTGTTTTAGTACAGCGAGCACACGATGCATTCATGGCTCAAAATATAGTTCAGTGAGTATTCAATTCAATTAATTCAAGAATATTTTATTCTTATAAGTTAATTTGAATGCATTAAAGCTATCACAGTTTAAACATCCTAAACGCTGAGGTAGTTAGATGATGCCTGTACACTACTAATCTTGATGTGACTCACATGCTGCTCACCACATTACATTACCTATTGGGATCATGTTGGTGTTCAAGTATAGTTTTTTTGAAGGTTTTGCTTCTATTCCAACAGCTGTAACAGCCAATGACAGGAATTGAAGGATTCAAGTGTAATCAAGCCAGTGACAGTTAAGGAAGTGTAATCCATACTTTCTTTGCCCGAGACTTCACTGCAATGGGAAGCTCCTCATTTAACCCTCCTGCACAGTTTCCTGTATGCTCGGCTGAGTGAATCATGTGGCTGCTTAAGAGAGAGTTCTCACCCTTAGTGCAGTAAGCATGGCTGGGAATCAAACCACCAACCTCTTGATTGAAAGTATGATGCCTTAACCACTGCACTACCTAGCCACAAAGGGAAAGGTTTTGTAGATTGATTTTTAGTATGCTTGTAGTATACCTGTACACCTTAATAGACTTTGGATTCTGAAATTGTATGTCTAGGAATCCCACTCCTTTATCATAAAATGCATTTTGAATAAATTAATTAATTACTTCTTAATTACAAACAATGTGTCACCGGGTTATAATAATTTAAATTAAAAAATAAATAAATAGTCTTTTAGAGTTTTAAACTTAACAACACTGCTAATTACAATCAAATTTGAGGAAGGTGCTTATCACCATATGGAGTTTTCTGAAGATGAGAGTTAATATAATCATTTTATATGTTGTATTCTCGAAACTGGCAGTAAATCAGTGGTGAAAAGTAGATCTGATTTGAATCCATTATTGCATTTTTAGTGTTTCACTATGGGGTCCCCCTCAGTCAATGCTATAAGCAATCAAGTTCAACAAATAAATAGTCTATTAAATAAATACTATAGGTTTGATTAAAGATGTACACACGCCCTCTAGTTGCAGGGAAAGATGAGACTACTAGTTAATTCAAAACAGACATGAGCAAGTATTGATCCGGTCTAAGGGAACAGCTGCAAAACAAAGGTTTTATAAGATACTATGCAATACCATTCCATATTATTATCAACTCGAACATTTATTGGAACATAATTCATGCAAGATCCATTGGTCAAGTATAAATCACATAGCTTAAATTATCCTAGAATATCAATTAAAATGTCAAAATACAGAATCAAGTCCACTTCTTAATACAGTAAGCTCCAATTACGATGTTAACAATAGATTAAAACAGTAATTTTAACAAGAAGGGGGGGGGGGGTAAGGCAAACTTTGGCAAACTATGGCAAACTTTGGCAAACACTTTATTTGGCAAACTCCAAAAAGAGTGGAAGCATTTGCCAAAGTTTGCCAAAGTTTACCAAAATAAAACACCTTTTGAGCACTTTGGCAACACTTTAAGTACCCATAATATACTTTTCAAGGATGCTGAATCGATTCCCAAGGTCTTTTCACATTTTGACGTTACCCAGAAGCTGTAGCAGAGAGCACATCATCCACATTGAATAGAGTAGCAGCCTAAAGTCAATGGTAAGGCCCCACCATAACCACTGGTCACCAGTTTCCATGGATTCCTGCAGCATAACCCAACACAACGGTGTTGAGAATGCTTATTGCCTAGTGAAGGCTTAGTGGCGCCTAGTGGAGGCTGGTTGGAGCCTAGTGGAGGCTGCGTGGAGCCTCTCAGCCTAGTGGAGGCTGCATGAAGCCTAGTGGAGGCTGTGCGGTGTCTAGCGGAGGCTGAATGGTGCCAAGTGGAGGTTGGTTGGTTTCAAGTGGAGGCTGAGTGGATACTGAGTGGAGCCTTATGGAGGCTTTGTGGAGCCTTATGGAGGCTGATTGGAGCCTAGTGGTCAGTGAGACTGAGTAGAGTCTAATGAACGATGTGGAGCCTAGTGGAGGATAAGTGGAGCCTAGTAGAGGCTGGGTGGAGCTCAGTGGAGGCTGAGTGGAGGCTGAGTGGAGCCTAGTGGTCAGCGGAGGCTGTGTGGAGCCCAGTAGAGGCTGGGTGGAACCTAGTGGAAACTGAATGAAGCCTAGTGGAGGCTGAATGGAGCCTAGTGGAACCTAGTGGCGGCTGTGTGGGGCCTAGTGGTTCAGTGGAGGCTGAGTGGAGCCTAGTTGAGGCTGGTTGGAGTCTAGTGGAGGCTGTGTGGGGCCTAGTACAGTGGAGGCTGAGTGGAGCCTAATGGAATCTGAAGGGAGCCTAATGGAGGCTGTGTGGGGCCTAGTGGAGGCTGAGTGGAGCCTGATGGAATCTGAAGGGAGCCTAATGGAGGCTGAGTGTAGCCTAGTGGAGGCTACTTGGTGCCTAGTAGAGGCTGAATGGAGCCTAGTGGAGCCTAGCGGAGGCTCAATGGAGCCTAGTGGAGGCCGAGTGGAGCCTAGTGGAGCCTAGTGGAGGCCGAGTGGAGCCGAGTGGAGACTGACTGGAGGATAATTGGTGCCTAGTGGAGGCTTTGTGGAGCCTAGTGGAGGCTATTTGGTGCCTATGGAGGCTGAGTAGTGCCTAGTGGAGGCCAAGTGGAGTCTTGTGGAGGCTGAATGGAGCCTAGTGGAGGCTGTGTGGTCATGTGGAGCCTAGTGGAGGCTTCTTGGTGCCTAGTGGATGCTGAATGGAGCCTAGTGGAGGCTGATTGGAGCCTAGTGGAGGTTTAACGTAGACTAGTGGAGGCTGAGTAATTCCTAGTGGATGCTGGGTGGAGCCTAGTGGAGCATAGTGGAGGCTGGGTGGAGCCTAGTGGAGGCTGCGTGGAGCCTCTCAGCCTAGTGGAGGCTGCATGAAGCCTAGTGGAGGCTGTGCGGTGTCTAGCGGAGGCTGAATGGTGCCAAGTGGAGGTTGGTTGGAGCCAAGTGGAGGCTGAGTGGATACTGAGTGGAGCCTTATGGAGGCTTTGTGGAGCCTTATGGAAGCTGATTGGAGCCTAGTGGTCAGTGGAGACTGAGTAGAGTCTAATGAACGATGTGTGGAGCCTAGTGGAGGATAAGTGGAGCCTAGTAGAGGCTGGGTGGAGCTCAGTGGAGGCTGAGTGGAGGCTGAGTGGAGCCTAATGGAATCTGAAGGGAGCCTAATGGAGGCTGTGTGGGGCCTAGTGGAGGCTGAGTGGAGCCTAATGGAATCTGATAGGAGCCTAATGGAGGCTAAGTGTAGCCTAGTGGAGGCTACTTGGTGC
This sequence comes from Beroe forskalii, assembly GCA_011033025.1. Taxonomy (NCBI): domain Eukaryota; kingdom Metazoa; phylum Ctenophora; class Nuda; order Beroida; family Beroidae; genus Beroe; species Beroe forskalii. Next base: position 52,260 of record WFMF01000628.1, on the reverse strand, counting down.
CTAGTAGAGGCTGAATGGAGCCTAGTGGAGGCTCAATGGAGCCTAGTGGAGGCCGAGTGGAGCCTAGTGGAGGCCGAGTGGAGCCGAGTGGAGACTGACTGGAGGATAATTGGTGCCTAGTGGAGGCTTTGTGGAGCCTGGTGGAGGCTATTTGGTGCCTATGGAGGCTGAGTAGTGCCTAGTGGAGCCTAGTGGAGCCTAGTGAAGGTTAATGGAGACTAGTGGAGGCTGTGTGGAGCCTAGTGGAGGTTAATGGAGACTAGTGGAGGCTGAGTGGAGCCTAGTGGAGGTTGTGGAGCCTAGTGAAGGCTACTTGGTGCCTAGTGGATGCTGGATGGAGTCTAGTGGAGGCCGAGTGGGAGCCTAGAGGAGGCTGAGTGGTGCCTAGTGGAGGCCAAGTGGAGCCTTGTAGGCTGAATGGAGCCTAGTGGAGGCTGTGTGGTCATGTGGACTAGTGGAGGCTTCGCGGTGCCTAGTGGATGCTGAATGGAGCCTAGTGGAGGCTGATTGGAGCCTAGTGGAGGTTTAACGAAGACTAGTGGAGGCTGAGTAATTCCTAGTGGATGCTGAGTGGAGCCTAGTGGAGGCCGAGTGGAGCCTAGAGGAGGCTACTTGGTGCCAAGTGGAGGCTGGGTGGAGACTAGTGGAGGCTGTGTGGAGCCTAGTGGAGGCTGTGTAGTGTGTGGTGCCTAGTGGAGCCTCAGCAGGCTGTTGAGTGATTCCTAGTGGATGCTGAGTGGAGCCTAGTGGAGGTTGTGGAGCCTAGTGAATGCTGAATTGAGCCTAGTGGATGCTGAGTGGAGGTTGTGTGGAGCCTAGTGGAGGCTGAGTGGGTCCTAATGGGCTGAGTGGAGGATAGTTGGGGCTGTCTGAAAGTTTGAATCCATGAATTGTTTTTTTAGTGCACATTTTACCAGTTTTATGGAGGCTAATTGATTTAGGCTCCACTCAGCCTCCAAATTGCTTCCACTAGCCTCCATAAATTAATGCTTTAGCCTCCACGAAAATGTTGTATTTTATTTTCCGTTGAGGCTAATGGAGGCTGATTCTTCAGACTTTAGTGGAGCCTAGTGGAGGTGAAACCAAAATTTTAGCCTCCATTGAGGCTGAGTGGAGGCTAATGGAGGCTAATTAGCCACCACAGTGGAGGCTAATTAGCCACCACAGTGGAGGCTATTCTTTCGAAAATTAGCCTATTGCAACCATTAGCCTCCATGGAGGCTCATTCTTGAATTAGCCTCCACTCAGCCTCCATGGATGCTAATGGAGGCTAATGTTGGTCATATTCCTGTGGTACCATTTTGCCGAAGACAGGTTATCTTATGAACTAGTAGTAGATAGTAGATACATGCATCCATGCCTGGAAATTATAAAGATCTTTCTTCTTGAACCAAAAGGTTCTCGAAATTTTCTAACCCTGGTCCTTAACGATACCTTTTTGTAAACAATGGGGTGCTTGCAGAGGGAAGGTCCAGGCGTGGACACCAGTAAAGCCTCGAAGGGGAAGGTATGAATGAAAATTAAGCATTGGAAATCGATTCAGCTTCCTCAAAAACCATTATGCAAACGTCCTGCATGCACAGTGGACAGGAAATCAGAAATAACAAAATTTTGGGGGTATTTTTGGCAAACTTTGGCAAATTTTGGCAAACTTTGGCAAACTATGGCAAACTTTGGCAAACACTTTTTTTGGCAAACTCCAAAAAAAGTGGAAGCGTTTGCCAAAGTTTGCCAAAGTTTGCCTTACCCCCCCCCCCCCAAGAAGAAAGTAGCTGATCTCCAAACTTCGAAGTGGCACAGATATATTTGACCTGTTTTTTTTTAATTAATTCAATTAATTCTGATGTACTATGGTTGAGGGTAAGTCCAAGTCTGTGATGCAGTTCGATAGTTTCTGGATTGGTCTCATCTTCAACATTGAAAATGAGAGGAATATGAAAATTATACTCAAACTTGCTGATTGAAAAGGATAGATTGTCTCTGTGTACTGACTGAAAGTTTTCACATTCTAAGACTTGGTGAGGTGAATCTGGCAACAGACTATGTGAAGTCTTGCATTTTGAACAATGCTATCATTAAAAAGAAAGTCTTGAATTTTGAACAATGCTATTATTAAAAAGAAACCATACCATGTAAGTCCATAAAAATTTTATGATAATAACTCGCTGACCTGGTGGGCCTGCTAATAAAAGCTCACTTGGCACTGCCATGCAGCACATCGTTTGCAAGTTTCACTTTTCAGCCATTGCTACTCAAATTTTCGAAAAATTTTGACCACATTAAAATATTCGGATCAGAACCAAATTAGAAGTTCAGTGGAGATCAGTAATAAAATTAACAAAGCAGGAAGTGAAATTCAAAGTTCTCATGTAACCATAGCAACACTAGCACAGTAGCACTTTCTGCAGCTGCACCCTTCACATGCATGCCAACACAAAATCCATAAGTATGAGTATAATGATTTTACTATTTAGTAACACAATTTACTTCATTAAAATAAGCTAATAAATTTCATTTTTCGTTTCCACACCTTGAATCCAAGTTCCTAGGTCCGGAAAGATGTTTGTACGCGCCGCGCGCTTACCTGAGGGACCCTAGTTTCACACGCGCGCGGCGCCGCGGCGCCTTGCTTCGCGACGTCCCTGTTTAAGGTTAGGGGAACATGAACATATGCTTATACGCGCCCGCATTCCTAAGCCCGCATAGGTGTGCGTACGCGCGCCGCGCTACCCTACGGGTTCTGAGGCCAGGAAGTGCATGCGCCGCGCAACGCAGACAGGGATATACGTGTTTAGCAAGCGCCCGCAGCTCAAATGCTGGGAGGAACATGAACAACGGCGCGTCTTCCCTTAACCAGGGGCGTCGCGAAACGCTTGCCACGCCGCGCACTCCGTGCGCGTAACCAGGGTCCCGGTCTTAGTTAGGGCAACGGCGCGTCGGCCGTCGCGGCGTCGCGCGCGCAGAACAGGGCCCTGGTTAGGCCAATGGTTAGGGCAAAAGTTTAATTAACTTAATTTAACATCAATATGCATATGTTATACGTGCGTCAATATGTCAAATATATCAAATTCATCAATTTGAAACAACATAATAAAACATCATAAAAAACAGCATAACAACAACATAAAAAACAACATAAAAACATAAAACAACCTCATTAAAAGCTCTCGGAATTTGAAAACCCCAAAAGCTGAGGTAGGTATCTGGTATTGGACTGAAGATACCTGCACACCATTCATCTTCTTGTGACTCACTTGGATCCTACTGCTCTCAACATTGCATTACCTAAAGGGATCATGTTGGTGTTCAAGTATGGAGTTAGAGAAAAGTCTTGCAGATTGATGTCTTGAAGAAAGATTTCTTTTTAATTCAAATATGTTTTAACCCTGATTTTCAGGAGAAGCATCTCTCAAGATGGAGTATTGGATCAGGATGCATGCCACTTGCATCAATTTTTATTAATGTTCAATATAAAAGGTCACAAATAACCCGGATCCATCCACCAGCCTTCTACTTCTCTTCACGAAGTGTGTTGCTTAATTTCTTCATGCTAGGAGTACAAACAAAGACCAAAGAGCAAGTTTCAGTTTCATTCAGGCAGGTGGTCACTGCACTTGATGGTGCTATACCATGGTACCAGGGGGTGACTGCTGGGGACCTACCTCATAAAAAGCTCTCGCAATTTAAACACCCCGAAAGCTGAGGTAGGTATTGGACTGAAGATTCCTGCACACCACTTATCTTGGTGTGACTCACTTGGATCCTACTGCTCTCCACATTGCATTACCTAATAGTAAAGAGATCATGTTGGTGTTCAAGTATGGAGTTGGAAAAAAAGTCTTGCAGATTGATGTCTTGTAGAAAGATTTCTTTTTAATTCAAACAACATAATTTTATATTTTACTGCAGACAAAATATTGACAGCAGACTTGATTGACCATGCATTGGCATGAATTTATTAAAATCCAATATATTGATTAACAACCCTCTGTTCTCTCGTTTGTAGAACAAATACAGCCATCTTTGTAGACACAGAACTCTCCATCAGCTCCAACTGTAGTCCAAACTCAAAAAAAGTGGATTGGGACAGGGAAAAATGAGACATTTGAGACAAATTGTACAATTTGCTAATTTGGACAAATGAGACAGAGTAAATGGAACAAAGGGGACATAAAAAAGGGCAATTGGAACAAATGGGACACAAAAAGTGACAATTGGGACAAATGGGGCTGATAAGATGGAACGAATGGGACTCAAAAAGTGAATGCAGACTGGGACAGTTGGGACAAATGGGAAAATTAGGACAGATAAGAAGAAAAATGGGACAAAAGTGCCAGAGAAAACTGGGGCTAAAATGAAGGTGTTTTTGAGCAGCAGTTTAGTGTTTTTCCTCTCACAGCCTGTTACAAAGTGGCACTTGCTGCATTGCAACTGCCACTTGGATCATTGATGTTAAAAATGATAAAAATGATTGATGTTAAAAATGTTTTTGAAGTATATGGAACCTTTATTATGCATTTATTATTAAACTTTCATAATGTTTTCATTAATTTTCTGTTCAAGTTTGATCTTTTAACCTGATTATACTCCACGTATTAGAAATTGGTGGATTGTTTGGATTTTCAAGAGCCTAATACGTGATTTCCTTCATATATGATACCAAATGGACCAATCATATGGTTGGCAATATCAGATACAACTATCTGGTTGGTCCATTTGGTATGACACACATAGGAGATCAGTAGATCACATGATAAGATGTGGAAAATCGGAGCAATCCACCAATTTCTGATATGCAGAGTATAGTGATGAAACCATACCTTAAATTATTATTAGGAAATATTTGAGCATGTCAATTGAAGTACTAAAGAGAGCTCCTGATGAGTTGGTGCAAGCAGCAAAGCGTGCAAAACAGGAAGTACAGAAAGTCCCTGATAGTATGCCCCCAAGAACATCAGATCTTGCAGCACCAATAATGCATCTAACAGGACATGCAGCTGAGGTTAATTTTGATTTGAATATTGAGTTATTAGTTTGTTGCTGTAGGTATCAAAGTTTTAGGAACAGAACCATTATCTTCATATTTAGCTAGTAGCTACTAATTGTTGTGCTATATTATATTTCAGGTGTTTTGCTGTAAATTTGGACCTTTTGGAGATATCCTGGCAAGTGCAGGATTTGACAGGCAAATATTCATATGGAATGTGTTCGGGGAGTGTGAAAACATAGCTTGTTTGCCTGGTAAGTAGTCAAATAATGCCATTATTTTTAAGTGAAAAAGGGGTTATATTAAAGAATTCACAATCACATCAAAATTTGGGACCAGTTTGTTCATAAGACTGATAAATTCAACATTCATTACCAACTCAAATAGATTAAACAAATATCCCAACATCAACCTCAATGCATAAACTGGTTTCAAAAGCACTTTAAATGCATTTGACAAGGATTGTGCCCATTTTGCATGTAGTTCCGTAATTACATATTTGAATTTAATTTAATATCATTTGATTCTCCTACTTGCTCTTCTATAGTCCGATGTGTGTGAATTAATGAGCACAGATAATAAAATGTGGGCGGATCTGGGCGGATCTGCTTTTTATCAGTTTTCTCATTGCTTTTTATCAGTTTTCTCATTGCTTTTTATCAGTTTTCTCATTGCTTTTTATCAGTTTTCATTGCTTTTTATCAGTTTTCGTTGCTTTTTTATCAGTTTTCTTGTGCGTGTTGAATTCAGTGCTCTGTTATCAGCACACAGTAACTCGCACTCAGCAACATTTCATTGTGCATCACCGTGTACACACTGTACACAAAATGGACTTTTCATTGGACAATCTGTACAAATTGGAAAAAGACGTGGACTCTGTGTTCAGTGGTTTGTTCGGAGCTAATTGGGAGGAGATCACCAAGACTGCAGTCATGAAGCTTGACAAGTCGTCTCTGTCAACCCTTGTCTTATCAGCTGTGGGTGTGCTGGGAAAGAGTAAGGCTATGCCTAGATCAGCAGCTGTGTGCGTGGAAGGAATGAACAAGGAGCAGATTGAGATTCAGAGATCACTTCTCAAATCTAAACTCCAGGAGAGCCTGCTGAAGAGTAACACCGATCAGATTGAAGCGCTGCAGACGACAGTGAAGAAGGAGATGAGAAGTTTTAGTGACGTGGTGAAGCAGGGCTGCGACGAGAGGATCACTGCGACTCAAGTCAAAGCTGCAGTCAAGTCAGCAGTGATGGACGATGACAGGAGGAGAACTGTGATGGTCTTCGGTCTCGAGGAGAGATCCAATGAAGCTGTGCAGCAGAAGGTACTTACTTCGATACTTCGAGAGGTTTTAGGAGATTCCACGGCCATCAGCATCACCGACCACCGGAACGTTGCCGTTCGAGAGCCCAATCGAGCAAACTATTATGGTTTTTGGTAACATAGTTGCCCACTGGGGGGAGGTCTGGTACTGTATCGAGGAAATTTTGTAGATTGGATTTGAAGGCTACTAGACTGGAGCTCATAGTACATTCGGCAGGAATGATATTCCAAAGTCGTGGGCCAATGACTAAAAATGAGTTTTCGAAAGCTGAAAGCTTGGATCTGCTTCGAGGAATGGATGGGAGAGATGGAAGAGATGATCAGAATCAGCTGTGTGACAGAAAGACCCACTGTTAGCGATTGCTTCCGAGTTGGTACCGTTAGAGCAGGGGCTCAGCGCCGTAAGTGCAGATAATATTTTATTGCAGTTCCTGAGAAATTTCTTGCAGTTTGGTTTCACTGTAGCTCACTCGGAGGGACTTTTTGCCACTTCATTTGCACATGCCAGTAGCAGGTTAAGTTGAGTATTTTGTGTAGGCAGGGGTCTGGGGGCGCAGCCCCAAGAAGCCAAAGGTCGATTATGAATAAATTGATTGGAACCATGATTTCTACTACAAAAACCAAAGACACCAGAAATTTCTGAAAAAAATAGATTTTCTTGTGCTGATGAAGAAACAAGCTGTAGTTTGAACCATAACTTTCATTGAAAGGCCTTACTTGAATGCTATGGCACTCAACCAAAGTTATTAACACCTTGAAAACTCACTAAAATGTACAGAATTTTTGTGACATATATTTTTTAATTTGCTGCGACATAAAAATTGCTCCACAATCTGAGAAATTTTGCAGTTTGCTCAGGGAATTTGCAGTTCCCGTCAGGACATCCAGTCACCATATATGCAGTGGTGCAGCGCCCAGTGAAGGTGGTGTTCCAGAGCAGCGAAGGAGACTACGGGACACTCGCTTTAGCAGGGTATTCATTTCTCCAGACAGAACGCGTGAGGAGCGAGAAGAAAGGAAGGGACTTGTTCAACAGATGAAGGAGAAAATCAGCAGCAATCCTGAGCAGTACCATTATATCAGTAATGGTCAGGTTTGTAGCAGAGACAAGGTGCCAGTATCTACTCTCCCTGCAGCAGCTTCAACTCCATCTCCTCGGACTACATCGCACCCATCTCAGCCTCCCTCAGTCGTCCCTCAGACTACGCCACGGTCAACCCACGTTCCAACATCAAACATTCAAATCGTAGGACCTGCCTCGCGCCGGAAGGGACTTGCTGCGAACCCTTCGCAAAGTCCCCATCCCCCATTTTAATGTTTGAGTGTGTTTTGCTTTCAGATTTTCAGAGTGCTGATTTGATGTGTGAATGGTGTGAATAAGCTTTGAACTGTGGCAATCAGGCCGCACTGTACTGCGAACACATGGCTTACAGCCATCTCAATGTCAATGTGGTTTTTTAATGATTTTTATTGTCCTAATTATATATTTACTTTCAAAGCCCTTATGGGTGCCCCACCGTGGGGTTTCAAACAAACAAACAGGGCAAGTCCCTGCATGTGGTCTCGTCATTTGGTAAAACTCTTTTTGTAAGCATTTAGTTACACACCATCTCATTACTGAGAGCCCCACTTTTGTTACGTGCTACATTTTCTTTGCTGTTGACATCAAACCATTTCAACTTTCTGTTAGTGCTGCATCCTGCCTTTTTTGCATGTACAATGTAAAAAAGATGGATACTGAATAAGATAGATAGGCCAAAAGTAGGCACAGAGTAATTTTTTCCGCCCCCATCGCCAATAACCGCAGCAGACCAGCAGATATCATTTGTCTCAAAGTAAAGCTCAACTTGTTTTTACAATGTTAAATCAGACAATTTCTGGGACAGTGAGACCCCCCCCCCCATTCCTCTTAGGTTTCTTGCATAATGTCCCTTAAATCACTATGAGGTTACAATTTTGTCTACTCAGAACGTCTATTCTGGGGGCCGCCCCAGACCCCTGCCTCAAATTCACCTCGTTTAAGTTTCCCAAATTAGGTAAGAATCCCAATTTCGAACGTCTGGTACCTTGACATTCGGCTAAATTTAGGGTAGCATTATCAGGCGTCAATTACCTCATTTACATACTACATAGAACGTCTGATTTGGCTTCTGAGGCTTACCCCAGAAACATGCTTGGTTTTGCCTGTTTTTCTCTTAAAATAAAGTGATAGGTACATTAGAAAAGATTGCACCTAGACCGGTCTGTGGAAATTTTAAATTTTTTGGATATGGGTTTCCGCCCCAATTGTCCCATTTGTCCGAAATGTCTCATTTGTCTCAAATGTCCCATTTGTTCCTTTCCCAATCCACTTTTTTTGAGTTAGGGACAATTGGGACAGTGACCCCCCCCCCCCCCGATAGGGTCACTATTGGTTTAGACCCTCGCCCTATTTGCTTGGCCAATTCCGGATACAACCGTCGGAAAGTTATTGCCCCAAAGTAGACCCAATCGACGCGTGCCTTTGTATTCTATAAATTTGGTATGTGTTATCAACATTATAAATTATTTCATTCCTTCCATAGGACACACCGGTTCAGTGTCTCAGATATGCTTCACAAAAGATGGGACCCACCTTGTGTCATCGTCAACTGACAAGACACTGGCTATGTGGGACCTTGAGACTGGTTAGTAAGTTAATATATTGTGTCTATTATATATGCGTCTATAACCTACAACAGTGATATCAAGATCCCATAGAATGACGCGACAACTGTACAAACTTTATGTCACATTTTACTCTGCAAGCACAGTGCAAAAGAGTGACTCTGTGTGCATTGAAAACGCTCGTACGATCTTTTTCATCTTTCTATGGGCGAAATGAAGAAAAACAGTCAAATATTCCAAGTTTTCTATCCAGAAACCGAAGTTAGTTTATAAAACCGAAGTTAGTTAATAAACCCTACCAGTCGTAAAGTTCACTAAACCATTCGCGCAGGTGTAAGAGTGCGACGTTTCAAAGGCCACCAGTCCTTCGTGAACAGCTGCAACGTATCAGGGGACCCTGCAATGATCTGCAGTGCTGGTGACGATGGAACAGTTAGGTTGTGGGACAGCAGACGACGGCATTGCGTCAAAACACTCAACAACAAATACCAAGTGAGCAACCAAATCCCTGGTGTTAAAGATTGCAGTATCTTCTTATTCTAGCTTAAATTACTCTGGAGGCTACTCTTTTAGTTGGGTGGACTGTAGAGTGTAGAGCAGCAGATTTACATCACTTCCAAAAATGCATTGGTAAATTTGCAACAACAAAAACAGTACAAGGTAGATGTACAATGTAACATACAAGCTGTTAGGCGTTAGCAATGTATAAAATGTGCACAATGAATATCAATGCGGAAATAACAGTTGTTCAATTCAGTTTCCTGGACTTCAATTGGGTTTCAGTTGACCCAATTTATACGTCAATACAGGCAAATAAAACGATACAATACCAAGTCACTGCTGTGTGTTTTAACGAGAAAGCAGATGGTATCATTTCTGGTGGAATTGACAATCACATCAAGATATGGGATCTGAAACATACAGAGGTATTTCATCTAAGATATTTTCATTTGTCTTTAAGCTCTCGAAATGAAGAGCGCGCGTTTGGCAAAAAGTGGCAAACTTGCACTCAAATAACCTATTTTACGTAACGCGCGATATCATATGCTCTGATGTATCGCACTCTGTTCACGCGCGTTCATAAAGCTATTCTTGTAGAATTAAGGGGATGATATGCCGCGCTATATTATATAGCGCAGCGCGCTTGCTCGATCGACTCGATCGCTATGCATCTCAGGATTTGAATGAACTTCAATCTAGCAGGGCGAAATTTATGCCATCGGTTAAACTTGAGCAAATTGGAAACTGTACCCTTAATTGAACTATTGATGAAGTAACAATTTATGTTTAGGTGAGCACGGAAATGAAAGGTCACATTGACACTGTTACGTCGCTGTCCCTCTCACCAGACGGTAACTTCGTGCTGTCCAACTCGATGGACAACACAGTTAGGATGTGGGACGTGCGGCCCTTCGCCCCTGCTAACCGCTGCATTAAAGCCTTCGTGGGGGCGCAGCACAACTTCGAGAAGAATCTGATTAGGTGCTGCTGGTCACCCCAGGGCACTAAAGTTAGTATTTTAAGCGGCTAAGTATCGATTTCTTTAGTCAATTGATTAGGCACCTGCATCGTTACTTGTCGATCGAATGAACTGATCAAATGAAAATGGCACACAATCGCGCGCTTGCTTTTTTGCGCGGATGTCTTCATAAAAGTGTATTGTGCGCGTTTTTCATTTGATCAATCCATTTGATCGACGCAGAACGATGAAACCACCTTACTTTTCAATTTGTTGTTTGGCAGCTACTAACACGTAACCTAAATCTTAACTTTAAACGCATCTAACTTCGTAGATCGTGTGTGGCTCGTCAGATCGGATGGTTTACGTGTGGGATACAGCTTCCCGGAAGTTACTCTACAAACTACCCGGACACTCGGGCTCTGTGAACGACGTCGACTGCCACCCCTCCCAGCCCATACTAATGACAGCGTCCAGTGACAAGTCAATCTTCATGGGCGAACTCAAGTGAGAGTTACCAGTGTATTGTACAAGATTTGACGAAAGATAACGTGTCACTGTACGGTGCGCAATATAGAGAACTCATCTTAACGCTGATAAATTAATTTTATTCATTTACTGGGTTCATCTATGATTTATTTTAATACTGGTATTGAAATCTTTAACCCTGTCTTCAGAAACATTTTGTTCATGGAACACTGACATACAATATGCATTATGCACTCTTGATAAACAGATAAATTTCCTTACGAAGCAATATTATGTTCTTTAAATGCATCATATCAAAATGTTTTATCGGAGTATTTTGATTTGCCAATGACATTGACTGAACTAATTAGAATGAAGAAGTAATAATTTCCATCCTTAAATCTTGCAACTTAACTCCCAGGGATCTGATCTCTAAGTCCTGTGACACAAAGTTCCGATCCATGTTATTGGCAGTTAAACTATTGTTTCTAGAATCCCACCACATACCACTAACCCATCTCCCCTAGCATGAACTAATGAAGCAATAACCCCAAACCATGATCAAGTCGCTCCACTCCCACACTCCTGCTGTGCGCGGCGCTCTGAGCAGCGCTGCACGTGCTCTGAGCTCCACCCCTGTCACAGTGGTCTCAGGACGAGGTGGTCGCTCCTCCACCAGCTCCCATACTGTCACCGTGTTCGGAGCTACTGGCAGGATGGGACGGTACCTTGTTAACAACCTGGGACAGATTGGCACCCAGCTCATCATACCCCATCGGTGTGACCCCTTCAACGCACAGTACCTCAAGATGTCGAAATGTAGAAACGCACAGTACCTCAAGGTAGCGAAACGTAGAAACCAGCACCGAAATCGTAGTGGATTTTAGGTTTAATTACTGCTTTCATAGATAAACATGGAATTTGATCGAATTAATATTTTGTATGATCGCGTAAAATGTTTACAGATGTCCAGTGATCTCGGTCAGCAACATGCCGTCCATACCCCCTGATTTCAATGATGAGAAGAAACTGGAAGAGCTGGTCAAGTACTCTGATGTTGTGGTCAACTTAACTGGTGAGGGAATATATCCGAAACAGATTGTAATGAAACTGTTATCAGCGCACAGCATCAATTTATCGTCCCAAATTCCACTTAGAAGACTGTGTTTCCTGTCCCAAGATAATCGTCATTTCGTTGGAATTTTATAACGATACATAGAACAAAGTTGTACTACGGACCTTACTTTCCTCTGTATCATCCCTTCTAAGAGATCCCTTCTATGATCACCTCTATCCCTGACTAACAGTCCCCATTCCCACCTCACAGGATCCCACAGAATCCGTCTCCACCACAGTTTCCTCGACTCCAACGTGACCCTGACCCACCGGATAGCTCGGGCTTGCAAGAACATGGAGGTGCCGTGTTTCATCCACATGTCCAGCATAAACGCCGACCCAAACTCCATCTCCAGGTTCTACAAGACTAAAGCGCTCTCGGAGGAGGTAACATATTTACCTATTCATTTAACTATTTAAAACGTAATGTTATATTGATAATTGCTTGGCCATTGCCCATTTAACAAAGGAAGTAGAAACGTTATTATGTGAACGATCCCTTAACGGAGCAGCTTTATTAAGCTTCAAATCAATTATGCACCTTGCCACGTTATCATCTAGGCACTTTTTGTCAGTTAGTTATTAGCTGAATAATCATCAAGAAATTGATATTTCGTTATTGGGAATTTTCGAAATTTAAGTACATGAAACTGAATAAAATAACGTAATAAGTTTCTGACTAATTTCGCCCAGTTTCTGACCAATTTTTCTGACCAGAGGGGATGGAAAAATACACCGCTTAGTTCACGCACCCCACAATCAATCCTAAGGTTTCAAATGCCCTTGAGATTATTTGTTATTTAATTTCTATCCAGAGTAAGAAATTTGCAGATAATATTATGTTTTGTCACAGCAGCCCTGCACGCTTGCACAGTACAACTCGAGCTAAAATTATTTGAGAAATAGTGAATTTAGAAGAAGCTAATTGTAGAAGACTATGAATGATTGAATGGTCAAATATTAGTTTTAGTTAGTTGAATAGAGACACAAAATATGGTTTCTCTACGTGCGAGGTTAGATTTAATATTTCTCAATACTATGGTTAATTGATGACGATAAAGCTTTCAGTTTGTCAGGACCACTGAGCACTGCGCAGGACCAATCTTTTGTCCTACATAGCTCCTTTGTCGATAGTACTGGCTAACAAAAGGCACCATTTCTCAAAGCACGATTCTTAACTTGAGGGGTTGAAATAATTGTGCATCCATGATATCTCTCTTGCGTAATAATTTATTCTCTCAACTATCCCCAACTATTCGATGCTAATTCCCCTGGGCTCTGGTCGTGAGATTTCCCCCGCCCTCTCGCAGCGTAGCACAACGTTCCACATTAATTGGACGTCACCTTTGCGTCTTCCGCTTCGGCGAGGCGCACAGTCGATCGTCCTCATGTCCGAGAAAATAGACGGACACATCGAGTGCCCTGGCTGCTCCTGCTTGGCGCCTCTTTGACGGTTTACCCCTCCTGTAGAACCGTATAGGCCCTCCATGGGCGTCCTAAGTTTCTGTTGAATCTGCTGCGCCCAGGGGCCACTTTCTTAAAATTTGATATTACTAGATGATCGACGGGCGTTGTCAGTTCAGTTCTTTGACCGCGTTGGGGGTTAAGATTGTGACCGTCCAAATGTGGATTATTACGCGTGCAATGGAAGATGACATCCAACGACTAAGTGATGAATTAGAGATAGTTCACAGGATTGAACACGAATTGAGCTTGTGACACAATTCTTGCTGTCCGTTTTTCCCCGTTGCAGGCGCTTAATCTCCCTCTCCCGAAACATGTTAATAACTTATTCTTTCTTTCTTCACTCAGCGAAAATTTTCGGATTAATTGATAATTGCTATCATTCGAAATGTAACGTTATCACGGAAGAAATAACTGTCTAAACAGGTATCACGAAAATCATAAGTCGCTTTATTTGAATCGAAATCAAGCATCCGCGAAAGCGAACTCATGTTATAATTTGTTATCAGCTTTTTATCAACTTTTTATTAAAGTCGTGTTTACTTAATGAAGTTCCATTTTCAGTGGACCTTCAGGGCATATAAGTCGGCAATAGGTGAGCTTCATATGCCCGAAACTCCAACGATGCCCTTATCTGCTAATCTGTTCTAATTCAGGACATGGATTCATTAATTATTTTCATTTCCATAAATCTTTCTCTTGCCGTGGCCGGAGAGAACGATGTTCGCACTCGCTACCTCGATTTTTCGACGGAAAAAGTCATGGGGTTCAGTTTAGATAGTTCAGTCCAATCCCGATGCAATGATCTATTTATCGCGAACTACTCCGCCACGTTACTCAATACCAACTGGCTTAAACACAAGTGTTTGTTTAATCCGGGACTTGGAACATGCAGCCGCAGCACTCAAGCTGAAGCTGACGAATGTTTCACCGATACCATTTGGTACTGCCTGCTAGAACCGCACGAGATGTGTGATGGAATGGCTGTGTGTCTAACCGATGAATGCCACTGCGGCCACGGGGCTGAGGTGCCGCTCTTCTACTGTCCCAATGACACGGGATGTATTAACATGGATATGGTGTGTGATGGAATGTATGATTGCTTGGACGGCGCTGATGAGCTGATGTGCGATGAAGCCACGCAAATGTCCTGCGAACTCCCTCTGTCTCCCGTTCACAAGGAGTTGACCCTTTCCAAATACAGTATTTGTGTTCCTGGTCTCAGAGCGGCTACTGCGTATAGCACCTGGCACTGCGATCATTCAATGTGTTCTAATTACTCCTCCGCACAGAGGTGTAAGCCACGGTGAACAGTGCATGTTGTTACTGTATCCGGTCATTCCACCTCTCTGGGGAAAACAACTACACTGCATATTGCCTTGAGTACTGCTCCGCTCTACTGTCATCCTATAGTTGCAAATATTTGAACTTCTATTTCATATACCCATTGGCAGGACCCCTTTTTCTTGTGCCAGACTCCCACAATTAATGACAAACCAATGGAATTGGATAAAGGTTTGCGATGGGATCTTTAACTGTGAAGATAAATCCGACGAAAAGCACTGTTTGGATAGGTTTTACTGTACCGAGCCTGATGCAAATGATGTAGAATGGATCAGTTTTAATTCTGTTTGTGATAACTATAAGGATTGTGACAATGGTCTTGATGAATGTTCCAATTGTTCTAGGTGGTTCTTTCGTCTGATCAGTACATCATAAGGAACCATGGCATATTTTGGTGGCTGGTCGTGTCTTGCCTCCTGAACATTGCTCTCAATTCCCGGGTGTTTAAGAAAGACTGGCCTCTTGATTGGAGTAACTTGGAGCAGCACGTAAAAGTAGATCGAGTGCTGAGACTTCAGATTTGTTCATACGATATCATCATTGGGGTTTATCTCTTGGGTATAGCAATCGCTAACGTTTGGTACTATGGAGAATACTGTACGGTTGACCATGACTGGAGATCAGGATGGATTTGTAAGGTTTTAGGAATATCTTACAACCTTTCAACTCACGGTTCGCTGGTCACTGTACTCCTCATGACAATAACTCGAGCTTACAAATGCACACATGCCTACTCCAGAGGCCTGCCTTTTAGATCGGTTGCTGTTGCCACCCTTCTACTGAATCTCTTAAACATAGCACACTCTATTATTCCTGTTATTCCTTTTGAGAAAATCCGGATAATGTTCAGGACTCAAATAGCATTTCCTAAATCCAACCCATTCATCTTGCAGCATTTCGATGATCCAAGCCATATTGATAGGCTTTATTCCAATTATTACAATAATGACGGGAATGGATCTGAAATAGGATTTTATGATAAGATAGAAGCCCTAAAGTCCATTACCACTAATGAAGATTATTTCCGTTATAGCGAGCTTTCATTTTATAGTTGGTCCTCCGTTTGCGTTCAGGATATCTATGGGTACAGGAAGTCCCTTGAAGTCTACAAGATCATTTACATAGCTTTCATCTCTGTTCTTCTGGTCCTAATGACCGTTCTCTATACAGTAATTATGATGGTCTTCATTCGGTCCCGGAACAAGTTGAACCCAAATGACGGGAATCAGGACCAAACCCTGACACTGAAGACTAAAGTCATGATGATCATAGGAACTAAACTGGTGACATGGATCCCCATCATAGGTGTAATGATATACTACAACATTACCATGGATCCCGTTCCCTCGCATTGGTTTGAAGCCACGGCTATCTGCATTCTGCCAGTCAACAGCTTGATAAACCCCTTGATTTAACTCGGGGTTATTCGATGCGCCTTTGGAATTCATAGTCGAGTTTTTCAGTAGGAAGGAAAGGAGGGAAGATAATATCGAAGTTAATGCCATTGCACCAGAAAATGCTGCTCCTGAGATGAACGCCATGGCAACGGAGAATGCTGCCCCCGAGATGAATGCATTGGCAACTGAAAATGCTAACTCCAAGATGAATGCTATGGCACCTGAAAATGCTGCCCCGTGATGAATGCTATGGCAACTGATCATGCTTTTATGACTAATTGATCTGCTTTTATGCTTTTGCGTTTTTGAGACGTTGAAACTATACTTCAATACAAAAAATGGGAGTCGTATATTTTTCTCTAAACGTTAATTATTGTTTTAAGGGGAATATGGCGAACTAAGTGACTCTCTTCAATCAAGCTTATAAGGCTCAGTTTTGGGAGTCCATGCCTACCTTTCAGCACACAATCCTGAATTTGGGAGGTCAAAGCCTTCCTTATTATACAAGTAACAACACCCAATCCTGAGTTTGGGAGGTTCTAGCCTCCCTTACAACTAATTACAACACACAATCCTCCTGATTAGGTGGTACTACACGAGCTACCAGACGCTGCCATTATCTGCCGTCTAGCGGACTGCTTCCATGCCAGGGATGACTTTACTCACTACTACGCTAGGATCAACAGCAGAGCTCGACTCTTCCAGAAAGGTGGGTGTGGGGTTGCTGTTAGGGCATGATACCAGATACAAATGTCAGTTCAATCATATTAGATTTTTATCATTCTCATGTAGTACATAGATTGCTGCGCGTGAGCAACTGCAAGTTGTTCCTTTCCAATTTCAATTAAAAGTTCCAACAAAACCCAGTATATATCTCTCACATTACCAGTTGCTCCATCCCATTATAGGAACGACTAATGTGTACAAGGAAGGCCACGCCACGTACAAGCAACCCGTATACGGACCTGACGTGATGAGGGCGGTTACCAACATCATCCGACTTCCTGACCAGGACAGGAAACGACTTTACCAGTTTGTGGGACCTAAAATCTACTCGCTCAATGTTAGTGTGCTGGTTGCAAAAATGAACGATTTCTTCCGTTGCTTTCGTCTTTTCACTCGTGTGATTATAAACTTATAAAACTTTGTTTCCACTTCTTTAAAAAGCTTGATTATTTAGCATTAAAATACTTTCTGTGCGAGGTCTTGCCCTCCATAATTTTGTTACAAAAAGCAAACACTTATGTATTCCCCAGGAACTGTTCACGTCCATCTCACACATTGTGCAGCGTGAATTCAAGCCTAAACACATGCTAAGGAAGTACTACGCTGAACGTCTCTTTAACGAGACCTACATCAGGGTAAGTGCTTTGGCTTGATCCGACTGATATTTGACTACTTTCGTTCAAAATCAGGTGCATCCCATAATACCCTTCTTTTTTTAACTATTTCATTATGATCTGAAGTGAACCCATACGATCGAAATTTGAATTTGAATGTTCCAGCTTTAAAAGTTTAAAATTCAAATTTCGCAGTATCAGCTGATATCTGACATGCCTACTCCTGGCCTGCCCGGGCTGGAGGACCTGGGGATCGTGCCGTCTACCCTCGAGGACAAAGGCCTCTTCTGGCTCCGGAACTACCGGATCTTCTGGCAGACTTGGGACCCTGTGGACGGCCGGAAGTCCGACATCTACAACAACCCCTTCGGTACGGGGGAGGTGTGCTAGAGAACTTGAACTTGTCATGAATACACACAGAAACTATAGGGAATTATTTAGATTTCCTCTGAAAGACTACAGTACAGCCCTTAGATTAAATAGAGTCAATTGGTTCAATTGATTCAAATTTCCAAAAAGGTCACATGTTTAGATATCAGTGATCTTTTGATCTCAATGCACTTTATATTTGGGACTATAAATCTTTGAAGTATTTGATTTGATTATAACACTACTGCAATTCTGCAGTTTTTGATGAAAAGAAACTGATACTTACAAATTGTTCTGAGCCCGCGTAACTACGTTTGTATATAACTATTGATCACAACTTCTTGTATTGATAATTTTTGCGTTTCACTATTTTTCAAAGCGACGCTGAAGCTTATTCGGAGTAATTAGCATCGAAGTGTCTAGGATGAAGGAACCTGTGTGGTATCTTTAATTGAAGACACTGATCAAACTAATCAAGATATTTCAATCACTATTCTACTAATGTACTGGTTTGTAATATCGCGGTTTGCTCTTTTTACTCGTTAATAAACCCTCCAATAATCATTATTCTCTAACTATACCTTCTTGAATAGTGCCATGTTATCTCCGTATGCTAACTCTGCTGTACTGGCGTCCCGGGCAGTGAAGCAGACCTACAAGGGACTCATTGCTGAGCTGTACGCCATCAACAACGGCAAGTTATCCGAGGTAATCCAAACCTGCATAACTTGTTTTCTTCTAAGGTCCTTTCATATCATGGTTTACACTTGATAATATGATTGATACTTCGGTTTTGTCTCCCTCGACAACTAGTCGGTGGTTATTGATGGCAGTAGTCACGCAAAATAACATGATCACAGGAAATGGAAACCACTTTTAGAAAAAAAATAAATAGATTTACTTTGCGAAGGTAACATAGGACTCTTTTTCAGACGACTCGGCGAATGTACAATGAAGTGCAGGACGTATCAAAGAAGGAGGCCCACACCACGGACTTAGACGTGCTCAACAAACGCTTTGCAGAAGCTAACAACTACCTTGCTCTGCTGACCAACGTCAGAATACAACAGGTAATTTGCCACATGAAGTGTGGTAGTAGATCATTTCTTAGTGATTTGTGATTTTCTCGCTCTACGAACGGATTGACTTGCAAAGCCACCTTCCTCCCCCCTCCTCCCTGACCCCCAACGAAAGTCCCTCAGAACCTCATTCTAATCCTAGTGCCAGCTCAAACTGTAACCCTTACACTTCGCGGGATACATTGTCTAGGGGGGCTTTAACTTTTGTCCAGGGGCGTTTGTCTATTTACCTTCATACGCTTTGAATAAACAAGTTAATTTCAATTTTGGTTCTTCTTTCAGGAGTTGATAGAGAAGTACGGTAAAGGGGAATTGTACCACTGAACAAGCAGCAAACAAAGTGGGTTTAGCTCTGCCAAAAGTCCCGGAGCACCCTGATTCTTGATGATATCTACCGTCAGGAGCTGCCTTGGAACCTGGTAACTTTTACAGAATTTCCTTCAAAATAGAGGTCCATCCCTTCAGAAACTGCGTTTCTATCCAGTACCCACTGGCCCATTGGAACATTTCCGCAAATTCAGACTTGGTTACAATTCTTAATTTGCTATCGCAAACTCTTCTCAAATGTTCTGTGAATTATTGATGCTGACGGATTCACGGGCGATCGTGCGAGAATAGGAATCCTTGTTTTGTTTGCATCATCATATTATACAATGTACATTGTATTTGACCCCACATACTTTCACACTATCCTCCCATTATGATTTCCGGAAATTAAATTTTGTCCACGGCCGAAAGCATTATAGCCTGGAAAGTTTGGGAAGTTAAGAATCAAGAAATTTCCGCATTTTCATGTTGAGTTACGACTTGTTTACGATATAATTTCCTGGTATCATCAACAAATTAACGAATAATGACACGATGTATACCATGAAAAAAACGCAGATCTTCTGACCCTCAACTTCCTCCATAATAATACCGTGAAAGCAGATCACACAACTATAACGAATGTGTACGGCTCGGAAATCAGTAGTTCCGGGCTGGAAATTAATAGTTCCGGGCCAACACGTACCAATACCCGACACCAAGACAGCAGCAGGAGACACGACATCCCCCGCTCCCAATCAGGGCCGTCAATTGTCCTTTGTTTCCTCTTAATTACGATAATTTCATTCGTCTAAATCTGGCGGAGGCTGCGAGTGTGTGGGTGTCTATATGAGGGAGAAGTGTGGGTGTCTATATGGTGCAAAGGAGCTTGTCTACCCCGGGGTGACCTGTCCCTGTCTCCTCCTCTGTCCTCACAGAAACGTCCCTGTCTCTCCTCTGCCCTTACAGAAACACGCTCTGTTAGACCCGTCACATTTAACACACCTACACTCTACACCGGAGTTTTGTAAACTGTAGGTACGGGGTCTGGGTGAGATGCAGAGAGCTGTGGCATGCTTCAATTTCTTCCGAGGGGAAGGACATGTTTTTTGGAAGTCCATAATGATGAGCTTTCAGTGACATGGCTTGAAAACGATTTCATGAAGAGGGGGAATCACTTAAATAATACCATTTTGACTTACAAATAAATGATATAGTTTTGGCCTATGTCTTATACAACAAAGACGCATATTGAAAATGTTGAAACCAAATCTTCTTTTAGGTAATTGACATTCATATATTTTGCAATATGACCCCAGTATTAGGACGCAAGGTAATCTGGCCGCATACACACCACTCGCCACTTAGCCTGGCAGTACAACTCACAGCAGTTTCCTGAATCCCACTATGATATCACATCAGGAAATATTAGCTGTCCAGGTATCCGACGTGGCTATCGCAATGCATACACAAATGACGCATATATCATGAAAAACATAATACGTCTTATGTCATATTTTATGTCATAGTCACATACGCACACAGGTACATACATGCCTACATTGGGCACATACACTATGGGCATATTATAATATTGATATTAAATTATTCCATTCTTTATTATCATTTTTGCCTACTAACGATAGAGATATGGCTTGATCAGATAACAGCACTTCTGAACTGTGTACTGTACTTCGGAGACTTTAGCCAATATGTTGAATTATGTATTGCATTGTAAGCCCTGAAGCACCTTTTTATGTAATTATTGATGAAGAATTGACACATTTTATTGTATTTGTGATAAATATCTCAAATATCATTATCATTATTATAAAATTATACGTATTGAAACTATCATTAAAAACACAGATCTTCATACCTTAGCACAAAAATCGAATTGTTGAAAATTCAATCTGAGAAACATGTTTTTCTCCTTAGATCAAAATCATTGTGCAACAATTAATAGCACGAAAATAGATTTCGATTTAAGATCTTCTAAAGACGTTCTCTGACCATTTTAAACTTTTCTAACAATAAGACCTTGTGGCTTGTCGTGCCTCAAAGTCTATGTGTATCAATTAATCCAAATCAACTATATAATATTATAGTACGTAGCGCGCGGCTTAAAATTATCGTTCTCGAAATTTCCAGGGCATAATCGACCAGAAATTACTAATTCGAGCACATGCAAGATTCTCAAAATTTACAAATACATTAAAAACTGAATGATACTTGTCTTCCTAGAAATGACCGGTTTAAGTGAAAGTCCTTCCCCTATATTTCCACCCTTTACGGTAAGTATAAATGTAAATCTGAAGGCTACTCATTCGGTGTATCGGTTGATTGATAGTGGAGTCTTGATGAAGCCTCAGTTCTGAACAGAGGAAATCCATATTTTGATGTGAGATGTCAACTACTATTTCAATTGGTAGTGTTGAAACTAAAATTTCATGAATTTTCATCTTTGCAATGAATTGGCTCTTCAAAAATTCCTGCAATGGCTTGTGATGAATGTTCTATAGAATAATTCGAATAAATGTCCATAGCGTTGAAAATATTGAAATGAAACCGATACAACGAAGAAGTGCCTTAGTTCATCTTCAAACTATTCAAATTTGAAGTCTTGACCAAGAGTTTTTTTTTGAAAATCTACCTCTATATAGGTTTCTGAGGCCAGAAAAGCCGCAACATTTTTTGTCACCTAAGTTTAGTCCAAATTTTAACGAAGTTAGTTGTAGGTAGAAATATGTATTTAATCGGATCTCAATGGTCTGACTTCATATTTGAATAGTTAATAATACGAGATGAATTGAACATAATAATGAAGCTGTCCTACTTTAGGAGAGGATGAAATTTCTTAGAAATTTAACTTAGGATCGATTTTAATTTTCCCTAGAACTAATTAGTCTTTGGTTTTGAACTCTGAGGCTAGGGCGAGTGACTCTCTCTTCAAGGCTCCATGGAGTAGTGTCAATATGTCTGTGATCTTAATAATTTGCTGTACTAAAGCAGCAAATAAACTCTCTCCACTGCTGGCTCCTTCACCCTTGAAAGCAGGATATTTCAGCTAACTTTCCCAGATCTTTGCTTGGTATACGCCTGTGTAGATCCCTCCTCTCAGTTGTATGTCCTCATGAAGAGTCTCTTCCTCTTCTCGCCCCGTTTCCGGGAATGCATGACAGGTGCCTCCTCTGTCACGGGTGCGTGCTCTGTCACCGCCTTTGTCGGCTCAGTCACCTCCTCACTGGGCAGCTTCAGTTCCGTGTACTCCGCTAGGTCAATGCCCTCCTCCAGATCTGTTATCTCCACCGTGCTGCCCTCAGCGGGCACCGTGTCTCCTCCCTCCTCCCCGGCTAGCTCGCTTTCCATGGTCTCATCGTGGTCTTCTCCGGTCTAGGGAGAGAGGAGAGTCAGGTAACAGTGCAATCAAGTCCCCGTCCCCCTCAGCCCTTCCCCGACAAAAGAGTGCTGAACGCTCACATCTCTTCATGCAGTTGCCTTATATAACTGACAGCCCTACCCCTATTAACAGGCAAACTAAACACATCAGATGCGACTTTTATTTGGTTTATATACTAGTTTGCATTCATGTCCTGGCCTTGAATCCATTTTAAAACATTGTGATGTTTTATAACTTCTATCAATAGTTCTGTTTTAAATTACAACAGATCCAGAATAAAACGTGTTTCTTAGAAGATTTGTAGATCATATCACGATAGGAAGACAGTTTAAAATGAAGAAAGACATTCCGTAATATATCGATTATACTCTCAAATTTACTATCTAAACATGCAAAAACACCTTGCTTCACAGCGTTTAAAAAGGCCACACATACGAGAACAATTCAAGGAAAGAAATCTTTTTAGAAAGTGTAAAAATAGATAGTCATCTGAGTGAGGGGCAGCTATAAAACACATAATTCAACAGAGCACGTGCACAAGACTAGAGTTTTACAAACTGTGCAGATATAATATAACGAAAAACTGAGTCATTTAGGGTGCTTTTTGAAAGGAACAGAAAGGTTACTATGCTTAAAAAGGTCCATGGCAGAGACGTGCAAATCATCCGCAGCCGGAAAGTACGGGATGAGATGGGAACTCACTGAATCAGCGGTACTCCTTTCTTCTTCATCCCGGTCCTGATCCCCGAACTCCTGTTCTACGGATGTCTTCCGTCCCGAGCCGTAGAATACCAGCCTGAATTTCTTGAGTTTCGTCTGCTGGTGCCTGAAACACACGTCAAATGAGACTTTGCGTCTTTCAGTTTCAGGCTGAAAATTTGCTATAAATCTTGCTATGATATTGGATTAAAATATCTTAAAAATATCCTAAATGCAGGCATCTTACACGTGTGAGGTTTTCTGGTTGCTGTTGATGATCTGAAGTTCCCACTTTCCGTAGGGATACTCATCCCACAGGTTGACGGTCATAAAGGCCCAGTTTTTGAAGGCACCCTTGTTGCTCTGAGAGTACCTGAAGATTTTGTTGGTTAAGTTATAGTAAGTTCCCTCAACTATCATAGACTGTCAGCAACGTTTGACAGAAGGTTCAAACGTGTGATAATTTTCGATATCACACCTATTCGTTTGTTTATCGTCCATATAACAATGGGTTTTACTGAACTAATCTCACCTCTGCCCAGGGTCGGTATCCTCGGGTCTGACACTGAGGAGCTTGCTGACAGTCTTGCTGGGAGACTTGAGTTTCAGCAGAATATCGCCCCGGGTGGGCGTTGTCATGGTGATGAAAAGCTGCACGTGTTCCAACTTGTTGAGGTGGTCCTCGCCCCACACCCCCGTATCCTTGTCCTCACAATCCTCCGGGTAGATGGTCGCCATCATGTTGAGGATCTTGAGCGGGGGAATGACCCTGGGAACGATGGTTGGAGAGCTGTCAGAGTGAGACGACATGTACAACGCGCATTCGAAACGTGAACCGAGGCATGCGAAGCGGCAGTTAGTGCTTACTTTGTTCGGTTGACTTTGAGAGCGCTGCACTTCCGTTGCGGAGGTACTTGTGTCCAGTTTCGTGCCATGTTCACCATCTTTGTAGCGTCTGAAGGAAACAGTCATTTAACAATTATATTCGCTCGAGGGGATAATTAAATTGTGAAATTATTGAAACTTTAATCGATGATATATTTTTAAAATGTAGTGAATTGTCGTGATGAAGAGCTCCTTCCTTACCGAGAACGCCGAACCCAAGTTTGGGGTGAAACTCGTGCCCAGCTCCGTTCATGGTCCACTGCTCATCCCCATTGTTAGACACCCTACTGGCTGTGCGCACTATCAAGTGCTGCATGTCTCGCCATGTCAGCTCAGGACTG
Source organism: Beroe forskalii (assembly GCA_011033025.1). Taxonomy (NCBI): domain Eukaryota; kingdom Metazoa; phylum Ctenophora; class Nuda; order Beroida; family Beroidae; genus Beroe; species Beroe forskalii. Next base: position 27,645 of record WFMF01000628.1, on the reverse strand, counting down.
AGGGGGGTTAGGACTTGTTAGGAAAAACAAAATGTTGAGGCTATGTCAATCGATTAACAAAAGATGTACACACACCCCGCTATAATAAATTAATACCAATTCACTTTGAAAGCTGTGCTACCGATAAGAAGTCGAGGCGGTTGCACAGCTCTAAAAAAGGCCTATAACTCACTTTGCTTGCAGTGCGAGTGCCAGTATCCCCGCTGCTAGTGGTGCTGCAGCCGAGGTGCCGGTGTGGTCGTAAGTGCAGGTGTTGTGCACGTCGGTCGTCACTATCTTCCGGTCCGTGTGGAAGCCGGAGGAGTAGGCCGAGGCGAAGGTGCAGGCGCAGGATTCGGAGTACCAGGGCGAGAGGCCGCTGCTCGATATCGCCGATATCGCTATCGTGTAGATGCTCGACACGTAGCCGTCCAGGTTGCAGTCGTCGTTGATGCGACCCCCGTTACCGCTAGCCCACACGAATATGGAACCCTTGCCGTTGCGACCCTGACAACAGTGTTGTTAGGGAGTGAAGCGACTGAATTCAGTGAAACGATGATTTTCCTTTATGCATTCCATATTCACAACCAATGAGAAATAGAGGACCTACTGATAAGATGCACAATGCCCATAGTAATTTTGGAGGCACTCACCAGCTTCGTCCCATCTCTTAGAGCCTTCTTAGTGCAGTGTCCTGGTCCATCGACCGTCTTGCCATCGTCCTCGGGGCCCCACGACATGCTGTAGATGTCAATGTGGTTCCGTTTGTGTTCCAGAGATAAGCACTCCACTGAGTCAGATATCCGGGCGTCTAACATTCTTATCCCTGAAATCCAGCTTCTGGCTTATTATGCTGAATTTGAAAAGCAAATACTGATCAAATCTTGATCTGTAATTCATCACCAACAATTTTAGTATATTACGTACCTCCTATGCTAGCTTCGAAGGCAGCTCCCACACCACACTTAGAGTTGTTTGCGGAGGCTGCAACTTGCCCGGCACACCTCGTCCCGTGCCTGGATTGAAGTTAAAGCTTTAGGGCAATATTCAGATAAACTTTAGGGCTTCTATCAAATAAACTTTATGGCTATTTTCAGAAAAACTTTGAGGCTTTTAAAAAATAAAGTATTAAGCAGTAGGCACGGTATCTGACTCCCTCCGTGCGAATTCAGCAAAAGATTTAAGTTATTTTCAAAGTGTTTGCCCATTTTACTAAATTACAGTTGATTTCTGCGGAATGCAACTCAGAAAAATATTTTAGGGTGCAAAATTAGTAATCACGTATAATATGACAAGTTAAGAATAGAATTACTGAATATTTTTTTTCGTAATTTAATGGAAAATGCTCATCGGCTTCATTTATATTAATAAATTCTTCCACAATTTGAATGCTGGTGCTTCAAGAATGTGCTAGCACAGATTACAGACAAAAATATGTTCGGGGCAGCTATATTTAAACGTATGATATCTTTTGACGGTAAGCTTGTGAACCATTCCAGACTAAATTCTCCTTTTAGCACTGAGAATGTTCGACGCAATTGCTGCTATTTACGGTCTATTTTAAAAAGCAGAAAAAATAACTCATGATTATTTGTGTGCAGTTTGATATCAAACAGGGCGCATAGTGGAGTTAATTTAGAGCCAGCTATCGTAAAACGTGGAAGAAATGTTTGTTCTAGACTTTTGTAGTTCTGGCAACTGATATGGTCAATCTCCTGATTGCTGGAATAACGGAGGGGTTTCAATGACACAATTCAAATACTCATCCAAGTCATGTGGTTATCTTTGTACTAAAGAGTGATTTTGTATATGAGTAAATTGCCTTCCCAAAGTTCAGATGACGTGTTCTTGTTTACATTGTGTGATTGAGGTTAAAAATGGAACTTATAGATTAAAGTAATGCTGACCACGTTCATTCAAATTTGATTGAAACATTCCTTTGTGTACCCTTTTCCCTTCTTCACAACTCATGAAATGGTGCTTTGCTTCAAATTCACCACGAAAACATTCATTCATTTACTATCAATGCCTTACTTATTTACGAATGCCTTATCAATGCCTTGTTTATATAAACCCTACCCCAATGTTATTGGAACTTGATAAGAACTCCTAGAGGGCATCATTTGATCCCAGTATTCATGCGTTGTTTTCCTGGATGAAATGTAAGCAACTTTAGTCTAAATTCATCTTGACTTCATTCTAAATTCGTCTTAACTTCATTCTCAATTCATCTTTAAAGTTGTTCCTAGATGGTGCCCTTTTCATAGCTTCACTAGAGAGACAATCATAGAAAGTTAGATCCCAAATCGCTTATGAAGCTGCGTATCACAGCTTGCTAACTTGTTAGGTATGTTTCTCAAAACTTCATGTTCCCAAAACTCCATGCTCCTAGAACTCCATGTTCTCAAAAACTTTTTCTACACAATTACAAGAAATACTCACGTGTTTTCCGAGTCATCTGATATTTGTGGAAGGGGATCAGAATCCTGGTCTGTGAAATCGTAGCTCGCTTCCTTATCCCAGTTGTCTTTCAAATCGTCATGCGTGTGTTCCACACCTAGAGGAAATAATTCCAGTAATTTGTTGCTTTGCTTTATTGGTTCGATTGATTTGGGAAAATGTAACGATATTGCCATCAGTTTTGCCAATTCTTTATGCAGTTTTTTCGCAAATTTTTACAAAATGTTCTCCCTGCATTTTGAAATGCCCCTGGTCTAAGATATTTAAGAAGAAAGCAACCTACCTACCATCATCTAGAATAGTGACCACCACTCCTTTGCCGGTAATTCCCTGTTTCCATGCTCCCTCAATGTTCATGTCCAGCTTGAAGTCATTGCGCTGAAATAGGAGCACCATGTCACCTTTAAATTTTTGGTGGTGATCAACAATTTTAATCTTCATGCATTTTCTTTTTATTTCGAATTCAAATTCTTTTTTAAATAATTTCAAATCTATCAATTCTTAATCCCTATTATAAAGCCCCCCACAGATTGGTCTTCAATTGCCTTCGGTACAGCGCGCAGCACGTATGTTGTACTTACATAAAACCACTGATGGGGGTACTCGGGGTCGTTGAAGTTGTCACAGCAGCTTTCCGGGTTAAAACCACGGGGTTTCCGGACCAGTGTCCGGACTATCTCGACGAAAGTAACGCCTCGCTCGTGGTACAGAGCGTTCCTAATGTCGTGGGCCATCTCCTTTTCTGATCGGTAGGGGTTGAAGGTGTCGCGTCTCCGACGTGACTTGAAGTTTTCTTGCGACTGCAGCTCGAATATGTGGTTTAGTTGGTCTATCTGAAATGCGGAGAGAAGGGGGTGAGAATTGCGGTTTGACCTCGCATGGTTTATATCATTGTGGAAAAAGAAAGACTTATCGAAGGAATCAGAATCTTCTGGATGAGCAAACTTTAAGAAGGTCATTTCTATTTTCGTTTGATTTCGTTAGCTAATCATACGTATTTCTATATCTATATTTAGTTCTTCGTTTACTCACTCTGCGTTTATATAGGAGGTTGTGTTTTCTGGCAATTCTTTTGGCAGCTCGGGCACCGCCGTATTTAAGGTCAATGAGCCAGCTCATCGATTTATTACACGACACAAAAACATTCAGTAACAAAATTAAAATAAATGCTAATATATTCATCGCTAAATCTCAAAGGGAGAAGGTGAGAAGATTATATTGAAGTTGACCGAATGTTGGTATCGCTCATTCTGATCCATAACTTCTTACTAGGACTCTTGATCCAAAATAATGAATCTTAGACCTTGGTGCACATACAAAGTTCAATTTTTGATTGCGCTGCATTCTGCAAGCATTCATCTAAAAATGGAGTTAAATCGTTGAAATTATGTACAATAAGGATCTTATTGACATCCAGATGTTTATCGCTATATCATTAAATTGACCTTTTTGGACATAAGTTGATCAGACAATACAATTCCATAAATGTGGGTGGACTGCAGGAAGCATACGAAAATTTGGAACAATGTTTAATTTTTTTGAAAAGGATCGAGGACGGTTTTTCTTTCAAATGATTTTCTTTGTATTGATCCAATGCGATAACATTGATAGCGCAATTGATGAAGCTGAAGTTAATTACGACAAAAATTTTTGAAAATAGGTTACTGACTATAAAAATAAACTGGGTGAACACAAAACTGATATACGATAACGAATTAATCGATCAAAAATTAGAATCTACATAAAGTTTTACAGCACAGCAAAAGTAATACACGGGCTCGACTCAAGTAAAAAACGACCGACAAAACTGGTTGCGATACCGCGCAATGTAATCTAGGAAGTAAGTGACGTGACTGTGTACATATCAGTGAGATGCAGACAATAAATCGAGCCGTTCGAGGCTCAGGCTGTAGCCTAATTCCGCTCCACGAATCATAGGCGAGCAGGGAATTGCGTCATAGCCACGCCGTGAAACACTAAACTACTGACGTAACGCGGTCTACTCCCCGCCCGCGGGGTATAGAAATCTGTAGTTCAGTGCTGGTTGTGCTAGTCCCGCGCTGCTCGGCCTGTCTCAGGTCATTGCTCTAGGGAGACAGCGCGAGACCCGGCAGCTGCTCCCTGACACGAGATATGTATCTGTGTGTGATCTTACACCGCGCAAAGAGTCTTTACGGTACTACGCTACTCATGTGACGGCAAAAACATCAAGGGGTATCCGAGCTGGTCCGATCGTGTGTACTGTGTGTCTTTGCACTTGTGTCCCCCTGTGTCATTTACCGCGAAGTTTCTCAGAATCGGGGTTTATATTTACGGCAGCAGAGTTGATGCACATCGTACCTACATATATTCACTATCATTATTCGCCAGTATTATAATGTTATATTCAGTCAATTAGGTCACAATATGGCATTAGATGTAATGATGTATGTGTCAATATCCGGCTCCAATAGAACAACTGATCAGTTTCATGCCCATTTCACGGGTTTCGAATTTCTCTGATCTTTGCAAGGAATTACAGGGTGCGTCACACGGCGGTACAGATGATTATTTAATGGATCAGCCAATTTAATTTAATGGATTTTGTTTGCTTTTCAACGATCATCAAGATAATTTTCGATACCAAATTTTAAATGAAATGAGAATCTACTGTTGTGGCTAGCATTTTGACGTTTTAGGGCCTCCGTAAGGAACTAAAATATAAGAAAATCCGGATTGAATCCTTGCCCCCTTCCTTGTCGGGCGAAACAACGACTACTAATACGAAAGAAAGTGAGGTGCCGCTTACCACTGACTCGGACAGAGCTCCAGTTTTGTGACCCATCGTAAAATCTAGAAATTTCTATTTTTAAACAGACGTTTCATTTACGTATCATACGTGTTGCCACACAATCAATCAATTCAACATTCACAGAGCAAGTCGTAAGATACGAGAACTGAGAACACAACACTGCGGTGTCGCCATACGCTGGTACATATCGAGCTAACAGTCCATCCAAATCCGGCTTAAAAGGCGCGCCACTAAAACTCTAAAATAGCAAACTTTTAATATATTTTGGTATGGCGGGCACGTGTTCATTACCGCTCTGATATTTAGTCTCAAAAGTCACATGCGCTCGAATAAACGGCACTTGATTCGCAAGTATTGAGCTTCTGCAGTCAAATATTAAGCACTTTGTTTACGTGCCATAGCAATTGGAGTAAACATGTGATATTGATCTTTTTCGTCTAGAAAGTGTTCCAATATTCTGTTCTTATTTACCTATCAGTTGCTGAATTACTGGCTTCAGCTGAGCTAATTTTGTGAATTTGTGCCAACTTAACCAACGGCAGTCCTCTGTGGATTCCGACATCTTGTTAAGTCAAAAAGTAACATTTCTACTTCCCTACTGAAAAGAATTCTCGTTTCGCCGGAAACGACACAAAAATCAGACACCAAACTGCAATAATGATTTCAGAAACAAGACGAGCATGTCAATGGCATAGGCACATTTCCGGTCTTAATACGACCAACAGAATGAGATACTCTTGATATTGCTTACAAAAGTTTTTAATGAATTAAATTATTGAATTATTCATTAAAACCGACTGATAAACTGACAAAGATAAGATGATAAAAAATTAGTGCTTCAATGGCAAACATTGCATCAAGACCTTGGCAGTGGCAGCTAAAAGGATGATTATCGGCTAAACACTCCAATTAAAATGGGTGGAATTCAAATATTTGAAGAATCACCAGCTCTTTCAAGTTCCTTTATCTGCCTTGCCCCTAAAGGCACGTGAAACATGAGCACGTAATTTAGAACCAAATATTTGGTAATTAATTTGGTAGCCAAAGGGGCAGAGTTCCTTTGAACTTCCGCCTGAAAACTGTATACCATTTAATTGAATTCACTCGTGGAATGATATTCCATTAAGTGCGGAAACTAATGTTTCCATATAATGGATGGTATGAAAGTATGAAGTAACCAGGGTCAGAACCGAAACTTCGTGACTTTCTGGGCTCATAATTCAAGTCCATTCTGGTAAAAATCCTGTAACTAGCATACAGGATTGAGGATTTATATTTATTAATCGTTGAACAGCGTTGCGATGTCAATATATGAGAATTGAGAGAGACAATCTCGTATAACTGATTGTAAGAATAAGCCAGAGCCCAGAAATAACCAAAAATAAAGAAGCAAAACTTAATAAAAATTCCACAACTTAACAAGCAGCAAATCATCCAAATCATTGGATTAGTAAAATACGGTTTACTTGATTTTACCCAACTCAAGACTGATACCAAGTTATATGACCCATTTTAGCATTTTATTGGTCGCTACGTCACCCGTCAAGTCATCAGGTTGGGTAATTCCGAAGGTGGAGGGGTCAGCATTTGTCACTACTGCATGTTGATAAACCTAATTAATCGCTTATATTTACCCTCGCCCCTCCTTCACCAATCCTGTGAACCAAATCTGTTAATCACCACTTAGTCCTCTAATTGCTTGACCTCCGCCCTAGGCAACGGACACCAAGCCCTTATCCTTTCGTAGATAGCAATAAGATGATGACCAGTCCTTGGGGCATGTTCACCATCATGTCATGAATATTATGATGACCGGCATTCATGGAAGTGAAGGCCTCTCACTCTACTCTAACACCCTGCAATGACTAAAAGTGCTCCTATTCTAAATACAAAAATCACGCTAAACCTGTACCTCTGCTATGGTCAATTCCTCCGCCATCAAGATTCACATTGATTCAAACAGGCTCCAATATTTTCGGAGGCAGGCGGGTTGTATTCTAGCTAATCATTAAAAGATAAAATAGAGGTAAGGTCCGACTAGAACAAATAGAAGGGTGGAATGGATGCAAGGTCCGACTAGAACAAAAGGGTGGAATTGAGGCAAGGTCGGACTAGAACAAAAAGAAGGGTGGAATGGAGGCAAGGTCCGACTAGAACAAAAGGGTGGAAAGGAGGCAAGGTCCGACAAGAACAAAATGATATCTTGATTATGTGGTGAGATCTGACAGATTTTGTATTATTAACTTCTTCCCAACTTTGCTATTGCTGTCCTGGCACGCGTTTGAGATGAGTCTACTTATTCGAGGAAAAGTAGACACAAAAGTCTTGTAACTTTTGCATCCGTTAATGTTATTAGGGTAAAATTGCATCTATTTTTCCATAATGAAATTATGTATTACGCCTGGGTTGTACTGCGAAGTACAAAGTTTTTTTTGTACAACCATTCCATTTCCGCGTACCCCCTTATTTTTATCACTTTTAGATCTACTTTTGATACGATTTAAGATAAACACGATTGAAAGATAACACGTTCTATCTATTTAAAATATACTGTTATGACCTTTTAAACATCATATTTTATTTTCATGTCAGTGGTCCTAAGAAGTCAAGGTTACTGAAATGTTCTTTATCATTCTGTCAACGGTATTCAATGTAAAAACTGTGGCTAAAACAACTAAATGCAAACTATAGCTGGGATTTGCATAACTAACTAATGGTATACTTGAGTCAATTTCTGCATTTATAGCAAAAAACAAATTGTTCCACAGACAAACTCAATAAAAAAAGGCAGCATCTGATGAAAAAAATCTAAGCAGTGACAGCACGTCTCTTTGCTGAAAGCAAAGTCTGAGACCATGTTTCGCTTTTCTGGAGTTTATATTTAGATTCTCCGAAAAATTGCCATGCACCAAGATTTTTGCCTAATATTATTAACGTAATCCAATCGCTGTCTTTCCCTGTACGTCATAATGTTGAGCTATGCCGTCACAAACTATTATATGGAATCATAATGACGCTATCAAGGAGTCTATATTAGTATATTGTGACGTGTATGAACCAAATATGCAATTCTCACTTGCTTGCTATAAAACGTCACAGTATGCGTAAATAAACAGGATTCCGTCATAAAGCCCCAATGAACTCATCAAGGAGACGCTTCAACGTCATCAGCTTACCACAAATTGGTGTGATGTCATCCCAACCACCTTCCTTATGGGCGTTATGTAGGTGTGAAGATTGGCACGGTAGGGTCGAGGGCGTAACATTGTTTCCAAATCAAATCTCATGGAGAAGCCATGCGGAGGACACTCCCGATATTGACTAAATCGAACAATGCTGGAATTTTTCCAATTCCTAGAATCGGATGACAGACTAATGTTTAGTTACCTGTCTGTAATTTAATAGGAAGGTTATTGTCTGCCTCGCGGAGTCTGCACTTCTGCCAGATTTACGCGGCTACCCTAATCGCTAAAAGTTTTTTCACAGAGCTATTCACACCGTTTTTTATATTAGCTCACAATTCTAGACATCTGGCTTTTTAGACATCTGGCGAGTCGAGTTTTCGAAAATAATTCCAAATGTAATGAGTCATTGCTAATAGTGGCATGGACAAGGTTTGTAAATCAAATTTCTAAACTATCACGTCTTGGGCCATGAAATTATTCTAATTCTATCCAATTATATCCTATTCACAATCCATTTCAGTTATTACACTCGGCTAGTGCTACTCCTCGTCTAAGTGTTAACTATTGCATTCACCAATTATCGAATTCATTTCCTACTAAAATTAGTAACAGAGATATGAGCGGATCCAATCACAGCACTTCTGTACTGTGTTTTGTAGATTAGGATATAAGCGGGCTTTGCGCGGCTTTTGAAATCTTTGCGCGGCGTTCTCGACTCGATGACGCCTTACAAAGGTTTCAGCTTACTAACACTATCCCCCTCCTAGATAGGATGGTTAGACTGAACTGTTTGCATGCTGATCCTCTGCAGGAAAGACTGCCCTCAATGACAGGAAAGCTGTCAAGATTGTCCTATCTTCACCAAGACACAAGATACCACCTCAGCTGTTCGAGCAGTTTCAAATGTGGGATCAAGTTTCTTATACAGAGTGGGATGTGGAGCGAACTCACCCAACTTATGGTATGCTTGTTTTTCTGTCGCGTTAAGTTGATTTATTCATAAGTTTAATAAATCTCTCAATTATCTAATTGCTTTTAATCCTTCATCCTACAAAATCTTCTTCCCACAATTTCAAACAGACGGAACTCGTAACCTGACAAATCCTCTATTTGTCCACACTCACAAATGGTCTGGGTCATTGCTGCATTGAACCATTTTTATACGCTCTTTGTACACGATTAATGAAATTAATCTCACTAATGAGCTAATGGTATAAATAAAAACATGAAAGGACCCTGAATAAGCTGTCGATTCAGCAAATAAAATGTTGTGACATTCCTAATTCTGTGACCTGTCCACTGATGTGACATGTGTAATTCAACTTGGCAGGAGTAGGCCCGCTAGTCGCTACCTGTGTATGTCTGTGTGCGCGTAATATTATTCACAGCTCTGACTCAATTCGATTAGAGGCACGATACCTCCATTATTTATCAGCTGTTGCCGTGGCAACCCAGTGGACAGAATGCATCTCGAGCCATTAATAATTTGCTATGTCGTTATGGTAACCTGGTAAGCATTTTATTTCTAATCCCCTGCAATATGGTTTTGTGTTTCTTTTGCTCTATCCGTGAAGTAGATTATTAATTTAATGCTCTCTCATTCATAATATGTCTGCTGACTGATGAGACTTGATATTTTAATTAGTTAATCGACATATTTAATTAGTTAATTATTTGACATATTATTATTATTTTGTTGGCAATGACAGGGTTTAGTATTTGAGCACGGTCTGGTAAGATGATATCGAGGTTTCATGGCAGTGACTGTATGCTCTTGTGACTGGTGACCAGGTACTAACTATTTAACCTCTTAAACTAAGTTAGCATTACTATAGAGTGATAGCGTGATTCATAGTTGAGGTATATTTTGACTACAGTACCGCCTTCACCATCTTTTAGTCATTTGTTCAGTCATTTGCTCAAGTTTTCGAAACATAATATATCGATACGTCAAACTAAGTCTAACTGAAAAAAGCAAGTACAACGGCTGTAGACTGCAGGAAAACGTTATCAATCCTACATTCGTACATTGATTCCTCTCCCGAATCCTTGCTGTTTTAAAGGGCACTTTGCATACGAAATTATTGCGTAACTTTTACGAATAGGGAGAGGTGAACGTCAGTTCACTTCTTAGATTCCTATTCACAAGCACTCCACCTTAAGTCATGACATGTGTTCAAAATGGCTATTTTCAGACAAACGCGCCTTATAACCAATAGCCGCATGAACTTATCACGATAGGGTTTTCACCCCTGGTTATTCTGGGACTGTAGCTACAGGGGCTTAGCCTGGGGGAAGGCGAAACAGGCGGCTCCTCCCCCTTTTGATAAAACAAGAGCTTGATAAAAATAAAACATTAAGCAGGTTTTGATTGAAACTCGCCACCCCTTTTGGGCCCCTGTGTTGCTCCTCCCATACTCTCCTCGTCACACCTGGGAATTCTGGAAGTGTTGCTATACTTTCGTCACACCTGGGTGTCTTGACACGCGCCCTGTACTGTGTTGCTAATGGCAACACAAAATATATACGACAATCTCCCTGTGTACAATATTAATGGTTCATTTTACAATTAACATGTACATCATTATATATGGTGGTGATGGAGCAATCTCCTGTCATCTTCTGAGAGCTTTCGCTGTGGTGGAGTTGCCGATGATTTTATTGAAAATATTCATGCTATCGACATAAAATTTAATGATACAATGGATTCGGGCAAATCGATTTAATCAAATGTCCGCCAGTTATTTGTTTTCTTAATTTGATTGAATTTGATTGAAATATGGTCGCTTAAAGAGAACCGTAGTGACTGGTTCATTTCGGTTGAGGTTCCTGACTTGCGAAATTAATTTTTGGAAAATTTAAGGTATTGTCTATTTGTCTCATGATAAGTTCAGGTATCTAAGCTGTCCATCTTATGTTTTTGATTCATATATCTTGTCTTGTTGACATTTATTATGTCTTGAACGCATACTCTGATTGCCGTCTATTTTTCTGAGGAACTCAATCCAATCAATCATCGTGTGCCATCATGGATCGATCATAAAAAACGTGATGAAAAATTTAAAGATGGAATATGATTTTTTTTCATTACCTATTTCAACTTCAAGCCATGAGCGTTATATCACAACTGTGTCTTAGCTGGGATCGTGGATGTTTTTCCAATAAGCACTCTATCTCTGCGCACCTTAACAAAACATGTCCTTCTGCAGGGTTCACGTGTTCTTCATGCTACTCTCGAATAGATGGTTTAGGATGACGTCATTATCATAGTTTGGAATGGTTAATTGAGACCGTGTACTCGCCTTTTCTCCACGCTCAGCAGATATAACATTGAGTGTTAACATTGAGCCAGCTGTCTCAGTAATTAATATTTGCTTATATCAGAGCTAAATGAGAATTTGTGAGCTCAGGTTTAATAATGATAGTCACATACACAGAGCTATAGATCTCTTTGTCAAGATTTAACTTTCTCTATCAAGATATAACCTAGTCATGGTATCGGGTTTAACATGCGTTCGCGTTTTTACAGATAGCATCCCACATTCCCACCCGTGGTATGACCGGAGAGTTGAATTACTTTTTTCCTCCCCCCCCCCTCCCAAAAACAACTCACAACCTACGATACCTTTTAAATTGCAGAATGGGCTTGTTAAAATGAAACCTGAGGTGGTACCAAAAATCAAGGTCATCATACGGCACGGTATTCATCAAAAATTTGATTTAGTGTTTTCAATCAAACGACATATGTCTGGGTATGAGATGGAAATGGCTTTCAAAAATCTCCTATCTTAATATTGATCCTCAAAGCCCGACTTTTTGTTCAAATCAACCGCATTTCATCATAAAAAACGTTGTATTGCTCGATTGTCATAACATCTTGACCATATATTTCCGTAATATCTCGACCATCAGATCTTCTTCTAATCTACTTAGTATGTACTTTGCTCCAATAGGAGAAGTGTGTATGTTAATCTGTGTCCCGTGGCGGCCGCCTAACTTCTCTCTCTCTCATTGCTTGGCTCATCCTAGCCTCCTTGCTAAATCCATTCATCTCGTCCTGCTGTTGTTTTTATTCTCCACAAGTGGATACGTACTATGAGGTTGTGTGAGCACGAGGAATAGGCACTTCAACGTCAGTAAGTCACCACGGCAAACTATGGAAATGACGAAGATTTTACACTTCTTTCGTTGCGTGTCATTCATGTCCACGACAGTGATTAGTTTTGCTTATATATTTGACAATTTTTTACTTCTTTTGTCAGCAGTAATGAGCAGCAGATTGCCACTTGTGCTCGGTGGCTAACGTGCACTTTGCAATTAAATTGACATCACTATTGACAACCAGTAATTGAGATGTGTTTAAAATTTTAATCGTGGCTTGTACACGTTGTGTTCTTCCACCACTGTTTGATTGTGAGAATTTGATATCTCTTTTTATGTATGATCATATTTAACATCGTACCAATATGATATGGAGGTTGCTCTTCAAAAATCAGAAATACAAGCAAATTGGTTTTTCACGACTCCTTTTCTTGCTATATCTTCATTCCATGATCGTTAAGAACTTGCTTGTTGAAACTAACAACAACACTCATGATGTTCGCATAATTTTCGTTTTTTCAAACTTTGATGAGCTGTAAAATTATTGGTACCATCCACGAAGCCCGTCCATTTTCATAATAATATGTTATGGTCCATATGATTTGAGAACCGGTCTATAAATTGGTTATTATAATGAAAATCATAAGATATTAGATAGGTCTACGAATCGATGATTTGTGGACCTTATCTAGTTATTGACACATCGTGACAAGATGCTCATAGACTGACTGTGTACCCTGTGGTATCATCAACACTCTTACCTACCACAGGAAGTCAAGGTAACAAGACAGGGTACAGAAGACTAGCTGAGAAAGTGGGTATAGTCAAGCGTTGACTGGTTTCAATCACTGTCAAAACACGTCCCAAGTGGTCAAGGGAGTGTCGGAGTGGGCCAATAGCGGACAAAGGAGCTGGTTGTCGAGTGAGTGGTTGCCATGCCAACCAGACAACCTCCTAGGAGACTCAACTCCTTGCCACAACAGAAGAATGATGAACTTGGTACGTACACTTAGGTGCTTCAGGGTACGAAATCAAATCGTTAAGCTACAATTTCTAAGAATTCTTATTTTGAAATCGTATCTAATACTTCGATTTGAAAAGGGCTGTATGCGATAGAATTAACAATAAAAACATGGGAAGAAACGAACGTTGAAGCTGAACTTTAAACTTTCCTTTAAATGGTGTAACTATTATACCTGATAGTACACCAGTGCTAATTATAGCAGTCAGTGACAGCAACTTGCAAGCCCAAGAATCGATTATCACTTATCAAACATCAGTCAAATGTCACAGTAACGGTCCATTCATATCCAGAGACCCTAATCATTGTTATTCAGTTTAATTTAAACATCTAAGTGATGTTCGGCGTTTGCTAATAATTCAAAACTAGGGCATAATTATCGCTAACTCTATAAGATAATCATCTAATCCGAAGTGCATGTTTCTTCTCTTATGTGGTAGTTTAGTGGGTACCGAGGCAAACATTATAATATCTAGAATCTATAGTTAATGTACCTTTTAGAGCTGGGTCCTGTTGCTATCCCTCCCTTTATATCTCAGCATACGAGCAATATCTAAAATATCACACAATGGTCAATGATGTTTCCTTTTCAAGCTGTTCACAGATAACAATCTCCAGGTATCTCCATCAAAGGGAGTGACATCTTGAAGCGGACCGCTGAGCCGTGCCGGACCCCGGTGTACAAAGCCCACCCCCTGACCCCGCCCCCTCCCTGCACGCCCCGCATCACGGTGGGGGATGAGGGGCTGAAGAAGGAGGGGGAGGAGAAGCAGACGAGTGGGGGCATCACCTCACGTCCCCATAGTGCTGTGAGGCGCCTGGGTAAGTGGAGTTCTGAGCAATAGGGGCGTTATAGGTGGGGAAAGGGGCAAATTCGGAGTTAAATTGCACTAAATTCCACATCGCAAATCCCCCTTTCCCTCATTGGTAACGCTCTCACCAGTACACGTCCCAAAGCCCCCTCACTACTTCATCATCTCCACCTGCACCCCAGTCGGATAATATTTGTAGGACCTTATTTCATTCTAATCTTTTGAAAAAAAAGATAAACATCAATATAATATTGGAACCTAACCTGCTCTCACCTGGCACCTAACTCCAACCTGACCCTCCTAATTCGAGACTCAATGTGCGACCTGATCCCATAAGTTCCAGGAGACATCAACGTTCCTACCATCGAGGAAAGCACTGCCGATGTTCTGGAGATGACAAGACACTCGAGGCTGAAGAGACGGGAGTCTGCCGACGTAGACAACATCAAAAACCGTGAGTTGAGGAAATGTGTCGATGTTGAATGTTGTTAGCGTTGAAAACATTTACAAGCATGTGAAAAACCCATGATATGATCCAAAGAGTTGCGTGTTTTAAACTCATTTTTAATCTGAATCAGCTCTCAGAACTTCGTTTTCATGTTGACATGAAGAAAATTGCTATTGAAACTTAAACACTTTTTAGAAGCACAAATTGATGCTTACCATTGAGTTACCAACGTTAGCTAACTTTTTACTGAAAAACATGGATTTTACTGCAATCTGCTTAAATCGACTTCATAGTACGGTCGTGTAAATTTCGGTATTCTGCTATGCTTTTGCTTGTATAAAAGCACTAAATTGTGAAACTGACTGCCTTGTGACATGTAAATGCTATGTGTATGAACTATATGAATCTCTTTCCACGTTGCGAATGTTGACATGTTGACTGTTGATTGAAGCACAGCGTTCTGAGGACTAATCTTTTCTAAAGTGTTTGCAGGGATCATGTCAGGAGAGCTGGGAGGCCCTACTACAAGGAGTGTGGCTTGTAGTCCTCTCTCGGTGAGTGTGCGGCAACAACACATTGTGAAATTGAAAAACTGAACAATTATCGCCCATTTCATAGAGGAATCTGTCTGTGGCAGTTAAGTTTCTTGCCCTAGCCAGGACCCTGGTTTTGACGGTTAGGGAAATTTAGTTTTTTAGTTTTAGTTCTATTGATTGATCCAGCCATCCTTCTTTGAAGGAGATTTCTCAAGACTTCCAATTCCGTTATAAAACCCATGGCCTCCCTCAGAACTGGAGCCACATGTCGGAGGACCTCCTGGAGCACATCTCACAGCGCGTGGCCACGGAGCAGCAAATGAGCGTGGGGTCCCGGAACTCACTGCGTGACCCCCCACGCCCCTCCACCAGTCTCCTGTCTCCTGGCGGTCACGTGCCCTCGCCCCTCGGTCACGTGATCACGTCGTCACGGAAACACACTCCGCAAGCGCTGTCCCGTCCTCCGTCTAGGGCTTCTAATCACGCCAGCCTCAGCACTGTGAGTTCTACAGCGCGCTTCGTGATCAAATCAGTTTGTGCTTTCAGTCAATTATATGTTATTGGTAATTATCAATTCGATCGAGTTTCATCACTCCTTTTCATTACTCCAGATCAAGTGTGAACGACCTAGGACAGCAGCAAGCATAAGATCTTCTCTGGCGTCCAGTGCCAGCAGGAAACGACCTAACATGGGCCGAGTAACCCCGGGATCCCGTCCACCTAGTGCCAGTGGCGCAAGAACTTCTGTTGCCAGACCCCCCAGTGCAGTGGGTGCTAGACCCCCGAGTGTGACCGGGTCTAGACCTGCTAGTGCTGCTGTAGGCTCCAGACCCCCTAGTGCTAGACCGGGGAGTGCCTGGTCCCGGGATGTTAACTCCTTCAGGGAATCTCTATCGGAAACAGGGATATCTCTACCCCAGAGAGCTGTAGAGAAACTCATGTCATCGTGAGTTTCCTTTGATTATTGATCAGAAATGGTTCAATGGTGTCGACTACAATGCTTCAATAAGCTATTAAGCTCCTTTGAAAAGCATATTTGTTCATGTGTTCATGTGCTAAATACTCCAGCTACGAAAGAGAATCGCTGTGTTCCCGACAGTCGAATGCGAGCACCGCTCTGTCAGTGGGCACTCTACACAGCTCCCCTCTTTACAACGTAGTGAGACAGACGGTGGGTAATTGTAATCGTTCTTCTGTTTTGTTTTATAAAAATTACACCTCCAAGACGCATTCACAATTTAAGATGGATTGTTCTCACACTGTTAGATTCGGCCTTCGCACAGTTAGGTTTGCCGTCCAATGCTCGCCTTCGGACCTTTCGGGCCCTCCGGTCCGCAAACCGCCATGGGGGCTTGCCAGCCCCCTGATAAGTGTTAATTAATATAACTTCAGTTATGATGTATTTTATCAGGTGAACCAAGGCTACGAAGACATGCTGAACGCCTTCCAAGTGTACGATAAGAACAACAAAGGGTCTGTGTCTCGGGAGGACTTTAAGCGGGTCCTCAAACACTTCACTGTGGATCTTACCAAGAATCAGATGGAGCTCCTGTTGAACAGGTTGGTTTTCAGGGCTCAGAATCAGTGGAATACAGTTGAATTGTGTATTGTCGGTAATTTTGTTGTATATTTATATTTCAGTCCCCAATTTCTTGAATAGGCTTTAAATTGGTGAAGTATCACCAAATATTTGATATCAGACAATTCAAGAGAAGTGAAACATGTTTTCAGTCAAATAAGTTTAATAGTTTACATTTACAAATATAATTAATACATTTTATAGGCTTATCAAATATTAAATAAGTCAATAAAATTTACAGTGCCCAATACTCCAATACTGCTCTGTAGTATCTGAACTATGTGAATGAATAAGCCTTTCATCCCACACTTCACGAGGAATTAATTTTCAATATCATATCACGAAAGAATAATAATAATTTTATCTAACAAACGGTTAATGATAATAGCAAATTGGCCCAACAAATATATAATCAGCAAATATTATTAAAAACTAAAAACAATTGCCTAATGCCGCTAGAGAACTAACGGTTCATCACTAGCTTGGTGTTTCAAACTATAACAGAACAGGTGTACTGTCCGGGTTGGTTGCTACCCACGGGTACCACACACCTAGCTTTCTAGCTTCGTAAGCGTTAGACACCCGCCTACCTATCGGCACCATCTTACCCGCATACCCGCCAATCCTGCCCATCAACTCCCGCACTACCTCCGGGTGGGCTGCTGCTAAGTTCTGCACTTCCCGCGGGTCAGTGGACAGGTCAAACAGTCTTACACCCCGGCCCACACTGGCCCCCTTGCCTACTTTGTGTAGCGGCAGAACTTCATAGACTGCGTTCTTAGAGGTCCATGTTTGTGTTGTGTACTTCCCAGCAAACAACTTCCACTTACCACTCCGGAGCACAAAGAAGTCATTGTGCTCGTTGAATTGGTGAGGTGGTGTTTCGTTGGTACCTTCACGAGGGTCGACTGATCCTATAAAATCGTTGCTTTGGGGTTCCAAATCTGGACGAAAGCCATGATATCCTGAAGTAGAGCCGTTGGACAGATTACTTTCGATCAGGTTGGGTCCAAGCTCGGTAATTTTCTTGGATTTCGATACCCTGCGAGATTCATTTTGTGGATCATTGCGCCGACGTGACATCTTGTCCGTTAGTTTCATGTTCAGCAGCACCTCATTCCGACCTGAGCTCTTGTTCTGAGATATGCTTCGCCAGATGTTTACTCCATCCAACTCTAGCTGTGGTTTATCTGTCTGTGGAAGGGGGATGTTATCTCTCCTATAAAAGGTTTAGCTGCAGCAGTCGGCAATAAAATATAAACTGAACGCTTCATAACTTATTAGGGGGTATCTACTCTTAGCTCGATAAAGGAACAATCGTCAATGTTTACTGTTCTATTTCAATAGAATTTCTATATTTACCTGTTCAGTGTAATCCCTGGCAAGTGTCTGGAACGTAACGTACCAATCAGTAACATGGTGCAGGTTCGTGTTCACATATCCAGTAGTCTTGAGAAGGGGGCTGTTAACCACTGCCACTCCCCTCACTCCCCCCTCGAAGAGGCTCTGCTTGCCCCCTCGGAGGGGGTAATTACTCCCCGGACCCCCGAACATCGCCCCGTTATCGGACAGAAACACAATGATGGTGTTATCGCTGAGGTTTTGTTGTTTGAGAGCACTCACCACCTCGCCAATTCCCCGGTCCATCACGCTCACCATGGTGGCGTATGTACGGCGGCGCAAACTCGCGCCGCTTTGAAACGGCGTGGCCGTCATGTGGCCGGAGTAGCGCTTGAGATCTGACTTGGTGGCTTGGAAGGGGCTGTGTGGGGCGGTGTATGCAAGGTAGAGGAAGAGCGGTCTGGAGTGATCGTGAGAGGAAATAATAGACACAGCTCTCTCAGTAAACATGTCTGTGTTATACCGCCCCTTCAAATCACCCCTGACTTGGTCCACCACAGTGCCGTTAGGGCTCCGGTAGTTCATCCTCAAGTCCAAACTCTTCATCCGGTCGTGGTCGAAGTAGTCCTGGGAGCCGAGGTAGAGGCCGAAGAAGGAGTCGAAGCCCCTGTGGAGGGGTGTGTGTTGCCACGTGTACATGCCACAGTGCCACTTCCCCACGCCATGTGTCCGGTAGCCGTTCCGCTGCAGCATCTCAGCCATCGTGGTCTCCTCCAGTTCCAGACCCCACTCCTCCCCGGGCTTAATGTTACCGTGCCAGAAACCAGTCCTGGAGGAGTAATGTTCAGATATGTACATTTAATAGGTTTGGATGCATCTGGGGAGGGCAAACCATTTGTTTACATTCTAAAAATAGCTCAAATATAAGGATAGATTCCTAATACCCTTGAAGATTAGTTTGTGGGCCTTGTAAAACCCCACAATCTCAGGATTTGCAAAGTTGAAATCCCATATCGTCTCCCACCATGAAAACAGTGTTAAAATAATCCATGAATTTACCCTTGGCCTTATTTTTACCTGATCGGGTATCGTCCTGACATGAGGCTAGCTCTAGTAGGCGAGCACTGCGGCATGACGTAGTGGTTCTCCAACACCACTCCATTCTCCGCCAGCTGGTCTAGGTTCGGTGTCAGGATGTCTGAGCCCCGGAAACCAACGTCCTGGTAACCCAGGTCGTCCGCCGTGATCAGCACGATGTTGGGACGGTTTGGGGTTCTTTTCTCGCGGGTATGTTTAGGAGATACCAGTAAAATGAGGCAGGAGAACAACAGAACTAGAGTACCCATAACAAATGCTCCTTTGGGAGTACAAAGAATCAAGTCAAAACGAGTGTGTTAAATATAACGATATGTCAAATGTCAATGACTCAAATAACATGTGTATATACAACCATGGGTATTTAAACAAGTAAAGGTTCGGGCTGTGGACGATATTTTCCCATGGTCATTGGTGATGTGACAAGGGAGAGTGATGTGATTGGTTGCTCATGACGCAATAGTAGTCTTTAAAATATATCAAGGAAATCTGACATAACCACCGAGGCGATGATTCCATTGAACGGGAGCACATCGCAGGGTTACAACATATCACTCAAACTGCTATTTCTGGTGGATGAAATTATGCGTGAGTCCCTGGAAGGGTATTTCATGGCTGGTTAATGATTGGAACTGTGGGTGGCAGGATAGAGAGCCGCCTATCGAAATACGCTGCAACAAATTACTGATCATTATGTCCCAGCCATGTCATGTAATACCGGTTTTACCGGTTTTACCGGTTTGTTGGGCTTATCAGTGGCCTTTGCAATGCGTGGCGTTGTGTTTCAAATCCAGTTGGTAGTGAACTTGAAATGTATTTTCGTGGTTTGAGTGTAACTGCAATTTACGGATTAATCTTATTCCTATGTGACGACCTTTCGAGTTTTGGCTTTAATAAGCCGGATAATGACACGGAACAACATAGCACAAAATTGAATCAGAACCACTTTTTCCGGCCCCCTTCGCGCGCCCCCCGACTAATTGAAATTCAATAAAAGTTATTTTCTAAAATAATGCATCAGAAAACGTCTGACAAAACCGAAAGGATGACACCTTTCTTCAAACACCACTCCATGCTTAAGCTACTCTTTCCTATCACCCTTCTTCTCCCCTGGCAGTTGGCACAGCTCTAAAAAACACTAAAATTCAAATGACTGAAAAAACTACTCTATTTTGACACCACTCTCTGAGTCTGACACTCGAATTATCAGCTCTTCATTGTAACATCAGTAACATCACTTGATGTTTCAGATCGGACCTGGTAGCTGAGTGGCTGGAAGATCGTGTTCCCTACAAATCATTCCTCAAGAAGTACATGGAACGGGGGAGGAGTGGCTATGTGAAGCGAGTGGAGAATGCAGACCGTCCACAAACAGGTGACAGTGGCTATGTGAAGCGAGTGCAGAATGTAGATCGTCCACAAACAGGTGAGAGTGGCTATGTGAAGCGAGTGGAGAATGCAGACCGTCCACAAACAGGTTAGAGTGGCTATGTGAAGCGAGTGGAGAATGCAGACCGTCCACAAACAGGTTAGAGTGGCTATGTGAAGCGAGTGGAGAATGCAGACCGTCCACAAACAGGTGAGAGTGGCTATGTGAAGCGAGTGGAGAATGCAGACCGTCCACAAACAGGTTAGAGTGGCTATGTGAAGCGAGTGGAGAATGCAGATCGTCCACAAACAGGTAAGACAAAGACCGGTACCTATACAAACGAAGGGGAGAACCAACGTGTTAGATTAGGGACAAACAAGGGAGGTGTGCAACCCAACCAGTTCGACCAGTTCAACCGGTCTGTGCACTTGGAAGAACTAGAAGATAATTAATAATTTATTAGGGCCCCTTTATTGATAATTAATTCCTTTATAACTTAATCATATTTGAGTGCCACACTGAAATATTTCGCCTTTCACTGGTTTGAACAGTCTTCAGCTGACAGTCTTTACAGACGGCAATTCCTGGTCGTGTTATTTTTTGTTTTGTTCTTTTTAAGGATGGACGATAATATCAGTTTTGTTATGCATGAAAACACACTCGTAAATCCTCCACCCCTTCCTAGGTGACACTGAGTTTGCTGATATCGCAGAAGCTCGACTGTTCGCTCAGCTTCATTCCGACTTCGTGAATGTACTGGAGAAATTCAGGTATACCAATTTACATAGCATGCAAATAATTCTAATTACTCCCACTCTGTTTTAGTTCTACTCCAATTCCCTTCTCCCTCATCACATTACAAGCAGCCCTTGTAACCCTAAACCCCACTGTTCTACATCTCCCATCTATACCCTACTCCCTTATCTCATTTTCATTCACTCCCTTATCTCTGCCTTCTACCCATTTCACTACCCTTTCCCTATTTCCTACTCTCTGCTTTTCTCCATCTCGCTCCCTAACTCTCTACCCTCTTTCCCCCCTTTCACTTTCTACCCTCCATTCCCCAGGTCTCATGATACCCACGAGAGCGGGTGCATTCCTTACTCCGACTTTAAGAACATCATGTCCGAGTTCGGTCTGAAGATGCCGAACCCTGAGCATGAGGACGATGTTGTCAACTATGTGGACTATCTCAACTCCGTTACTGCGCTGTAAGTTTGTGACACATCAAGTACATCAGAGTCGAGAATTTATTGTTTTTCATTCGTTCGTTGTTATTGGCTGAAATTCATGGATTTTCAGTTCCTGATAATTCATGATATTTCCGTATAGATTCACGAGTTCACTTTCCGCTTCATTTCAGGCCTTCAGACCTTCCCAAGACTCCTTCTAGCTCCAGCAGGGATGTTAGCCGTCCACAAACAGCCCCAGCAGCCATGGTTCGTATACTGGAAGTCGATATTTATCAGAATGATTATCTCATGTCATAGTCACCATGGTGACTACAAACAAATTGATACTTTGTTATCAGCGCGTAAGCTATTTTTGTATTCGTGTGACCTCACGTAGATATAGCGCCGCATATGCAAGCTGAAACAAAGTGAAAATAATTAATTATCATCCTCTCTCTCGTCTCTAACGTGGGGTAGCTCATGACAGACCAACCTGCACAAGCGTTCCTTCTTGAGACGATGTCCCACCTGTCAGCCAATCACTGGCTTGGGATGACCAGTCACGTGTTGTGTCACATGACATAGCACTGCATGAGCTGCACCTCGTCGACAGCAGATTGTATGATATTTGTAACTGAACGTCGGTTTTTTGAACTATTTTTCAAGCTGTGGAACGTTTTGTCCTTCTGGTATTTTCCAACTGGAATGCCTATCGCCCTAATTACGCGTGTTATCATGGCCATTTTTACAAATCGCTCTCAAAGGTACCTAACTTGGCGTATTCGAGGATTTTCTCGGTGTCCCTCCCAGTTTTCCACCCCTCTCCCCAGGCCTTGTCCCACAGTTTTCACCCTCCCCAGGCCTTGTCCCACAGTTTCACAATTGCCAGGCCTTGTCCCACAGTTTTCATCCCGGAACTCCCTCCCCAGGCCTTGTCCCACAGTTTTCACCCTGGAACTTCCTCCCCAGGCCTTGTCCCACAGTTTTCACCCCTCCCTCCCCAGGCCTTGTCCCACAGTTTTCACCCGGAACTCCCAGGCCTTGTCCCACAGTTTTCATCCCGGAACTCCCTCCCCAGGCCTTGTCCCACAGTTTTCACCCGGAACTCCCTCCCCAGGCCTTGTCTCACAGTTTTAACCCCGGAACTCCCTCCCCAGGCCTGTTACCACAGTTTTCACCTCTCCCTCCCCAGGCCTTGTCCCACAGTTTTCATCCCTCCCTCTCCAGGCCTTGTCCCACAGTTTTCACCCCTCCCCAGGCCTTGTCCCACAGTTTTCACCCCTCCCTCCCCAGGCCTTGTCCCACAGTTTTCACCCCTCCCTCCCCAGGCCTTGTCCCACAGTTTTCACCCCTCCTCCCCAGGCCTTGTCCCACAGTTTTCACCCCTCCCTCCCCCTTGTCCCAGGCCTTGTCCCCAGGCCTTGTCCCAGTTTTCATCCTCCCCACTCCCACAGTTTCCTCCCAGGCCTTGTCCCACAGTTTTCACCCCGGAACTTCCTCCCCAGGCCTTGTCCCACAGTTTTCACTCCGGAACTCCCTCCCAGGCCTTGTCCCACAGTCTTAACCCCGGAACCCCTCCAGTTTTCACCCCTCCCTCCCCAGGCCTTGTCTCACAGTTTTCATCCCGGAACTCCCTCCCCAGGCCTTGTCCCACAGTTTTCACCCCTCCCTCCCCAGGCCTTGTCTCACAGTTTTCACCCCCCCCTCCCCAGGCCTTGTCTCACAGTTTTCACCCCTCCCTCCCCAGGCCTTGTCCCACAGTTTTCACCCCTCCCTCCCCAGACCTTGTACTCTTGTACCACAGTTTTCACCCCTCCCTCCCCAGGCCTTGCCCCACAGTTTTCACCCCTCCCTACCCAGGCCTTGTCCCACAGTTTTCACCCCTCCCTCCCCAGGCCTTATTTCACAGTTTTCACCCCGGAACTCCCTCCCCAGGCCTTGTCCTCCCCAGGCCTTTCCCACCCCTCCCTCCCCAGGCCTTGTCCCACAGTTTTCACCCCTCCCTCCCCAGGCCTTGTCCCACAGTTTTCACCCCTCCCTCCCCAGGCCTTGTCCCACAGTTTTCATCCCTCCCTCCCCAGGCCTTGTCTCACAGTTTTCACCCCTCCCTCCCCAGGCCTTGTCCCACAGTTTTCACCCCTCTCTCCCCAGGCCTTGTCCCACAGTTTTCACCCCTCCCTCCCCAGGCCTTGTCCCACAGTTTTCACCCCTCCCTCCCCAGGCCTTGTCCCACAGTTTTCACCCCCTCCCTCCCCAGGCCTTGTCCCACAGTTTTCACCCCTCCCTCCCCAGGCCTTGTTCCACAGTTTTCACCCCTCCCTCCCCAGGCCTTGTTCCACAGTTTTCACCCCTCCTCCCTCCCCAGGCCTTGTTCCACAGTTTTCACCCCTCCCTCCCCAGGCCTTGTTCCACAGTTTTCACCCCTCCCTCCCCAGGCCTTGTCCCACGTGTACACCGCTGCTGAGTCAGACCCGGACATTGAGTACCAGTCTCTGAGTCTCAACCTCCAACCCGTGCACCAGGATCCCAGACAGAAGGCTCTCGTGAAGATAGAGAACTGCAAAGTCTTGGTGGGTGTTTACTTTACAAGGATGTTTGATCTTTTCAATCCACTTTTTACAAACAAGGAGCCATTAAAAATAAGCATTTTACTTAACTTATGGATATCTTCATCGATTTCTTAGCTATTCCCACTCTCTAGAACGGGGGAACGAGAAAACCGGGTCTGAGAAATACTATTCCATCTTCAATACAAGGTCAAATCAACAAGAAGGTGGGTTTAAATTCAAGTATTCTCCACATTTCATTTCTTTCAGTTTTTCTGATTCTATGAGTATGACTATCTTTGTCCTTTTTAATCACCAATTCCTATTTCTGATCGGGTTTATCCTGTGGCGTTACTCCTTGTGTCGTTACAGTTCGGGTCTGACACCACGGCTCTCAGACGAGTGATGCAGCACTACGACACCGGTAGGGACGGGAACATCAACATTGCAACCTTCAGAGACCTCCTCAACCAACTCAACATCAAGTGAGAGAAGCTATAGCAGTTTTTTCAGGACATAGGTAATAAATAATGATAATATCATGATGTATGTGAAACCATTTGGTACATCCATCAAAGTTCAAAATTTGTTTCTTCGAAGTGCCTGTATGTCCTGCAATTTCGATTCTGATAAAATTCAGTTCATTATGTTTACTTAGTTTCTCCTTCCCTCAGGGTCGATGAGAATGAATTCTATCACGTTGTGAGTACTTACGACTCAGCCTTCAAAGGAGTTATTCCGTACAAGAAGTTCCTCTGCCCTACTAAACAGGCGTGTTGATAGCGTTAAATCAAGACACGCGGCGTGTTGATACTGATAGCGTAAAACCATGGACTGGGCGTGTTCTTGAGAAACGACAACAGCTTTTTATAACTCGCTTAACACAAGGGATAGAACAGAATGATAAACTTAGTTTTAAATTTAACTGACGGGGCTGTCGAACTAGGTGTGCTGTACATTTTAACGTGATTAATGTTAAGTTTTGTACAAAATACAAGAATAGGGTATCAGATTTACGTGACTTTTCAGTTTTAGTTTTAAAAACTCATTTAAAGCTAATTTTTGTAGCCATTTGATTTTAAGTTTGGTGAGA
Organism: Beroe forskalii; assembly: GCA_011033025.1. NCBI lineage: Eukaryota > Metazoa > Ctenophora > Nuda > Beroida > Beroidae > Beroe > Beroe forskalii. Next base: position 2,117 of record WFMF01000628.1, on the reverse strand, counting down.
AAATAATCGGCTTCCATTAGTGTTACCTTATCGAACCTATTAAACTTCTTGCTTTGTTTTGCCATGAAGTGCATTGTCCATTTTATCCATTTTTGATCATTTTAACTTTTGGTTATCATTATGCAGATAAACTGATTCTGAATGACAATATCACTCTCAGCTTGTGCGTGAGAACCCCTACTCCATTGTCCAATGTCCATGGCATATGAATTGTAATACAGTTGCATGATTCCCCGATAATATTAATATGGCATGTGTCAAATTCAGCATCAATGATACAATCGCTGATTCGATTTAAGTATCAATGTAATTGTGATAAAATATTTAAAAACTTATATATTTCAATTTGAACGTACTTCAAAATGGGCGGTCATTATTATGGGCATTGGAGTCACTGTCAAGGACCTCCAGCGCCCATGTAAATGTAATTGATTATGTCCGATCAACTTGCCAACTAATGTCTGATACAGCTCGGGTAACTGGCGGTGGAAATGGAATATTGAACTTTTGAAGATAACACCGCCGTGGTACTGGTGGTAATATTTGTGACTGTGTTATTATTGTATCATAAACCAGAGTAATTATTGACACGATAGATAAATAATAGTTTTAATGCTTTCACTATGATTTGAATTCTTTTATCATAATGTTCAGTAGCTTTCCTTAAGCTACTGAAAACTTAAAAGGGGAACACTTGCTAGTTGCTAAACACGTATCGGTATACCGCTTTTCGCGATGCGTGGCGCACTTCCAGATCCATTGCCTCGGTCGTAGTAGGATTTTACCCTACCTTTTTTTTCTGCAATATGCAAAACAAGGATTTCGCGTATTTGTGTCCTTTCCGCGCGCGCAGAAGTGACCAAATTTCTAATGACCAAAAGTACATGAGATTTTCATAAGTCTGCGATTAAATTTACTCTCAATCCAAGAGGAATGATGGATCTACAGTTTCCTGCAAACTAGGTGTTTCTAGCTCATATGGTTGCTGAGCTATGGCCTTTCGAAAATCGCGAAAAATCACCCTTCTCATTTCGCTCATAACTTTTGAGCACAACAAGGCACACTGGGCACACAAACACCAAACTAAAGCTCAATCTTTCTAGAACAAAATATCCAAAAATAGTATGTGTGGGACATTGTGGTCAATATGAAAACGTTCAATGGAAAAGGGTGAAATTTCGAAATTTGGCAAAAATGGGTCAGGATTTTTGTCACACTATAATGACGCGCGCGCGTCTCATTTTCAAATTACATGTTGCGATACATTGAAATCAGAAATATCATTTCAGAAGAATAAAACTTCAATTTCAGTAAATAATTCAGCAAACAACTTCACAACCCATCCCAAAGGCAAAATAATTACCATTTATCTAAGAGTACGACTTCCGATTTCATTTCCAAACGGGGCCAAATGAGCAAAAGGTTGCAAAATGCAAAAGCCGTGAGTGTGAACCTAAGGCACCCGTAACGTTCGTCGGTCGATCGAATGGAATTGGTCGATCGATCAACTCCATTTGAATGGATGATGTGTTTTAATGGTCCCTGTTGACTTGAATCGTGTTTAAATGAGCAATATTTTGTTGTTTCCCTACTAGCTTAAAGATTTTCCATTAAAAACACATGAGTCGATCAAATGAAGTTGATCGATCGACCAATTCCATTCGATCGACCGACGAACGTTACATGCACCTTATCTTAGATCCATTGATCGTCAGATTTATAAATATAAGTTAAGTGTATTTTCCAATGGTGGCCCATTAATAATAATTGGAGTGAATGACCACGAAGATTCACAGCTCCTTGATTTTTACATAACCAAGATATTGATAATGATAGGGAATCACCATAATGATAAACGTTTTGTTTAACAGTAACTTTAACCCCAAAAGATGCAAATACTTAACTTAAATACGCAACTTTAACCTAAAAATTCTGACTTTTATTGGATACAACAGAATAATTAAAATTGCTCCCGTACAAGCCGTACAATCATACTCATACAGTTAAATCTTGGGATTCCCATATAGCAATAGGACTTCTGTAGCAGTGTCAGTAGGACTCCCGTAGCAGCAGGACTCCCGTAGCAGCAGCAGCAGCCCAGGCCCCAGCAGGAATCT
>WFMF01000627.1:0-87461 GCA_011033025.1 Beroe forskalii | reverse complement strand
CCGGGGGGGAAACCTTTTTTTTGACGGCGCGCGGGGCAGTGGAACGCGGACATGAAATGCTAACCCTTCCCCAACCTGGATTTAAGGGGGCCCTAACCAGGGGCGCCGCGCACTCCGTGCGCGTAACCAGGGTCCTGGTTAGGGCAAAACGTCGCGTTGCATTGCCCGTTTATATTTTTTGATCCGACTGAATGGCTATTGGCTTGTTTTAACCAGATCCTCGCTCGACGTTCGCGTTTCGCGACGACGCGACGCCCCTGGTTTGGGGAACAATGTCCTAGTTAAGGCAAGGACAAGATGGAAACAATGGAAACATCAATTTACAATTTACATAACGATTTCATATTATTATTATTTGGACTGAAAAATTTAGGTTCCTATTTTATGAAACATTAAGAATTAATATCATTATTAGGACTGAAAGATTTAGTTTAATATTTTATGAAACATTAAGATTTTGATAATATCTTCTTTGTAGATATAGAACAAATACAGTCATACTCGACGGTATTTTTGACCATGTTTATTTGACCATGTTTATTTGACTGACTATTTTTACTGGCTTTTCAGTGTTTTTTAATCAATTTTGATATTTTGTCATTGTGAAATCTAAAATTTATTTCATCACATTGAATAACTTATTATTTGTTTATTCGGGTATGAGATGGTTAATTACCATAATGCTTACTTTACCTTACTAACTTTACTTAACACTACTACCTACATACAGAGTTGCTGTAATATGTCATTGGTACAGGTGATGGGCATGAATCAACAACAAATCTACTGAAAAGTGAAAACTGTATAGAGGCTGTAGTCAGAGAACTGAGGAAAGCTAGGATAGGCTATGGACACATCAGCCATTAGGATCAATGTTGATTCACAGCTGTTAAATACAGAAAACTGTAGCTCAAGTTCATTTTCTATCACAAATGTGAAGCAGGAACTGAGCATTGATGATGCTTCTATTACAGGAAACCAACATCAAGTGAAGGATCCTATGATTGATATGGCAGATGATAAAACAGAAATAACTGAAGTAATATTAATGAATGGGAATGATAAATACTCTCAAAATTGATAATGCCAGTTGTGAATCCCCCAATAGCAATTACTGTTGATGTTGATATCTCTTCTTTCACATTAAGAATTGGGTCTTTTGAAGAGATATCTTGTGAATCATGAATCTCTTGCATTTAAACACAATTATAAATGTTTGAAATGTGAATTTCATAGCAACAGTACAATTTTACTTATAGAACATATTAAACATATTCATTATTCCGAATTATTTTCCTGTCAAGGTGCTCACAACTCTTCCTAAGGAAAGAAAGGTATGTCAGACATAAGTATTTATACCATGGTAAAGGGATGTTCCAAGAGTGGAAGTGCAAAAATGTGTTTTTCTTGCACAGATTTTAATAGTTATAGATCCCCACTTAAAGAAAAGCCATCATTGCAAATCATTTCTGCTGCTCTGTGTCAGGATGTAGTCAGCAGTACACGACAAACTAGGGCTTACCAATCATGTGAAGAAGCACCTCAGGAAAAGCAATCATCTTCCACAGATATTATGTAAGGTATGTGGGCTGGCTTTTAAAAGTTTCGCTGAACTTGAAAGACACTCTTGGACTCATTTTGGAATACGACCATTTTCATGTAGCTATTGTCAATACAAATGCAAGTCAATCAAATCTCTATAGACATCAAATTTATAAACACTTTTTACCCAACCCAACCGCTGTCCACACTGCTCAAAAAAGTTTTATGATGAAAAGCTGTTTCAAGATCATCAAAATAGCCATTTGGTTTATCAGTGTTCAGTATGTTCCTTCAAGGCTTCATCACAGCAAATAATCCATAAACATGAAATTCAGAGTCATAATAGAACACTCAAAAGGTTTGGATGTGACAATTGCTCAACTAAATTTGTCTCTAAAAAGAATTTAAGACGCCACATCAGCTCAAGTCAGTGCAGCAAGAAAAACAATGCTTCTTTACGTAATGTAAATGTAAATTGTGAATCTTCAGTATCAAAGAAAAAATCTAATATTTCTGCTCAGAACAATGATAAATCACCTGAGCTTATCAAGTGCAATGGCTGCAATGAACACTTTTCTAAAGTAAAAATTTTGGAGAAACATCGCAAGTATTGCCACTTTTGCTAGTGCAACCAGATAAGGGGGGGGGGGGTGAAACCCAAAAAAACAAAGCCCTACTCTACTTTTCAGATTCGTACGCTAGGTTTTTTGGGGGTTACATTAAATAATTATTTCTAGCACCTTTCCTAACAATTTTTAAGCTAAAAGTCGATTGTTTTATGATCTCTACCATGTGACTGAAGATCCACTTGCACAGGAGCTTGGTATGTAGCTTAAACGAACTATAATAGTGTAGTTTACTGAATATCATCTAATTGTTCTAATATCATCTAATTATCATCTAATTGTTCAAAATTCATCTTCATGGCTGTTTTGTTATTTTGCAAGACATTTTATCATTGTTGGGATGTTTATACTGAAATTAATCTGTTTTTAATATAACACACTTGCAGGGATTTCTGTCATCAAGTGTTTACGATGACTTCCTATAGATACCTATGCTTTTTTATAGAGTTCAACTGTATTCTTTGGTATTCGTGTCATAGTGAATTCCAATGGCCATCAGTTAAGTAAAAGCATTAATTTGTAAATATCAAAGCTGATCCTGGTCCCTAAGTGAACCCTAGCTGACCTGTCTGAGGTCTCCCCTTGTCCCTACTGACCCCTGGTTGACTTCCTAGTGAACCCTTGGTTGATTTCCTAGTGAACCCCTGGTCAGTGGTCACTGGTCAGTGGTCACCTTCAACTAACCCAATATTTTAACACTGTTCAAATGACTGTTATGATCGAATTCTTACCTCTTGTAAACATTGACTGACTCAATAACTGTCAATAGACTAATATTTGGCTATTTCTACTAGATTATACTTTAATCAGATTAATAATCTTCATTCATATGATCAATGAAATTCAAAATTGGTATTTTTTGACGTGCTAAAGTAATGAACTTGAGTTTCTAGCTTATTTATGGATGGATGGCAGGAGCATCATATTTCTTCTACTGTTTAAGTGCAGTGTTTGTTCTTGCTGAATCAGGAAAGAGTCATCAGAATGGTATGGAAGTAGAGAATGTATAAAATATTCTTTGCCATCTTCCATGAATACATAAATAATTTACCCAGCTCATTTAGTCTTTTCTATCTGTTTTTTAAAATTAAGTCGTGTGAATGATCTTATTACCATTAATTTGTGCACGAATATTCTCATTATGAGAATGGTCATCAGAGGAATTCTAAACACATCGATGCTATTCTTTAATTCCTGTAGGTGCGTTGGAGGATCAGAAAAATGTGAAAACAGTTTATGGAGAACCAGAACTAGGATACTATATTGAAATATTTCTTGGTATGTACTATAAGCAAGCTATTGATTTTGTTTGCACCTGTTGTAGCTCACAAGTTAGGTTTTAGTTATGCTAAGCGACTAAAAGGCTAAAATTGTTTCCTCAAAGACATCTACATTTACAATGTCTAAGCTTGTAAGAAGCCTCAAAGAAGGGTTCTAATTTATCTATTCTACCTCTTTTTATGGGGTAGTATGAAAGTATACCAATGAGCCTCTACCAATGCACAGGGGGTTATGGGGGTCAGTAAGGGGTCATTAGTATACTTTTTTATGCTATTTCCACAGGCACCCCTCCTCAACCGTTGAATGTAGTTGTGGACACTGGAAGTGCTAACTTTGCTGTAGCAGGCTCCTTAACAGCAGGAGTTGATGATTTCTATGATTCTTCAAAGTGTGTGAAAAATAGTGTTTATTTTAGTTGTAACTGATTTAGGTTTTTTTTTAAAGTTTGTGAAGATAGTGTCTATTTTAGTTGTAACTGATTTGGGTTTTGTTAAAAGTTTTGATTTAATTCATCATTCACTCAGCCAAACCATGAATTTTCATTCCTTCTCAATATTTGTGTTACATATGAATGGAAAGGGGGAGCTCAGTGGTTTGGTCAAAATCGATATTGTGTTCAATAAACTTTCTTTTTGTGTACTTATAGGTACCCTCTGTTAAATCTTCCTTTTCAGATCAGGAAGCTATATCGGTAAAAAAGACAGAGGTATAAGTGTACACTATTCAAACGGCTCCTGGGAAGGGTACTACGCTACTGACACGTTCAAACTTTGCGAAACCTGTAAGTCATGAATTATGCGACTTATTAGTTATGCGTGATGAAGAAAACGTAAAGCTTAATGAATTATGAGTCTTTTATGAAATACATAAGCTTTATTGACACAATTCATAATATGAATTGCGTCATTTGAATCTTAATAAGCGCATGAATTTTAAGAAAAGTAGAGCTTTTTGAATTAAAAGCCCAGTAACTATTTTGGCTTATGAATTTTGTAGATTGGTACGCAAACCTTATGAATTGTTCACATAATGACTTAATGAGTCAATGATCTGAATATTGTTTTGCTTTCATCATGATATCGACATCTTTACTTATATCATCATTTTGTAAACCTACAGTCATAAACGAGTTGAAACAGCGTTTACCGTGTTAAATTGGAATGTGAGTAGGCACCTTCCTAACTGATTCCTTATCAACTTATCAATAACTAGTAGCTCACTATCTAACTAAACTTTTATCAAGTTACACACCAAGGTTTATGTCTCTGTCAATATTTCAAGTGAAAAATTAATGACATTGACTGGACGGGTTAATTGAGGAGCTGTCCATCGCAGCGAACTCCCGCCCGAATAAAGAATGGATTACAATTCCTTAACCGTCACTGGCTTGATTACTTGGACACTCCGATTCCTGCAATTTGCCGTACAGCTGTTGGAATGAATATTGAATAACAATGAAACCTTCAAAAATGGAGGCCTTCCAGTCACATCCACGCTGCTCCGCGGGAGACAGAACCTCTGTTAGGAGCTTTTCACTAAGGTCCTGTTTTCTTGCAACGGATTGGGCATCTCAAATCAAATAGTGATTGCGAGACACTGAGGCCTGAATACTGCCCTACCATACGTGGATTTTGGTCTACCGTTTGCATTTTGCGGAACTTTGGCCGCAATGAGATGTACATAAAAACAAAAATGAAAATAATTTTACTAGCAGAATCCGTCATCCGGTCGTCTTTACATATAAATATACATAAAAAGAAGATAATACTTCTTTCTCCAGGCGAAAGTGGGATTGTGGATGTTTCGGTGATAACCTCCTCCTCCAACTTCTTTGTGTATCGTGGTTTGTGGCAAGGGATCCTGGGTCTCGGATACCAAGCTCTTATGCAGGTACTTTCTGCACTTATTGTGGCACTTATTGTGGCATTTATTTCACTTATTGTGGTACTGATTCCATTCATTGTGGCACTTATTGTGGCACTCATTGCATGGCACTTATTTCACTTATTGTGGTACTTATAATCCCACCTGCCATATAACTTGAAATAGCTAGTTCATAATCTCAAATTTGATTGTATCTATATAAATTAGTGTTGTAAAGTTAAAACATGATTTTCCTCCTATATTTACTTCTAAACTCCTCCCCTCAGCCGAGCCCTCACAGCAGTGTTCCGGTGCTGGACTCCCTGACAAAAAGTCACGTGATACCGCAGCCTTTGTTCAGTGTTACACTCTGTGGACAGAGAGACAGGGATACACCTGACTTACATGGGGCAGTGGTGAGTAATTGATGGAAGGGATTTGAAAAAGATTCCCGGTAGGATAGAGTCGTTGGGCCAGTGCCAGGTTTGTCCCATGTTATCACATACGTAATTTAGCATATATACTCGAAATTTCATTTACTATAAAATATCCTAACTTTAATAATTTGCATTATAGTCCGAGCCATCTTCAGGAATTTGGTGGTTCTGCTGACGCATCCTACACCTACACAGACGTTGTCAAGGAATGGTACTATCAGATAGAGCTAACAGATCTAACAGTTGATGGGAAGTCTATTGGCCTTCACTGCTCAGAGTTAATATTGTCATTTTAAAAGTTGATTTACTCATTAATTAATATTTCCTTTGAGCTTGCACATAATTAATGTAAGTCAATCCAAAAAATGTCAATTACTTTGTACAGTTTTGAAAGTCTATTCGTAACTTTGAAGCTAAGTCAATTATTGCTTTATTGGCCTTCATCTCCATAGTTTGATATTGTAACTATTTCGTCGTCACGCAATATAGGTAATGTTAGATTTAATAACATCCATTAGTGTGCAGATAATGCGATTTGAATGTTGGCTAATTGAATTTACTGGTTCGATGTGATGCGATCATGTTTCATTGTTACAAGATGTTACATTTCCAAACATTCAACATTGTAGGTTAACAATGAGTAGGTGGGGCTGGTCATCAATCATTAAGGAATTCGTGGTAGTAGTAGAATGGGCTGGTCATCACTCGTCCAGGAAGGTGTGGTAGGAGTAGGAGTGGCTGGTCATCACTCGTCCAGGAAGGTGTGGTAGGAGTAGGAGGGGATGGTCATCACTCGTCAAGGGAGGCGTAGCAGGAAGGGCTGGTCATCATTTGTCAAGGGAGGCGTGGTAGGAGTAGGAGGGGCTGGTGATCACTCGTCAAGGAAGGCGTGATAGGAGTAGGAGGGGCTGGTCATCACTCGTCAAGGAAGGCGTGGTAGGAGTAGGAAGGGCTGTCATCACTCGTCAAGGAAGGTGTGGTAGGAGCAGGAGGGGATGGTTATCACTCGTCAAGGAAGGCGTGGTAGGAGTATGAGGGGCTGGTCATCACTCACCAAGGTAGGTGTGGTTGGAGTTGGAGGGGCTGGTAATCACTCGTCAAGGTAGGTGTGGTAGGAGTAGGAGGGGCTGGTCATCACTCTTCAAGGAAGGCGTGGGAGGGACTGGTAATCACTCGTCAAGGAAGGCGTGGTAGGAGTAGGAGGGACTGGTAATCACTCGTCAAGGAAGGTGTGGTAAGAATAGGAAGGGCTGGTTATCACTCGTCAACAAAGGTGTGATTGGAGTAGGAGGGGCCGGTTATCACTCGTCAAGGAAGGTGTGGTGCAGAAATAAGTGCTGCATCCTTGACACCACTTGATATCACTTTACTTCACACGCATTCCAGCACGTCGCCAAAATACGTATTTCTGACATTGAATATTCAATGCCGCACATTCCTAAACTTCCGACGTGTCCTTGATACCATACGTCATCGATTCCAAAACTTCACTTTCGTAGCACACATAAATGTAGTTAGACTTCTGCGCTATATATCGTACTTAACTATTTCCATGTGACAATTGTGGGCTCACATCGAAAGTAGCGAAAGTAAACATACTTTTATGGAAAACGCGAAGCTCTAAATTGCTGTGATGCAGCGCGTCTTTTTCAATTAAACAGCGCGCGCGCATGACGGAAAGCGAGGGAATTAAGCGCGCGCATTTTGAAGGATCACAGTTCGGTCGGTTAAGCTCAGCAGTCAGCTTATAACGTGGCAATATTGTCGCTTGCCTGGCTAAAACAACGGTTTGTTTTCCCGAATCCGATTCAGTAATGGTGATTAATTGGAGCACTATATAAGGTACCAATAGCAAGGTCACACAGATAGGTAGGGTCATGGTATGTAAATAGTGCACATTGCAATCCAACGATATCTGGAATGCGCAAACGTTGCTATTCTTCATGCTTGATTTGATGTTGGTATGTGTACGTCACTACTCACTTCATTCTTCATGATTGATTCGATGGTGAGTGGTGTCAACGTCATAGAGTCGGTATGTGTACGTAACTTCATTCGTCATGTCTGATTGGGTGCAAAGTGGTGTCAACGTCATGAAGTTGGTATGCGGTATGTGCATACGTCGCCGTTCGTCATAGGTGACTGAGTGGTGTCAACCAACATATATAAGGGCATGTGCTGCAGCTCTGTTCATTAGTTTTCATTTCCTTGTTCGAGTTGTCTTGCTTAATTGTTCTTAATAATGTTGTAAATAATGTTGTTAATAAATAATAATCGTTGTTAATAATCGTTGTTAATAAGGTACCGTTGTAAATAAGGTACCGTTGTTAATAAGGTACCGTTGTTCATAAGGTGCCGTTGTTAATAAGGTGCCGTTGTTAATAAGGTGCCGTTGTTAATAAGGTACCTTTGTTGATTGGGTACCCCTGTTAATAAGGTACCGTTGTAAACGTGGTACCGTTGTTAACTTGGTTACCGTTGTTAACGTGTTACCGTTGTGAATGAGGTACCGTCGTTAACAAGGTACCGTTGTTAATAAGGTGCCGTTGTTAATAAGGTATCTTTGTTGATTGGGTACCCCTGTTAATAAGGTACCGTTGTAAACGTGGTACCGTTGTTAACTTCGTACCGTTGTTAACTTGGTACCGTTGTTAACGTGTTACCGTTGTTAATGAGGTGCCGCTTCTAATAAGGTACCATTGTTAATGAGGTACCGCTGTTGATAAGGTACCGTTGTTAATGAGGTACCGCTGTTAATAAGGTACCGTTGTTAATGAGGTACCGTTGTTAATAAGGTACGATTATCCCTTTTCAAAACGATTATCGTTTTTCAAAATCAGGAATCCAAGTTGGTGGATTGTTGATAAATTCGCAGTAATTTTGAATATGTCACTGATTCATGATATTTCAGTTAAACAATCCTTTGGCGTTTATCGACACTGGAACTACAAACATCGTCTTTCCTACTGGGATTCACGACAAAGTATTGGCTGAAATTGGACAGTTCGCTGCGAATTTGAAGAGGGTAAGTCAACTGCTTTCTAATTAAAAGGAAGGGTATGACAAATATCATTTCTTAAACTCCTTTCTTTCCACTGTTAGTATTAGCAATATATCACCATTGGTTGGTCATTTACCATTGATTTACTTATCGATTGAAGCAATTATAGTCTGGTTAAATCCTTACAATGTAAACATCGATATTTTCTCTCAGCCGGAACTATCAAACGACACGCTAAGCAACTTCTTATCACGTTCCGAATACCTCTGCGTACCTCCAACCAATCAGAATGCTTCTCCTTCCACCAATCAGAGCTCTTCCTCACCGACCAATCAGCACTCTTCTCCCTCCTCCTCGGTGTTTGATTGGTTCCCTGAGTTACACGTGTTCTTTGCTGCTAACGCAACACATCACTTCGCTATCAACATTCCACCTCAGGTAAAACATACGTTCAGCAAACCAAGTGACTTAAATTTCGACTTAAATTTCGACTTAAATTTCGACTTGAATTTCGACTTAAATTAGTAAATTTCGTCTTAAATTTAAATTTCTTTTTTCCCCTTCTTATAATTATTAAGAAACTGGGTTTTATTAACGCTTCCCCTCCTGATAGCCCCTCATACTTTCAGCAATACATACGACAAAACATGACAAGCATCAAATACGAAAAGAAGTTTCCTGACAAAACTTTCTGTTATGGGTACGTGAAATTTCGAACGGTTCCAGCCATAGTATTGTGTAAGATTTTCAACCGAATTTGGGAGGCCAGGATCCAAATTCCAAAAATGGGCGGATTGATTGAGATTATTTCAGTGGTATTACGGTTTCAAGCCTCGACAATGATGCAATACAATACACAACTTCCAGGTTAGCAATAGAGGCTGGTAGCATTGGAACTATTCTTGGGAGTAGTTTCATGGAACGCCTGAATGTGGTGCATGACAAGGAGAATAAACGTGTGGGTTTTAGGGAGGATAAGACCACCTGTAATGGTAAGTGCGGGTAGTTGCAAACTTAAGCGTCTCAGTTAATTCTCTATCTTTGCTCTGGTTAGAACAACATTTGGCCTTATAGTGTGTTCAAAATAGTTTTTTATTTGTTTGTTATGTACAGAAATATCCACAGCACTTGAGCAATTTATACCAATTTATCACTTTAATAATCTCCAGTGACTGATCCTGTATTTGTCAAGAAAGTTTTCGAAGTAACGCCCAGAAACCAATCAGCTGCCCCCTGCCTATAAAATAATTGATCCGAAAAAACATTTTCCGCTCTGGCTGAGCTTTTACCATATAATGGACAGAAAAAATACTGATGTCATTAATGTACCATCCAGCATCATGACCCTTCCATCACTCTTGTAACCCTCCTCTTTCAGCTGCCCCCTGCCTCGCTTCCAACAAACCTCCCACCCTCTCCCTCACCCTTACTCTCCTCATCTACATCTCCCTCTTTCTCCTCCTCATTGCCGCGTTTTTTCAACGGAAGCGCCTCCTCGCCCTCTTCCGCTACTGTAAATCACAGGTAATTGATCATCATCAATCGAACACTCCCACAATGACGTCATCAGTTCACTGCATTTTCAACCTACGTTATCCGAAGTTGGCTTGATGATATGTGAATATCCACAGTAATTCAATACTGCCCCTCATTATGACGGCATTACTTCACCGCTCTTGCCCCTACAGTGACTGCCTCATAAACACGTGTTGCAATCACAAATAATCTAAAACCCTCCAACCAGGGCGCATTCTGGCGGCGTGGTGGTGGCACCAAGTACTCGTACATGATGAACAGTGACGATGAAGACGAGGAGGATGAGGAGTACATTCTGAGGGATGACGAGGAGGCGGAAAACGAGGTAAAGTTTAGACCCATGTAGTCACCATTTACAGGGGAAAGTTCGAACTGCAGTTTGCACGTATTTTGTGTGCGCGCAAACTGCAGTTTGGGGCTCCGTCTTCTATATTTTATTGTCGAATATGTCTGAAAGTTGAAAATGCAATTTAACAGGGGCGTGTCGAACTCCTATGCGCGCGTCTTTCCTAAGCGCGGCGTAATCGTGCGGGGTTCACCGTGAACCGCGCACAACTTCGCCGCGCATGTAAAAAGCGCGCACATAAAAGTTGGTATGTCTCCCATACCCTAACCTTAACGACACGTTGTCTGACGTTGACAGACCCTCTCGAGAATCAGCGCCGCGCTGGCTTCGCGGCTGGCGTCAGCGGGTCATACATCGTACGACAATTCGACACGCTACCGCCCACCGTAACGCATTGAACCCTGAATCATTAATTATTCACCAGGTGACGCTGGCGGGGTACACGGCCAAGTCCTCGAGGTTACAGTTACACGAAGAGGTGGAGGATGGTGAGATCTCGTGAGGGCGCAGACCATGGACTTAATAACATGTCCCCCTGTTTGTTTGCGCGCGCGCTTTAAATGTCTCTGAAAAGCGCGCGCGCAAATTGCCAGATCATTTAAAAAATCACATATGGTGAGGGCAGCGATGTTGATGATGGCGTGAACGATTCCATACGATAATGGACCGAGTCACCGTATCGTAGGATGTAACCCTATGATGCACGTGCAACGTCTACATTTGTTTTCCTCATATCAGAAGAAATTGGCGGACAAACCTGTCGAGAGTCCAGAACATTTGCATAAAATTTATGGCAACAATATAAATACTCAGCGTAAATTTCTCGCTGACACAGTGAAAGTACGGCTTAACATATGAATTGCATTTATTACCGGCTACAAACTGCTGCAGTGCTCAGTGTAACTTTTCAAATTCAATGGCAGATGGAATCGTATTTGTAATGGCAGATGGAGACGTAAAATGAGTGGTTGGAATTGGAAATCGATTAAATTGAAAGTGAGTTTTTGCTGTTAGTGTTATAACGCCGTTTCACCATATCACGCTTTTTATAAAATATTTGTGCGGCTTGTTTTATGTTTCGAAGTTTCGAGTAGAAGATCAGCACACCAAGTTTTTTTTTAATAACTTATCACTCGATACGTGCTTTGAATTTGAAATATCATTGTTAAAATGCTTCCCAGTGGCAATTATTTGTATTAACATAAGTATATTATTTTAATTTTATCATTATGTAATATTTCGAACTTGAAACTTATCGAAAAACTAAAAGCAGCTGTTTTTATTTGTTTTTCTTCTAAGTAATTTCGCAAAGTTATGGGCTTCTCACACATATTTACATTATCAGCAAGGGGAAAAGTAAAATGATAATATTAGTTTGATTTGGAAAATTATAATTCAAAAGGTTTATAAAAGGACTCAAAACTCAATATTCAACTTCAATAATGGTTATGCTTCGAATTGATCTGAAATCTATCTAAAATAATTAGACATGCATGAAAAACTTAGAATAATATATTCTGTGGTGTCTTGACTCTTTCGTGCGTGAAGTATCACGACGCAAGTCGTGTTTTTTAGCTCCGCGCAAATGTGCTTTTATCTTATTCTTTAATCTTTACGCCGCACACGAAAGAGTCAAGCAACCAAGGTAACACTTCGACTTCCAAAGAAATTTTTGAAATTTATTAGGCGCCCGTAACGTTCGTCGGTCGATCGAATGGAATTGGTCGATCGATCAACTTCATTTGATCGACTGATGTGTTTTAAATAGAAAATCTTTGAGCTAATAGGGAAACACCTGAATATTGGTCATTAAAACACGATTCAAGTCATTAGGGACCAGTAAAACACATCATTCGTTCCAATGAAGTTGATCGATCGACCAATTCCATTCGATCGACCGACGAACGTTACGGGCGCCTAATAAATTTCAAAAATTTCTAGACGATCGCATAAAAATATCAAGTCCATTAATCGCATGCATTAAATTCAAAAAGTGTTCAGGAATTAAAAAAGGGAGAAATACTGAAAGTGAAACTTGAAATTGCAAGTCCATCTTATTCCTGATCCTCCAATAAGCCTCCTTTTAAGCCTCTTCTGGAAAAAAGGCTCCTTTAACTTTAGACCTCATGGACGTTGAATCTCGCATGGACACCCGTCTTGGTTTGCTTAGGGTTACGGGGCTGATGGTCCTCATCCAATCCTGAAAATTAGAGCTCGTTGAAGTTTATGTCAAGCAGCTCGAATCAAAGTCAAAGGTTGTGCATTTGTACGGTATATTATAATTTCATTTCATTTCTGAAATCGTACTTCTGCTTGCATTCCCTGTATGAAAGTGAATTTCAACGCGCAAGGATTTCAACAAAAAATAATTGAGTAATTAAAATTACGCCACTTTTCACACGTACCGATGTGTCTGCCGGGGAAGTTGACGGACATAAAGCTCACTGTATCGTCCTTGTGGTAGATGGGAGAGAACAAGCAGTACGGCCCTCCTTTACCCTGGAAAATACCATTAGAGTTATAATTCCACAGTTCCAAAGTCATGGAATAGGTGAAATGCTTTCTTGACTCTGGTCAAAAGCAATGTCAAACTCCAAGGAGCCTGATCCCACAGCGGCTTTTTCGCAATATTCAATTTCAAGTAAAATTGTGGCAGGTTATAAGACAATTTTAACTCACGCTGACGAGCCCATCCTTGGTGATGGCCAGGAACCGGTAAGAGTCACTCTCACACTGCAGCTTGATTGTGTTATCGTGCTCGTTCCTTATCACTTTAAACACCGACTCATCTTCCTCTCCTTCTCCTAGAGTTTAGAGTGTTGAAATGCGAGTTATATAAACGCAAGGAAATATTTTAAGGAATGCAATATATCAACACACTTCGCCTGGCTAGGGATGAAACATTTGGGGAAATTTTGCACTTAGACCAAAGTTGGTTATAAATTTGACCATATTCTCATATCGGTTTGTGACTAACCGTTTGAGTCGACCTCGTTGTCCTCGTTGATCCTGATGAATCCCCCGTGTTGACTCTCTAAACGGACTCTACCGTCACAACACAACTTCCCACACCGAGCTGAAGGGTATTTGACATTGACAAATCAGCGTTAAAATGCTCTACTGGCACGATAAACATTATATTCATACAATAGGTGGTGAGTAAATAGGACTCCATCAATTTCAAAACTTATCAAAAATTCTTGATAGAAATATCAAATCATTGAATTTGTAAGAGACATGCCGGGAAAATGAATATTGAATAAACTACCCACGGTCTACGCATAAAACTATCTAGTATCCACCCACCTATGACGTAAGAGAACCTGTCCGCGTTCCTCTCTTCTCCCCCAAAGGGATACCAGCAGGTCCCATCCCTAGCTTTCCCTGGGATATCCCCGTCATCTGTGTGGGCTATCACTACGTAGTACGACCCGTCATCCTGAGGTGGATACGTCATTAGATCAGCACTTTAACACGTGATAATGACGTCATCAATACACCACTCTAACCACAGATAAATATAATGACGTCATCACTCACCATTCCAACCCCTGATAATGATGTCATCAGCTCCCACTCCAATCCCTGATAATGACGTCAACAACTCCCCACTCTAAGTCTAACCATCCTTTATATGACGTCATCAACCCTATCACTATCTGATTTTGTAGAAGAGGATGATGACGAAAATGAAGAGTAGGAATTTTGGTCTTTGTCAGTGACACTTGCATTAGCATTTATGTCAAGGGTAGCTTCTAAGCTTGGCTGTGCACTTGTAATGCCTTCACCTGTTGAAATGAAAGCTTTTCAATTATATTATCGTAATGTCAGAAGGTAGCTATATATGCTAAACATTTCATAGGATCATTTTAATTTTGTAGCATATCCCTTAGAGGGTGGAACTTAAAACTGTACAATACAGTATCAAAGATAATTTCTAATTTTGCCTGTGAACATTAGATGACACAATTATAACCTATGTATTCATCCTATTAATACTTAAGTAATAAGATTCCATGTAGAATCAACTTCAAGATTGACAGGTAATAAGTATGGTAATAAGAATAAGACTAGTGGTTATAAGTATGCATTGATCTACCTACCAACCTGATTTGTCCTCAGCTTCTAGCTGCTTTTCCAAACTAAGATCAGGCATATCTACTCCAAATCCAGGCTTTTCGTTCTCACTCTTAGATTTATCACTGTCAGAACTTGAGGAAGAATAGGGAGAAGAATTCGATGATATTCCACTGATTTTTGCATCAGCTTCCACATTTGTTGGTTCAACTGAAATGTTGCCAACTGTGAAAATGATATATGTTTGTGAATAAGCCCTCCAATCGATATTATGGCCAAACTTTTATTCTATAAATCAAGAAATAACGGACTAAAAGTATTATAAGTTCATGCAAACCTGATTTTTCACCATCTTCTTTTGTTTTTTTCAAACTAAGATCAGGCATATCAATTCCAAATCCTGGCTTCTCCATTTCATTCTTTGATTTATCGCTATCAGAACTTGAAGAAGAAGAAGATGATGATGAAGAAGACTTTGATGATTTGTCACTGATTTTAGCACTAGCATCAAGTGACGGTTTTTCTACATCAGCCTCCAAATTTGGTTGTTTAATTGTAATATCTTCACCTGAAAGCATTAAAGCAATATTATTAACAAATAAATAAGGATAATCTTCATATTATATGTTGAGTAACTTGACCTAGTAGTCAAATGTCAATGAATCAAGGCTGATTCCAAACCTGATTTGTGACCATCTTCTTTCGTTTTTTTCAAACTAAGATCAGGCATATCAATTCCAAATCCTGGCTTCTCCATTTCATTCTTTGATTTATCGCTATCAGAACTTGAAGAAGAAGAAGATGATGATGAAGAAGACTTTGATGATTTGTCACTGATTTTAGCACTAGCACCAAGTGACGGTTTTTCTACATCAGCCTCCAAATTCGGTTGTTTAATTGTAATATCTTCACCTGAAAGCATTAAAGCAATATTATTAACAAATAAATAAGGATAATCTTCATATTATATGTTGAGTAACTTGACCTAGTAGTCAAATGTCAATGAATCAAGGCTGATTCCAAACCTGATTTGTCATCATCTTCTTTTGGTTTTTCCAAACTGAGATCAGGCATATCAATTCCAAATCCCCCTTTGTCCTTATCACTCTTAGATTTATCACTATCAGAACTTAAAGCAATAGGATTTGAAATCAGATTAAGGATAATTTGCTTAAATGTTGATTTTGACCTGATAGTTAATAATTTTTTTGTCAAATGAATCAAAGGCTGATTCCAAAGTAAAAATTTTATTTTGTCATCATATTCTTTTTTATTTTTTTCAAAATAAAATAATCATTATATAGGATGATATATATAATTTCCAAATATATATATTTATATTTACAACACTCTTAATCAGAATCTCAAAATCAGAAATTGAAAGAAGACAAAGGAAGATGGAGGGTTGAAGAAACAAATGATCTACATTTGTCACTAAATGTTTTAGCAACAGGTTATACATATATATTTGTTCTATTTTATATCGACAATTTGACAACAGATTTAAACTTTTTGAATTTCAAAAATTGCAAGGCTGATTCCTGATTTATCATTTACAATTTTTTTGTTATTCCGAGGTACTTTTTTTTAATAACTTTTCAAATTTTCTAAATGCTCCTTGTCCTTTTCACATTTCAACAAAAGTTAAGTTTTGCACTTCATAATTTAAACTTTACGAACAACAATGGCAAAATATCAATCAATTAAATTCATCATGACAGATTTGTTCCAGGTTTTTGTGCATCATTTATTTCCAGAATGACTGATTTATTTCATATATTTTACTTATCTTATGTTAAAAGGTTAACAAACAAAGAAAGAATTTGACACAAATAAGTAAATAGTTCAGAATAAAACAAATGTTCAGTTACAATTTCAACTTACCTGAAGAAAAAAGTTTGGACGAGATGAATTTGATATACCACCAAATCCTTTCTTCTTTTCGTCCTTTTTGGAATTATCAGAATCAGAACTTGAGCTTGAAGAAGAAGACTTCCCACTGGATTTTGATTTCAGACTGATTCCTGCTTTTCCATCAATTTCAGGTTTCTTGATATCAGCATCAACTTTTGGTTTGTCAAGTTTGATTTCATCACCAGACTTTTTGTCCTTATCATCTGGTTTCTTCAAACTGAGATCAGGCATATTTATCCCTCCTAGACCAAATCCTTTCTTCTTTTGTCCTTTTGGAATTATCAGAACTAGAACTTGAGCTTGAAGAAGAAGACTTCCCACTGGATTTTGATTTCAGACTGATTCCTGCTTTTCCATCAATTTCAGGTTTCTTGATATCAGCATCAACTTTTGGTTTGTCAAGTTTGATTTCATCACCAGACTTTTGTCCTTATCATCTGGTTTCTTCAAACTGAGATCAGGCATATTTATCCCTCCTAGACCAAATCCTTTCTTCTTTTTGTCCTTTTGGAATTATCAGAACTAGAACTTGAGCTTGAAGAAGAAGACTTCCCACTGGATTTTGATTTCAGACTGATTCCTGCTTTTCCATCAATTTCAGGTTTCTTGATATCAGCATCAACTTTTGGTTTGTCAAGTTTGATTTCATCACCAGACTTTTTGTCCTTATCATCTGGTTTCTTCAAACTGAGATCAGGCATATTTATCCCTCCTAGACCAAATCCTTTCTTCTTTTTGTCCTTTTGGAATTATCAGAACTAGAACTTGAGCTTGAAGAAGAAGACTTCCCACTGGATTTTGATTTCAGACTGATTCCTGCTTTTCCATCAATTTCAGGTTTCTTGATATCAGCATCAACTTTTGGTTTGTCAAGTTTGATTTCATCACCAGACTTTTTGTCCTTATCATCTGGTTTCTTCAAACTGAGATCAGGCATATTTATCCCTCCTAGACCAAATCCTTTCTTCTTTTTGTCCTTTTTGGAATTATCAGAACTAGAACTTGAGCTTGAAGAAGAAGACTTCCCACTGGATTTTGATTTCAGACTGATTCCTGCTTTTCCATCAATTTCAGGTTTCTTGATATCAGCATCAACTTTTGGTGTGTCAAGTTTGATTTCATCACCAGATTTTTTGTCCTGATCATCTGGTTTCTTCAAACTGAGATCAGGCATATTTATCCCTCCTAGACCAAATCCTTTCTTCTTTTTGTCCTTTTTGGAATTATTAGAACTTGAGCTTGAAGAAGAAGACTTCCCACTGGATTTTGATTTCAGACTGATTCCTGCTTTTCCATCAATTTCAGGTTTCTTGATATCAGCATCAACTTTTGGTTTGTCAAGTTTGATTTCATCACCAGACTTTTTGTCCTTATCATCTGGTTTCTTCAAACTGAGATCAGGCATATTTATCTTTCCAAGACCAAATCCTTTCTTCTTTTCGTCCTTTTTGGAATTATCAGAACTAGAACTTGAGCTTGAAGAAGACTTCCCACTGGATTTTGATTTCAGACTGATTCCTGCTTTTCCATCAATTTCAGGTTTCTTGATATCAGCATCAACTTTTGGTTTGTCAAGTTTGATTTCATCACCAGACTTTTTGTCCTTATCATCTGGTTTCTTCAAACTGAGATCAGGCATATTTATCCCTCCTAGACCAAATCCTTTCTTCTTTTTGTCCTTTTTGGAATTATCAGAACTAGAACTTGAGCTTGAAGAAGAAGACTTCCCACTGGATTTTGATTTCAGACTGATTCCTGCTTTTCCATCAATTTCAGGTTTCTTGATATCAGCATCAACTTTTGGTTTGTCAAGTTTGATTTCATCACCAGACTTTTTGTCCTTATCATCTGGTTTCTTCAAACTGAGATCAGGCATATTTATCCCTCCTAGACCAAATCCTTTCTTCTTTTTGTCCTTTTTGGAATTATCAGAACTAGAACTTGAGCTTGAAGAAGACTTTCCACTGGATTTTGATTTCAGACTGATTCCTGCTTTTCCATCAATTTCAGGTTTCTTGATATCAGCATCAACTTTTGGTTTGTCAAGTTTGATTTCATCACCAGACTTTTTGTCCTTATCATCTGGTTTCTTCAAACTGAGATCAGGCATATTTATCCCTCCTAGACCAAATCCTTTCTTCTTTTTGTCCTTTTTGGAATTATCAGAACTAGAACTTGAGCTTGAAGAAGAAGACTTCCCACTGGATTTTGATTTCAGACTGATTCCTGCTTTTCCATCAATTTCAGGTTTCTTGATATCAGCATCAACTTTTGGTTTGTCAAGTTTGATTTCATCACCAGACTTTTTGTCCTTATCATCTGGTTTCTTCAAACTGAGATCAGGCATATTTATCCCCTCCTAGACCAAATCCTTTCTTCTTTTTGTCCCTTTTTGGAATTATCAGAACTAGAACTTGAGCTTGAAGAAGAAGACTTCCCACTGGATTTTGATTTCAGACTGATTCCTGCTTTTCCATCAATTTCAGGTTTCTTGATATCAGCATCAACTTTTGGTTTGTCAAGTTTGATTTCATCACCAGACTTTTTGTCCTTATCATCTGGTTTCTTCAAACTGAGATCAGGCATATTTATCCCTCCTAGACCAAATCCTTTCTTCTTTTGTCCTTTTTGGAATTATCAGAACTAGAACTTGAGCTTGAAGAAGAAGACTTTCCCACTGGATTTTGATTTCAGACTGATTCCTGCTTTTCCATCAATTTCAGGTTTCTTGATATCAGCATCAACTTTTGGTTTGTCAAGTTTGATTTCATCACCAGACTTTTTGTCCTTATCATCTGGTTTCTTCAAACTGAGATCAGGCATATTTATCCCTCCTAGACCAAATCCTTTCTTCTTTTTGTCCTTTTTGGAATTATCAGAACTAGAACTTGAGCTTGAAGAAGAAGACTTCCCACTGGATTTTGATTTCAGACTGATTCCTGCTTTTCCATCAATTTCAGGTTTCTTGATATCAGCATCAACTTTTGGTTTGTCAAGTTTGATTTCATCACCAGACTTTTTGTCCTTATCATCTGGTTTCTTCAAACTGA
The DNA here is from genome assembly GCA_011033025.1 of Beroe forskalii. NCBI lineage: Eukaryota > Metazoa > Ctenophora > Nuda > Beroida > Beroidae > Beroe > Beroe forskalii. The sequence continues at coordinate 67,788 of WFMF01000627.1, read as the reverse complement.
GATCAGGCATATTTATCCCTCCTAGACCAAATCCTTTCTTCTTTTTGTCCTTTTTGGAATTATCAGAACTAGAACTTGAGCTTGAAGAAGAAGACTTCCCACTGGATTTTGATTTCAGACTGATTCCTGCTTTTCCATCAATTTCAGGTTTCTTGATATCAGCATCAACTTTTGGTTTGTCAAGTTTGATTTCATCACCAGACTTTTTGTCCTTATCATCTGGTTTCTTCAAACTGAGATCAGGCATATTTATCCCTCCTAGACCAAATCCTTTCTTCTTTTGTCCTTTTTGGAATTATCAGAACTAGAACTTGAGCTTGAAGAAGAAGACTTCCCACTGGATTTTGATTTCAGACTGATTCCTGCTTTTCCATCAATTTCAGGTTTCTTGATATCAGCATCAACTTTTGGTTTGTCAAGTTTGATTTCATCACCAGACTTTTTGTCCTTATCATCTGGTTTCTTCAAACTGAGATCAGGCATATTTATCCCTCCTAGACCAAATCCTTTCTTCTTTTTGTCCTTTTTGGAATTATCAGAACTAGAACTTGAGCTTGAAGAAGAAGACTTCCCACTGGATTTTGATTTCAGACTGATTCCTGCTTTTTTTTTTCTTCTTTTTTGTCCTTTTGGAATTATCAGAACTAGAACTTGAGCTTGAAGAAGAAGACTTCCCACTGGATTTTGATTTTAGACTGATTCCTGCTTTTCCATCAATTTCAGGCTTCTTGATATCAGCATCAACTTTTGGTTTGTCAAGTTTGATTTCATCACCAGACTTTTTGTCCTTATCATCTGGTTTCTTCAAACTGAGATCAGGCATATTTATCCTCCTGAATGTCCTTTCTTTTTCAGTCCCTTTTGGAATTATCTGAACCTAGAACTTGAAAAAGAAGACTTCCACTGGATTTTGATTTCAGACTGATTCCTGCTTTTCCATCAATTTAGGTTTCTTGATATCAGCATCAACTTTTTTTGCAACTTTATTTCATCAAAACTTTTTGTCCTCATCATCTGGTTTTTCAAACTGAGATCAGGCATATTTATCCCTCTTTTACCAAATCCTTTTTTTTTTTTTTTCAGATTATTTGACCCATAGAACTTGAGCTTATTATTTAATTCTCTATGCTTTTTTTTCAGACTGATTCCTGCTTTCCATCAATTTAGGTTTCTTGATATCAGCATCAACTTTTGGTGGTTTCTTCAAATTTAAAATCCTTTCTTCTTTTTGTCCTTTTTTCCGAGAACACGAATTGGCACGCCATTTCTTCTAAAATAATTTGCCCCTGCTTTGAATGTTGTACTGAGTTCGTTGTAGATTTCGCGCTATTTTGTTGAATTGGTTTACGTTTCGCGGTTTCGCATCGAATTGTGTCACACGATGTATTTTCCTGAATGTTTATACTAAGTTGATATCACTTTTTATCTGATTTTCAAATTTCGTGCTTTTGTTTTCTGTTTCAATGCTGTCTCTTGTTCCAAAAAGCAAAATTCATCTTTCACAGCGAATAGTATTTCTCAAACTTAGTCGAATTCAGCAGAAAGTCCAATAGTTATGCAGTTTGGTAGGTACTAACCGAAGCCTTTTCCTCCAATCCACCGCCCAAATCACACCTAAGATTTTAACTTTTTAAGACACGAATTCTTCAACAGCCTAATTAAATTTAGAGTTTATCATAATTTAGGAGTTCGAGCATGCGGCACGGATGGGCCAGAACAACCTATAAGATTTATATTCTTAACAACCGACAGCTCCATGAATAAAGAAATTCGTTATTTTGAAGATTTATGTGACATGGGGACGGAGGGACGGAGGGACGGAGGGAGGGAGGGACATTTTCGCGACTGATATTATAAAGGAGCAATCCGGGCACTTTCCAGAAATTACAGTAGTTGTATTGCAAAACTGGACCTGATATACACATATTCTATTTCTCACCCTCCCAGACCACGATCTCTGCCAACCCTCTCATTTGCCTTTTTGCATTCACAAAAAAGGCCAATGGGGAGGGAAAAAATTATCCCATGGAGCACAAAATGATATAGTTGATTGCAGATTATTATTACCTGACTTATGAATGTCATCAGATTTGTGCAAACCGAGTCGAGGGATGTGAAAACCTTTATGCTCTTTTTTCTCTCCTTTTTTCTGTGACTTATCTGTTCCTGAACTTGTGGAAGAAGAAAATTTGCCAGACTTTGATTTGACGTTATGCTTCTTTTTTGTTTCAGGTTTATTTGCATTAACTTTAATATTTGGCATTTCATCACCTGCAATAATTTTTATGTTTTGTTGAATAATCATTACTATATTATTTGAGATACCTGTTGGTATACCTTTATGTTTTATATGCTTATATGGAGATGAATATGGGTAAGAAGTTTTGCCCATAATAAAAGTATAAAAGTACAGCTGGATGAATTTTCCAGAGAATACTCCTGATTTTGAACTGTTGAGTAAATGAAGATCAATCTAGTTAAACGGAATTTATACCTGATTTATGTAGACTGAGGTCTGGCAAACTTATATCTCCTTGTCCAAACCGTTGCTTCTTTTTCCCAGATTTTGTGGACCTATCTGTACCTGGATTGGAACGACGCGATAAAATGGTTTGGTTTTTACTGGCAAATTTTCTATACCTATATTGATTCAAGCTATCAGAAAAGAAATGGTTTTTGAAGCAGCGGAAGGTGCAATCTTAAGTGTCATATTGATTCACGATAAAATTTATGTCTATGCTCATCAATCAATTTGAAATTTTTCTTTTTTGCTGCAAGTCAGCAGCCCTCATTACAGTATGTCATTATGATCAATTAGAATTTTTCGATGCCACCAAGGTTCAATGTTTGAATTTTACCTGATTTATGGCTGTCATCTGATCTGTGTAGACTAAAATGGGGGATATGCAACCGTTTCCGCCCTTTTTTGTCTTCTTTCTTCGACATATCAGTGCCAGAACTTGTCGAAGATGTCAACTTTCCAGATTTTGATTTGAGACCAATACCTTCTTTTCCGTCACGAAATGGTTGACTGATATTGACTTCTATTTTTGGGTTGGCGGCTTTAACTTCACCTCCTGTTGTTAGAGAGTTAGAGTAGATATTAAATATTTGAGTATTGTTGGTGGTGTAAACCAGTGAAGTAACTGTATAAGAGTATCAGTAATAGAATTATTCTTATCAGAGGAGTATTATAATTAAGGGGAGTCATTAAGTTCAACTGCCGTATGATTGATAAAACATAAGAAGCTATTTGAATTGGAACCCTAGGATGGCAAGTAGTAGCATACCTACAATAACATGTCATAATATAATACTTATGAAGTTATGAGAAGATAAGAGTAGGACAGCCAAGTTGAAGGAAAGACCCATCAAAGCATCAAAGAAAGGGAGCAGGGACCTTTATCAATGCATAGTAAGGAAATTTAAAAACTTAAAAGTAAAAATAATTTTTATTACCAAACTTTTTACTTTTTTCTGGTTCATGATGGCTTGATGTATCAGCATCTTCTTTCTCCTCCTTAGCTACATCTGAATGATGCTTAATTGAATCAAATGTAGAACGATACATGTTTCATCCAAGATCTAATTTATAACTACCAATCATATTATAAATAACATAATTGAAGTGTTGAGTCATGCATCAGTTTTGCCATCATTGGGCTTTTCCCTGCATTATTATTATCTAAAAAGCATGTCCCATGATACTCTAGCAGGAAATTTTCAATTGTTTAAGTATTTGTATGGTCTTGTAACTAACCCCTTGAATTTCACTTATATCAAGATTTTGAAAATAATTTTCATATAAACGTGGTTTCATTTCCTGAAAATTTTTCATTCATTTTTCGAGGAAAATAAATAAAGTGCTCTTTATTTTTTTGTTGAAAAATCCAAAACAAAATGTAATAGAATCATAGCAGCTTTATTATTTTTCTTGCTTCAAAGCAAGCATTTCTCCATAATGCTGATGCTTATTGTTATTTTTTACCTCGAGCTTTTTTAAACTTTAAAGCAAAATATTTTGTTTTTGCTTGTTTAATGAACTGTTTTAACAAACTTTCGTCTGTTTTTTCCCTGTCAGGTTTTTCAACATCCAAACTGGATGTTACAATTTCACCTGAATAATGGAGCTGAAAATATATTTCATTCGTTCTGTAATCAATTCTCAAGGACAAAAAATAGTTCTGGAGTAAACAGTTCTTAATAGTGAAAATTAAAATTCAATATTTTGTCTAACCTGAGTTCACGCTTACATCAGGTTTTGAAATATCTGTCTTCCCATCGACATCAGATTTTCCAGTTTTAATTTTAAATCAACATCAGGTTTTGCAGTGATTTTAGTCTTTCTAGATTTGCTTGAAGAGGAAGAAGATGATGTACTATCAGACAAGGAACTGAATGATTTCCGTGATGAAGACTTTTTCGAAGATTTTGATTTGGAACTTTTGACTTTTTTTCTGTCATCCTCGTCCGATTCTGAATCTGTAAAGTGTATTAGAATTGTCACAATACAGACATACAGACCTATGCAAAAATACATTGATATCATTCATCCATTGAACATTTAGATTTCTGAAGCTGATGTTAGAACGTAATAATATTATATTATGCCGTATCCGTTTGAACATAGGTATTTTGAACACTGAACGTCTGAACATGCGGTTTTTGACCGAACAGAAGATCAAACAAGTTTTTTCGAAATATGAGACGTTATCATTGAAAGATCTTATTCAATCAATCAAATAAGTCTTTACCTGATTTGTTTCTACCAAAACTGAATCCCCGTTTCTTTTTCTTCTTGCTTCCAGAGCTTGAGGAAGTTGTTGTTTTTTCAGACTTTGATGTTGTTGAAGTTTTTCCAGATTTTGAGGAAGATGACGTTTTCCCAGATTTTGAAGAAGTCGATGATTTTCCTGATTTAGCTCTACCTCCGACATCCTCAATATCGGGGCTGTTGACTTCGAGATCAGAAAGAGTTCTGTTGTATGCTGTACCTGCATAATGATTAATGAATTTCACAAACAAACGAGTTATTTAGTCACTCGTGGATCAATAAATCACTCTCATCACCATTGCAACGTTTCACAGCTGTAACAATCACTGCCCCCTTTAATTGTCACTGTCATTATCACCCAATTACTATAATTTCCAACGCACTAACATAAAAAACCCAAGATAAGTATCACTCTACCTACCACTGTCACTTTGATCCAAGGTATAGGTCTTCTGCCTTAACATGGGAGCTTTAGAGCGTCCCTCCTTCCCACTCCCTCCGTCAGTGATAGCTGCTGTACTTGTGAGGGAGACATCGCTAGCTCGGCTGTTAGTGTCGTCTAAGAGAGTTGGTTATTATCTTATTATTATGGCAGTAATACGCCAGATTGGTGACAGTGATATCAGATAAATAATATGTCAGACTGGTCACTGGTGTCAGTGATTAAACAAACTGGTGTCAGTCAGTGAGGGAGTCGTCGCTAGCTCTGCTGGTAGTGTCGTCTGAGAGAGAAGGTTATCTTAGTGATACATCAACTGTGATACGTCAGAGTGGTGTCTGTGGTATTTCAAATTCAATGTGTGATATGGCATGGTGTCAGTGATATGTCAAACTGGTGTTAAGGATACGTCAGACTGGTATATTTATCAGACAAGGATACGTCGTGTCAATAAGTCAGACTTTGTATATGTCAGACTGGTGTCAAGGATACGCCAGACTGGTGTCAGTGATATTCCAGACTGGTGTCAAGGATACGTCAGAGTGGTGTCACTGATATTTGATATGTCAGGCTGATGTCAGTGATAATTTATACTGGTGTCAGTGATATGTAAAACTGGTGTCAGTGATATGTCATACTGGTGTCAGACGTCAGTAATATTATGTCATACTGGTGTCAGTGATATGTCAGACTGGTGTCAGTGATAAGTAAGACTGTTGTCAGTGATATTATGTCAAACTGGTGTCAGTGATATTACAAACTGGTGTCAAGGATACGTCAGAATGGTGTCAGTGATAAGTCAGACGGGTGTCAGTGATATGTCAAACTGGTGTCAGTGATATGTCAGACTGGTGTCAAGGATACGTCAGAATGGTGTCAGTGATACGCCAGATTGGTGTCAGAGTGGTGTCAGGCATGGTGTCAGTGACATGTCAGACTGGTGTCTAGGATACGGCAGACTGCTGTCAAGGATACGTCAGAATGGTGTCATCGATAAGTCAGACTGGTGTCAGTGATATGTCAAACTGGTGTCAGTGATATGTTAGACTGGTGTCAAGGATACGTCAGACTGGTGTCAGTGATATTTCAGACTGGTGTCAAGGATACGTCAGACTGCTGTCAAGGATACGTCAGAATGGTGTCAGTGATATGTCAAACTGGTGTCAGTGATATGTCAGACTGGTGTCAAGGATACGTCAGAATGGTGTCAGTAATACGCCAGATTGGCGTCAGAGTGTTGTCAGGCATGGTGTCAGTGATAAGTGAGACTGGTGTCAGCGATATGTAATACTGGTGTCAGCGATATGTAATACTGGTGTCAGTGAAATGTAATACTTGTGTCAGCGATATGTAATACTGGTGTCAGTGAAATGTAATACTTGTGTCAGTGAAATGTCAGACTGATGTCAATGATAATATTTCAGACTGGTGTCAGTGATATTTCATTGTGTCAGTGATTTGTCAGACTAGTGTCAGTCAGTGACATCACTAGCTCGTCTGAGACAGTGGGTTACACACTTTTCTAAACAACGAGGTAGAAACATGAAATGGGATGATTACCTTTACTGATAGTACTGATATAGGAATCCAAGCTTCTCTGACTCCCTGTGTCTGACCCTATCCTCTGTGAATGTATCTTCAGTTAGATTTCATTCAACTGTAACTGATCAAACTGCATTATTAAATTGTTAGCTCATTGATCATGCCATCTCTTATACCGAAGTTTGGTGAGACATACCATAATGTGCGAGAAAGGTTGAGATGTCGTCATTATCATGTTATCATAGTAAGTTTAAGGTGGTAAATTGAAGTGGTAAATTACCTGTCCTACTACAGAGAAGGAGGAAGAGTTGTAGAGAGATCTTCTGCCAGGTCTGTTGTAAAGATCAGATACACCCCGATCTGAAACAAGTGTGGTCGGAGCTTAGAACTTTAGAAAAGCATTCATAACTCTAAGTAAATTAAGGCATTATTAGCAGAATGTAGTGTTTTGGTGCGGCGTTATTTTGAAAAGATGCTATTTTAATGAAAAACTGCGCGTAAGTTTTGGAAGTTTGCCCCCTACCCCAGTTTGAAATTGTACAGATGATGAAGTTTACAGTAAGTTGCTAAACTATAAAAACCTGTCTTTTTCTGGCCCCTTCCGCCTGCATTCCGTGGCTTAACAGTAGAACCCTTGAAGCCCCGTGGGTTCTTCGGGACATCAGGCATTTATTTGGGATACGTCTGTTGCTCTGATTACATGGGTTAATTAACTGAAGGCGATTATTTCAATTTAATGTTCATATTTTAGAAGTTTATTTGTGGCGTTAGTTTAGTAATTGCAGCGTAAACAATATAACGATTGATCTACTGAGGACGACTGAAAATTGCGCAATCCTAGTTTGAAGACTTAAAGATATCTAGTTGGATACCTAAATCAAGAAAGAACGAATATTAAGCAAACATAAAGAAATAATAAACGGGGCCGATGCATGTGCTAATGAACAACCTTCGCTCAACCAAAGCTTAGACCATCCGATTCATTGCATTAAAGAGTAACATTATACCGCACGATCTATTAATAAGTTAATAACAAATTTCATTAAATTCCTTAACAACTATATAGAATATATTATTTAAGTTTAGTTTAATTACATCATTTCATGATTCTATAAAAATTTGATTGTTAATATAAACATACCTCATTGATTAAATTTGAGGTGAGGTTCAATTATCTAAGAGCTTTGCACACCAAGGGTGCCAAGTGCCAACAGCTGCTCTACTGCCAGCTAAATGACAGCCAGAAATTAACGAATTCTTCTGAATCCTGAGGAATAGATTATGTTCATTTTATTCTAGTTAGCACACCCCTGAGTAATTTGTTAAAGTTATTTGTTGTGTTGTTGTAGCAACATGCTTTAAGAACTCCATTTAAACAAACAAAAATACGCACAAACCTACGTCATGTACACAAAAATGGACACGTACACACAAACGCATGTTGTCATAATCTATATATACAGACATACAGACAAAATTCGCATATCAACATATCAAAAAATCGATGAATAGCTAAACATTGGCACCAAATTTCATGAAATCAAGCGCCGATTTAGGAATACAAAAAGGCTCTCAAAACACCACAGACTTACTTACAATTCTATTGAGCATGTCAATAGTGTAATGTCAGAACTAACAAAAGACCATGCTGGACCTTTGCTGACTGATGGACCTCTCATTGATAAGCTAATGATGCCGGTGAGTAAGGAGGGCTTAGGAACGATTCTTATTAACAGCTGAAATAAAAAGCTCATACAATCTTACAATATCCGTTTCTTAATTCTGGTGACTTTGTCTCACAAAAAGTTGCACTTTGCTTCTTTGCTGAAGCTGCTATTATCAATTACACAGCAACGATACCACTTCCTTACTAGGCTTGCACAATAAACCTGGTTCTCACTTATGCCCCATCTCAGAGTTCCAGAGTAGTCTGCCATTAATGAATCAAAATAAGAACTTGATAAATCGTTCTGAACCACAGTACTTAAATAACTTAGTTCTTTAGTTATGAAGATTTTTGAAAGGGTAGCTACCCCTAGCAAGGAACTTCTGACGACCACATTTCCCATTTCCCAGGCAGGTAACTTCCCCTACTCTGCGTCCGATGTGATGCTGAAGAACATAACATCCGATGAGAAGAGGATAATAAATGACTTCCTGTATCTCTGGGAAAAGAGTACTCAGCTCTTCCAACAACTCAGGTTTTTATTCTTTATGTTTTACTTAGTTTTCTCTTGTTCACTCTGAATATTATCTTGTTTCCTGATTTGTTACAGCTATTCCAGCAACTCACTATTCTGGCTTTTGATAGGTTCAGATTTAATTTAGGGTGTATCTAGGGGGCTTTTGGGGTACATTTAGGATGCTTCTAATGCTTTTAAGTTGCTCCAGCCGACTGATCATTGACCGATTCAACGTATCTTATTTTCTTGGTAGCATTTAGAATCATGCAGTCCGATATTGTGTGCATTATCCATGTGATACCCATGCCCAATTATCCATGTGATAAACCAATTTACAACTCCAAACCGCCGTAGATATAAAAGATGAATAGAGTACACAATATGGAACTTGGAAGTCACGTAATCACTTGGGAGCACACCGAAGTAACACGATATTCTTTATTTAGCTCTCGATACTTGTGCATATTTTGGTATTTGGGTGGGGGCCAGTGAAGCAGATGGCATGCGTCATGCCCCTTGTCATCGAAACGCTATGTTTAATTAGGTTACGTCTAGCCATCTGGAAACATCAAACAAAGCATTTCATCCCATCCAGTTTAAATCTTTGCTGACACGCCATGATCACCTGAGTTAGCAAGAATAATACAATACAATACAATATTCAAAGTTTTTGTTAAAAGTTAAGAGACAGGCAAGAATTTCCGAAATTACTGTTTGAGTCCCGGCAAAAAAACTTCCGAGAATTGGTGAATCGAGTGGTTGATTAACATTCTTAAAAATGCGTAGAAGCGCAGCTGTACGATACTACTCTAATATGGGACTACTCTAATTAACGACTTCATTTCACTAACTCCTGCTGCATTTCAGGCACATTCCACAACACGGCATGTACAACTGGCAGCTTCACTTCTCCAGGACATTCGACTCTTTCTCAAAGCTCTGGAAGTTCCAACAGGTATATTTGCGATGAATTTCCCTGGCAGAGGGAGCAAACTCAAATTTGATGGAATAGTGTTGTACAGTTTGATTTTGTCATAAAAAGTGCGAATTAAAATTTCTAGAGTTCTAGGAACTAAGATTTGAAAAGACTTTTATCAAAGCAACTCATATTCAACATCCCCATCCAAAAAACCACTGTAAATGTCAGGAACACAGAAGACTGCTCGATGAGAAGTATGGGTTACAACGCTGGCAGATTGGCGAGATAGCTTCTAAAATAGGACAACTTTACTATCACTACTAGTGAGTCTTTAAAATTATCCTTTTATTTATTTCTATTTCTAGGTCTAGTTCTAGGACGTCTAGTTCTAGGTCTAGTACAAGGTCTAGTTCTAGGTCTAGGTCTAGGTCTAGTTCTAGGTCTAGTTCTAAGTCTAGGTCTAGTTCTGGGTCTAGTTTTAATTCTTGTTTTGATTATAGATTTCATTCCTTAATCCCTATTGGTTTTCGGGGCATTCCGATATGGGTATTTCATTTCAGTTTGCGAACTAGTGATACGAACTACCTCCACGAATCTCTGATATTCTACCTCGCTATCAGACAACGTGACTATTACTGTGATAAAGACGCTGGGAGTAGTAGGGAACTGCTGACTCTCAAAAACACCAAACAGGAGTAAGTATGGGTGCGCTAGTTTATCAATTCAAAATGATGAAGCCAGCCACAATCAACGTTCTATTTCATAGGATTTCCATCCGATATCATCGTCAATAAATATATCACCGAAAACTCCTGAAAAATAATTATCGGTTATCGGCGATAAATTCTAAACGATAATGCTGAGCATCGATTATGCTGACACGATGTAACATGTGTTTTAGGGTTTTGATCAAGAAGCTCCGATATTACGCTCGTTTTCTCGTCGTCTCCATAATGCTCAACAAGATGGACCTGTTGCTGGAACTCAAAACGGTGAGTTCATGGCATCAATTGACACTGTGACTTCATATCTTTTTCTTATCTGTTATTTGTCATTTGATAGCCCGTGTGGCAATTTCGTATTTTTCGTAACGCGCTGTGACATTTTCATGTTTTTTCAGCGCAAAATGTGCTATTATTGCGCGCGCCGCGCGCGTATGTGGCCAGTATGCTTGCTAAAATGTCTTCGCCGCGAACGAAAAGAACACAATCTTGAATGATCCAGTTTTCGATTGGCCATTTTGAGTCATATGACCATGGCTGAGCTTGCAACGGCCTATTTTCGAAATAAATTGCTTATGAAAACTTCCGGGGGACCAAGTCAAGCCCCCTGGTTGGACATACATCTGAATAAACGTAAAAGGTGTCAATGGATATTGACATGAATAAACAAATTTTGCGGGTGTTTACTGTTTACTATATTCGATAACGGAGTTGGAAGTTCCGTAATTTCTAATAGCCATGCCATTGTTCAACTGGATAAGCCTTTCACTAATTGTGGTTCAATCGAAATCCACCTGCACCCTTTTATTTGTTCATTACGGGGCATTTTTTCGGGGTCTCTCACTGATTTCTCACTCATTTCAGGAGCTAGCAAGCCTGGTTGAACTTCTGCCCGAGAGTCACACAGCACGTGATGTAAACGAGTGGAAGGGAATTGTGAACGAGGTGGTTTCATTCAGAACAGCATTGTGTAACATCACGGTTACCAAGGTAGGCAAGGGTGTGAACTTGTGAATTACGGTTTCTGAAAAGCTGTCTCAGAATTGACACCAATTCGATAATGAAATCATGACGCTTGCTCTGTCTTGATAAGTCAGTGTAGACACCAGTGTATGTTGACACCAGTGTATTTTTTATCGGTGTATTTTGACATCAGTATGTGTTGACACCATTCTGTGTTGACACCATTCTGTGTTGACACCATTCTGTGTTGACACCATTCTGTGTTGACACCATTCTGTGTTGACATCATTCTGTGTTGACACCAGTCTGTGTTGACACCATCCTGTGCTGACACCAGTCTGTGTTGACACCATTTTGTGTTGACACCATTCTGTGCTGACATCATTCTGTGTTGACACCAGTCTGTGTTTCAGTGCGATGCCACCACCTTGACAATGCCACGTCGTATCCTTCCTGACCAACTTGTGCTACCAGACCTTACCCTCTCACCTAACCCTCTCAAACTACAACACGCTCTGATAGTGGGCACCATTCCAGGTTTGAAATTAGTGAGATGAGTTTTACTGAAGCAAAACAAAGAATGCGATAGTTTTTCTTCTGTGAAATTAATGATACATTAAAAAGGGTATAACGGTTTCCCAGTTAGATTAAATTAAAATCACCACAAATACGGTGCGTAAAATTTGTTTATACTCAACTAAAGAACTTAAACTCACGAAATGCTCTCAGGACAGCCAAAGGTAACGGAGCTGTCAGTGGATATGTTTCGTATTGGAACAACTCTGGAGAAAAGTCATAAGTCACTGTCAAACGTCTTCAATTGCAAAAAGCAGGTATTATGATTACTAGGTATGGTGCGGTTTTCAAAGTTTTTAATGAGTATTTTCCATGACTAAAAAGTCGTGAACGAACAAAATGCTGATTCCCTGGTATGATCAAGTTTCCATATGGAATTTTGTGAATAAAATCTATCCTAGTACCTGTACAAACCCACGCCTGTGGAAGTTATGGGGAAACTGGCTGAAATGAGCAGCGCAGCCCTCAACAATTCAACTCAGCTCATCTACCTATCAGGTAAGGAATAGGTTCGACCTAAGAAGTAAGGAAAAGGTTCGACGTATCGAATCATATTGTGCAGATCAATCTAGTAGGACATGGGACGTGTCACGAGTTCGAGAAATGAGATTTATTCGAAAATATCTGAGTTTCACGGCGCCATGAACTTACTCACGCACTTGGTATTGTTACGCAATGACGATCAATTTGGAGATTTGAGTATTTCTGAATGAATTCTTACAAAGACTAATGTTACTTTTTCTGATTCTCCCCCTTAAATCGCCCTGGTAGCAGAAACTAATGTCACTTTGTGACGTATTCTCATTCTGCCCCCATAATTGCTCTGGTTGCATCACACACATGTTACTTATCCTGATTCTCCCCCTAAAATCGTCCTGTTTGCAGGGACAAACGTGACGTACTCTGACCCCCTCCCCTCTAAAATCGGTCTGGTTTCATCACACCAATGTTACTTATTGTGATTCTCCCCCTAAAATATTCCTGGTTGCAGGCACCAACGTGACGTACTCTGACCCCCCACCCCTGGATCGGCCTGGTAGCAGGCACCAACGTGACTTACTCTGACCTCCCCCCTTAAAATTGCCTTTCTTGCAGGCACCAACGTGACGTACTCTGACAAGGGGGCAGCAGGAGGGATGGAGGTCTACACTTCGGAGGGAGGAATGCACTTCTCTCATAGAGACACGGTCGATGTCAAATTCTCAAGGTTTGTGGTGTCAGTGAGTCGATTTCGTAGAGTGAGGTAGAGAATTCATGGGGAATATGGAATCTAATATCCGAATATTGGGAAATTTCGCAAGAATTGATAAACGAAATCGATAGATCTCGGTTTGTTTACAATTATCAAATTTGTAACTGTTTTATAATACAACAATCAAATTATCAAATAAAAATAATAAAAAGCACGGCAACAATTTCAAAATTTTGAACAAATTTCAATTTCTAATTTAAACTTTTTAAATCGATATGAAGATTTTGATACAGTAATATTCTGATGAACTAATACGTTGCAGAAGTTCTGCTGCTGAACAAAATTATTTTGTTTATTAAAAAACATCAAATGAAAATCTGCCTTACTACGAATCGTGAAATCCGCGAGATTGAAAAGCTGAAAAGGCTTTATTATAGGGATCGCCCATCAATTCAAATCGTGTATACCTTACTGGAGATAAGATTCATTATGTGGGTCACATCACAAAATACAGCATCAACTCAATAGTCAATGCGTGACGCATGTCGCGAAATAAGAAACATGCGGAAATTAACAATTCGAGTGGATATTGGAACCGTATACGTGGTTAAATAACCAGTAGAAGCACGTACGTTCGAATTGCTCGCAAATAATAATTTCATAACCATTCTCAGATATAGCGAATTTTGTTAAACATATTGTCAATATCATTAAGAGCAATTACACTTTCAGATTTTCCCTATAACTTACTCAAAGCCTTCTTTATGCCATGAAAACCGATTATTGTTTCTCGTCTTTCGAGCGCTCGGTCATCAATTTGAATAAGGAAAAAATAGTTCATGGAGCGTTTATCGCCTCAATTCGCATGAAGTTCCTTCTCAAAGTCATCCAATTCATCTTGTTTGGTGATCTCACGAATAACCAATCACCTTACAGTTCGTATCATGATCAACCAATCAGCAAGAAGTATAATCACAGTCTTTTCGTAAAAAACCAATCAGCGCAGTTTCGTCGTCAGATTAACCAATCAGCGCTCCGTTTCGTCGTCATATCAACCAATCACGGGGGAGTGTTGTTGGGGGATGAATCGTCGCTGCTGGAAGAGCCCTCAGAGTCTAGTCGCGATATGAACATGATCTGATCTCGGAAATGTTTGAATAATGTGATTTAGTTGCGGAAATTCACGAAATCGGGATTAGAAAAAGGTATCTAGCGTCCAGTTGTCGATTGTACCCCACGAGATTTTCAAGGAATAGAACCAGCCAAACATGAAGTTTGAGCCAGTGTTGAATGGCGATTGACAACAGTTTATAACAATGATATACGAAGTGGCAAATGGAGCATTAAAACTGCCAAATAGGTAGAGCACTAAAAGCGGCAAATGGGCCCGAAAAGGCGGCAATGAATCAGTAAAAGTCTTTGCACCCACCGGAAGTGTTTGAGGATTGCCTCCTCGTCCACATACTGCTCAGCCAGTTCCTCTTCAGTGGTAGGGTACCCCTTAGCTTCCCTGGAGGATGACGTCATTATCAGGGGTTAAAGTGATGTGTTGCTGGCATCATTATCAGGGCTTAGAGTGGGAGGAGTTGATGACGTCATCAGGGTTAAGGGTTTTAGAATAGGTCGAATTATGATCATTAATAAATTAAATCGTCTATATGCGGAACCATTCTAAATTACTGATGATAGCTTCCCTGACTACTTTGTCAGTCTGTATAGCTCCGTCACTGTGTACTCTACACACGAACTGTGTGGTTTGTTTCTCGTTGTTAACTAGGGAGTGTGTCAGGTCCACTCTCTGAACCGGACCTGAGAAATTAGAATTAAAAGGTTTGTAAGTTTTAAACTTAAAGGCATAAATTGACGTTTGTGTTGACCCATTTTGATAAAATGAATTAGTAAAATCCTGTTTGAAACATGAGAAATATGGCAATTTTTCAAAGGGCTTAAGTGAAAAGTGAAATGTATTCTTCTTTCACAAAATTCACTGATATTTGCCCTGCGGAAGGGGCAAAAAGATTTCCGTACCTCCTTCGTGTTTTACAAGTTTAGTTCCCTGCGACTGGTGGTAGTAAATCTTGAAGAGCTGCGCGGCGGCATCTTGCACGTGCACGTTCACTCCAGAACACATGTCTATAGTTATTGTCCGCAGCGTAACCTGGCACAAGAGTTGTTATAGGAGTGTGAAACCTTCTATTCCTCTATTAGAAGAACTGCCATGTTACATATTCAACAAAGTGAAACGCGTGGTTTACGACCCATGCTGTGGGGGTTGACACCACTAAAAGCGTGAAACCCTCAATGGTCTCTACAGCTCTACTGATTATTGATTTAAAAATCCATAACAAATATCACTAAGTGAGCTTTATTCAATAAAAGCAATTCACAATTCAGAAAATAATCCCAATGATTCTCTTATATAAGCTTGATTTGAAAAACTTTGAAAGGAAGAAATTTAAAACTTTGAAAGGACACTCTAGTCTCTAATGATAAGCAGTTGACTGGACGTCATTTCGATGTTTTGAAGTGGTGAATTAAGGACAAGCCGCTTTTTTTCTACCAATTTCCTCCACTTACCCCAGGTGAGATGTACAGATCCACATCCCTACTACTCGTTATCTCACACATCTCCGTCATAACCAGGGGAGTTGAGATAAACACTGAGGTTCTCACACGCCTCTATCCCTGCTTTAGCACATCTCTCTGTCACCGTAACAGCTGTGAGCAGTAAGAGTTGTTATCAAATATGGGCATTTGGAATCTTGTCAGATATTTGAGCCATTTTTAGAATGCAAACAAATGGTTTGCCCTCCCCAGATTCATCCAAACCTATATCGGACAATTAGATATTATTTAAAGAACTTGTGAATGTAAAAATCCCTATTTGTGTAGAAGTCGTTGGCAATTATACTGAAAGGATCTTCCTAAAATTTAGTCATCATTTGTATATTTTTGTGGTGTGAATTGTAAACATTTTGGTGATAAATAATACTACTTTGTTTACCTAAATTACTTTCTTTACCTAGTTCACTGCAGTGGCAGATGTATAGTCCCTCCCGTCGCTTGGGTTGGACGGTGAGAGCTGTGCCGTGGTAACCGGATAGAAGGGATCGGGCACGGGATTGTAGGAAGGGATTGTGGGTCATTGTTAAGCCTCAAATTTGATTCATTATTTTTGAGAGGATTTAAATGTTGATTTCTTGCAACTTCCTCTGATCTTACCGATAGTCAGCATTAGAGATAAAAGTTTCACAGAGGTTTATGGCCAATCAAGAATTGTCGAAAGGTCGAAAATTGAGCGATAGCAAAGCATGAAAACAAGGGGTTAAGACAATCGTTTTTACCACGCCAGTTCTTCACTTAAACGGACATAGGTATGGTGTCTTGCAAAAATGGATGTTACGATCAAAAATCTAAAGAAAAGTAATCTAGAAAGATTTACAAATCATAACTAGGGGTCTTAATAGCAAGCATACTTTATACTGCTCAGTCACGAGAATTATCAGAGCCTCGCACAATTATTGGATGCTTGAGAGTGACGTCATTATCATGCATTAACGTGCTGAATTAATGACATCGTATTGTGTATTGTCCGTACATAGTCCCGAGCATTATCTACTAGTGATAAATAGCACTTGGCAGCGATCCAGAGTGCTCACGTCTTGAGAGGAGCTATAAAGCGAAGATAGTTGCTCGTAAGGATGTGAACGAAATACTGGCGGTTTATCGTCATCAATGCTCCATTCTCACGCCAGATAATGACGTCATTCACTGTCTAGTATTCTCGCCCAGACTTCATAAGTCGCTGGCTTAAAGCGAGAATAGTACTTAGTCGCTGGCTTCCATCCAGTCATGGAAATACCAGTCATATTATGTTTATCGGCCGTATGTTATAAAATATTCTAGAATCTTTGATATGTCACAGAAATATTGTAAATTGTTAAATCTGACAGTTTATATTTATTGACCTGGGAAATTTAGTAAAGATAAGAGTTAAGACTCTGAGTTCAGAGAGACCTGCGAGTCACAAGATCTTTAATCTGAGATATCACTCATTTGAGCAGTCTAGTTGACTCTCACTAAAAATTCTTCAACTGAAATAGCTCAATTTGTTAAATTCAAACTGTAACAGAATAACTTACATCAAAATATGGCTTGGTCAAAATATTTACTCATGATGCATAAGATCATTGAAGAAACGAAATACTTCTTGAATATTTAATCGTATCAGTCGTGGTCAGTATAAAAGTATGAAATAGGTTTTCTATGAAACCGTCGTTGGACTACCGCTGCATTGGTGCAACCTGTAAAAGACCCGCACAAAACCTTCAGTTTACCTGCAATAGACTGGCACAAGACCTGTATGCGCCCAGCGTCAGGTTAAAGTGCCATACGAATCAGCTGTGCCCGTAATCTTTACAATGAAGTTGAAATAGAATGCATTCTGTTTGATTCTAGCTTTGGCATTATAAAAAATAGCGTCTGATTTTGAAACTATTCATTGGGAGGGGTGATGTGTTTTTTGTATTAAAAAACTCAAGCTAAAAAACTTAAATCGACAAAAATCCAAATACCAATTAACGAGCATATTTTAATGACAATAATCCAAAGGAAAATCAAAAGTCCGCCCAAAACACAGCCGTAGCATCATGTGAGCAGCTATAGTGCTAAGAGAATGGGCTGTCATACCTTCTTATGACGATTCTCCTGGCACGAGTCCAAGGAATTTCCACCGGAAAAACAAACATCCGAGGCGCTCAAACCAAGATTAGATAGTTTCCAATGACGTCATTATCATGGCTTAAAGTGCTGAACTGATGACGAAAATCAGAAATAAGCTCTTGCGTGTCGCATACGTTTGAGGAAGTCGTACAAGGTCGCTATGTAAGTATCTGAATGTGTCCAACACCCTTCACTCTCTCAACTCGTACAGGAAATATAATAAAAGAGGGTGCTATTAATAGGGGCGTGACGTCATCAGCACACCACTTCGAACTGTGATGATGACATCAGCAGTAGCAACCTGGCAGTTGTTGTGTGGTACCTTTTTGTTAAGGGAAGTGACCCGGGTTATAGTGTTACTGCTTTGGTGTTCTCAGATCAATAAAGCAGAACATTTAACAAAACTTTTGCATTTCGCATATTACCTCTAACTAGTAAAACATGTCATAAACGTAGTTTTAATTTACACCGCACTACGCAATGTAAGACAAACAGGAAAAATGGAAGACACGGATGTCGTTTCCGGAATGAAATTGAAAAATGATTTACAGCAGATTTCTATATCATTCTTCTATTTGAGTATTTGAAGAGGCGAAAAGAACCTTAGCCATGACAATCATCTACTAATACCACCTCAAAATGAAAATAACGCCACTTATGTCCCACCCCAAACTATTAAAAAGCCATATTTAACCACCTCAAACACTGAAACTCCTCTCATATACGTCTTGACTGCATGAATGATACTAGAAGTTGACAAGCTGAAGATATTAAATTGATGTGTCCAATTTCAAGATTGAAGTTAATCATATTACGAATATATTTAGAAGCCCATTGCGGACAGTGCGGTGCCCTTCGAGGTTTTCAATCTCTCCATTTTCAGCCGATATTCCGCTGATTTGCTGCACCCGGAGGATCTGACGCCCTTCATAAGGATACCAACCCTTCTCATCGTGGAAGCTGAGGGCAGGTGAGCTATTCCAGCCACATTTTCATAAAACACATACTCATAAGCCACATTTTCATTAACTGGATACCAATTAATCGTCAAGGTGTAGGCAGGTGAGCTATTCCAGCCACATTTAGAAAAACGGTCGTATGGAAGTATACCAATGAAGCAATGAAACCCTACTGACCCCCTGCTGACCCCCTGGTGAACCCCTACTGACCCCTGCTGAACCCCTGCTGAACCCCTGCTGACCCTACAGGTCCATTTGTTACTGATCAATGAGCGCACGAGTTGACTGCAAATTCTTAATATTCCGCTCGCTGATTGGTCAATGTCATGAACAATTTTATTCGCAAAAACAAAACTGCTGAAACGAAATAAAGTACCACTTAATTGTTAAAAACATAAGTTTCATATTCTATAGTACAGTGCACATTTAGAATGGTAAGTTCACACTTTCAACTTTATACCTTGTTAATTACAATGATACATTCAATCACTTTCATTCTTTCAATAATACCTTGCTCATTTAGTCACCTTCAATAATACCTTGCTCATTGCAACGATAGATTTAGTCATTTTCTATATATGTTACTCTTCCTAGCCTTACTCTACTCTACTGAGTGTCAATGTGGCCTGCAGTGTCCGTAGTGGGCATATCGCCAAATCGGCAGTGATCCAATGTGTCTTGTTCATGAAAGTTTGAATATAGGCTGCGATGTTGCGATTTCCATGATGGGGAGTGGGACTTCTTCATGATAATATGATGTAGGGTGTCAAAATTATTCGTCGTTATCGAAAATTAAGCTGTAATTATTGCTGCGACTAATCACTCCGAACCCCTACTCCTTCTGCTGTTTCCCTCATTCTTCTCAAGCGTTATTAACTTTAGACGCCCTCTGAATCTCCACTATCGCAATGATACAGTTGAGGGAAGCAGCTCCAAATGCTATTATCGTCAGAATGACCTGTCGGGGAACAGACATTTAATTCACAACAATTAATCTGAAAACAATTAATTTAATGACAATCAATCTCACGACAATTAATCTCACGACACTTTATCTTATAGCTGCAGTGAGTGTATTGGTGTCAGTGAGTCGATTGGTGTCAGAAGTGGAGTGGTGTCAGTGAGTGGAGTGGTGTCAGAGGAAGAGTGGTGCCAGTGAGTGGAATGGTGTCAGACTGGAGTCGTGTCAAAGTGGAGTGTTGTCAGAGTATAGTGATGTCATAGTTGAGCTGTGTCAGATGTAGAGTGGTGTCAGAGTGGAGTAGTGTCAGAGTAGAGTGGTGTCAGTGAGTAGAATGGTACTACCGACCTGTCCGCCGAAGTTTGAGTTGAGCCAGGCCATGCTTCCTCCACTGAGTCTTGCGACCATCTCAGCAAACTGGATGTAGCGGGCCATACCGCACAGCGAGAACACCCCTGCGATAATTGGACATTAATTTGAATCAGATTTCAATTAATTCACATGCATTAATATAATAATCAGCGGCGGAAATTTAGCTTTAACTTACCCGTAGGATCCCAAAATCGGCACTACATCAGCCAATCAGCGCGCAGGTACACGGTCAACTTCCACGCTGATTGGTCAAAATCAAATGAGCCAAATTCAATGGAGGTACAGAGGCTCAAAGAAAACAAAATTGATTGCTGCAAGGCTAGACTTGAGAAGGATCTATATCCATCGAAAACTCTAACTCAAAGCAAATTTTAATTACTCACATCCGCCTCCTCCAGTTAGGAATATTGCAATAGCGGCCAGCATTCGCTCTGAAACACGAATAATGTTTAATGAAAATACCCTTGTAATACCCAGTGTAAAATAGTCTTAGTACTGAGCTGTGTACGTAACGTTCAATCCGTGGTAGGCACTATACGGTAAATATGTTGGCGATAAAATATATTCTCTACTTCCACTTCGAATTAAAAGTTTAAAACCCCAAGAAATGAAGCAAATCACTTACTTTCTCTGAGGCATCCAATGTTGAGTACTTCTGAAATGATGGTCTGTTACTTTTCCTACTATTATTGATGTACAATTGTCAAATAATTTCGTTCGAATATCAATGGAGATCTGCAAAACCCGTTCTAACTTGATTTTGTTCATTTTCATGGCCATTGACTGTGATAGACACGAGATAGATCTAAGATTATTGGTTGACAGGATATATTAATTTATAATTAACCTTTTGTATTAAGAGCCACAACTGAGCGAATAATCCAACACAGTCCTGCAGCCAACATCGCCATCAACATCTGAAAATTTACAGTTTACAGAAAATTTGTCCAATCTACTGAAAATTTGTTGAATCGACTGATTCACTCCACGAAAGGAAAATCCGTTGATAAATTTCGTACATACGTAAGATCTGGCAATTCTCTTTTAGTTTTCCTTCATTCTCATAATCACCATCACTCTCAGTGAAACGGCTTCTTCGTACCGAGTCAAGAAAATTATTACTGAGAATTATTATTTCTGTCATGTGCTGTGCTCATTAACAATTACTAACCATGATAGGTCCCCAGTCCATGGTACTGAAACCGAGACACATGTGTATCAGAGCTGCCAGGGCATTACCTCCCGCCATCAGCCATCCGAATACCCAGAGCATGTTTAGTAAATAACCTGGAGCTGGTATTGAAATTATTTCAGATATGTGAGCTGGACAACATCATCGAGTATACAAACATTAAATGTTGCTCCTCTATAAACTCAGCAATAAAGATTTACTTTTTATAGACACGAGACTCAAAACGCCCTGTATTTATACCAGTTATTGATGATTGCATACTGTGATACTTCTCTCTGACATCACTTCACTCTGACACCACTTGCACTATTCACTGTGACATCACCTCCCTCTGACACCTCTATTCACTCTGACAACACTTCACTCTAGCATCACTATTCACTTTGACATCATTTCCATCTGACAACACTATTCACTAAAGTATCATTTCACTTTCAAACCACTTTTCGCAGTAACAGCACTTCATCCTGGCAACACTCTTTACCTTGACATCACTTCACTCTGACACCACTATTTACCTTGACATCACTTCACTCTGACACCTGCTCCTTTTGATCACTCTGGCCACGACTGACTCACTTCACTTAAACATAACTTCTCTCTGACACCACCTCTCCGGTCACCCTTTTTATTACCAGAGGGGAGGGACAATGGGCCCGATAAGCGCGTGCCTATGTTTTTTATACAAATCAGACAAAAAAATCTCCAAAAGATCACACAAATCAGTTTATAGGTATAACTATTACGCCCTGAGCAGAAGAGAACTTAAGAAACGTTAGCAAATATTTATTAGCTACTACACTGCTTACTACCATCCAAATGATAGTTCCTTAAACTGCAATGGTTTATATATACGACATGATAAATAATATGTTTACCAGAGCTACGTAACCAATAGCAACAACAGGATTATTGTGTGTTGTTGCCTTGGTTACTGCAGTATAAATAACCCTGCTTGTTTTCATGTTTGTTACCAGGGTATTGGCGTAAGTATTTAGAATAACAAATTACATGCTCGTATGTGACTATGTGAAATTGTAGGAGATTTCAAGGCAACAGTTCACCGCTATATACCGTGATATTGACGTCATTGAAACTGCCTATTTTCTCACGCACTAAGTTATCAATTAATCATGGCTTTGCAATGATCTCATATCAAAAGTAAAAAGCTTCATCTCGTTAAGGATTCATGGAATATAAATCATGTCACTATTCCAATACCAATTACTCATACTGAGAATGTATAAAATTGCCCAATTCAGCTCATCATAACTCAGTTTCAATTATCGACTTGAACTGTGACATATTTAAACTGCATTTCAGGTCGTCGTTCAACACTGTGTCTCCGGTATTCAGACAACCTGTTGTGGTGCTGATCAGTCCCAGACTACTCCCTCACACTATGCAAGGTACCATGTTTGTTACACGCCTCAAGGACCATTCTTTTTAGAAAACATTAAAGCTGGGTTAAAAAAAGAGAGGGTTGTTTGTCTACTTCTGAAAATATCAAACCGATGTGCCTCCCACCGGAGATTTATCTCAATAAACTTTCCGTGACATGAGAGAAATCTCACTCATTTTGAGATGAATCTCATTAATTCCCTCCTCGCAGGAGATAACAACGGCTCCCTCATGACTCTCTTCCTACACTCGCCTCTGACAGCCATCTGTGTCATGTGTAACACCCAGCACATGAGCGACGTTCACTGGAGACAGGGCAACTCGCTCATAAATAACCTGCTCTCAGAGATTCTCACCATTGTGAGCTGTAGCAAATACACGCGTGAGTTGAAACGCGTGAGTTTTGTGAAGTAGCGCGTGAGTTTTGTGGAATAGCGCGTGAGTTTCGAAATAGCGCGTGAGTTTTGAAATAGCGCGTGAGTTTTGTTTAATAGCCCGTGAGTTTTGTGAAATAGCTCGTGAGTTTTGTAAGTAGAGATCGCACGAGTTTTATAAGCGCTTATTACAAATATGTCCGTTTCACTTGCGGTGTATTATTTCAGATCCTCACTTCATACAACTGCTGGACGATGCCTTTGTTCGGATAATTCTCCTGAGGTTCCTCTTTTTCGAAGCTGTGTTACACCTCCACACCGCATTCAAGGTACATTTTAAGTAGAATTAATGAATTCAAGGTATGTTTAAAGGTACGTTTTTGGCTTCACGAAGTTGAACTCAAAGTAAGAAAGTACGTTTTGAGTAGCATTCAAGGTTCAAAAGTTAAAATGGAACTGATAAAATTCCTTCGACTTCGCGTGCTCAAAATAATAAATCACGACGTGGCGTCACACATTTATCATTGTAAATTCTGATAATGACGTCATAGTACAATTTCAGACGGATGAATACTACCCTATCACAGTTCCTTGTCTCAAATCCTTTGAGATTGGCACGAAGCCATCCATAAGACGAGGTATCAGCGACATTGCTGCTCTGCTAGACAGTACTGTGCTTTTCTCAACTTAAGCTTATCCTAGTTAAGGTTTATGATCCTAATTATGATCCTAACTATGATCCTAATAACGATCCTAATTAGGAACATAAGCCTAAAAACCAAAAAGCTTAAGGTTTTTGAACAATTTGGTGACATCTTTGTGACATAAATTTGTGACTGTAGTTTGGATCAAAAAACAAGGATAATCTTCGGACACTTTTTAATCTATGTATATACTATCTTATGCCATGTGCACATTTAATTTTTACGTGTATAATATCTCTGTGTAGGTACAAGTGTATAATATCTATTATCTGTGTAAGTACAAGTGTATATTAATCATAATCAGTGCAAAAACTAGAATTAAAAGCAGAAATTTTTATATGTAGCATGTACATACACACATTTTAAGCATCAAATGCAGCCTATACAACCTTTTTCTTTGTCATTGATTTATAAATACTAGCTCTTACCCACATGTCCATTTGACATTGACCTATCAGTATACTAAGATGTAGTTTGCCTATAATAAATGTCATGTCAAATTCCTGATTGATTTATAAACCCTCACAAGCAACTACTTAATCACCCACATGTCCATTTGAATTATCAGCTACTAATCAGTTTACACTATCTTCAATACCAAATTTTATTACAGGTAAGCTTAAATACCCTCAAACGCTACCCCATCTTCCACCAATTAATTACCAATTAAATGCTACTCTCCTACTAATTAAGTTCCTATCTGATCTTCAATACCCTCACAAGCTACTATTAAATCCTAGTCGACATATTCCATCAATTTGCTATAACTAATTACTCCTATCTGATCTTCAATACCAAATCTTTCTCATCATCCCCGGGAAATGCACCCGATGAGGTTTGATCCTCTTGAAACAGTACACCCCGTGCTTTAAGATAGTTCTGGAAGAGTTCCACAGTCTTTTCCATGGGTTTGATCTGCGTTACGATGAAGGTTGTGGGGTCTTTTTCCCGGCAGCCGTGACTCACTTCGTGAATCTCCCTGCAAGGAAAAGAAGAATATAATAAATTATGAACTTTTCGATTAAAAGATATCGAAGTTTTTTTTCTCTGTATTTTGTTCTGCACCATTGAAGAGCGGGACTGGTTTTTTGAGAACTTTAATAGTGTCAATTGAAATTTATTCCTAATGGTTGAGATGGGGATTCGAAAAAACCTAACTATTTCACAAAAAAAATTGAATATATTTCTAAAATAACTAACCTGATGGGTATGTTGGCTGACATGAAGAGAAATATAGCAATCTGAACATCATCCAGTGGATTAACCGGCTCATGCCTATCATTATCCCAGATCTCTAAGAACTCCTCAATCACATCGAATGAGAACATAAACCCTGACCCTATACAGAGCTTGGGTAGCATCTCGTTAGGCCATTCCTCCAATGAAATAGCAGCTTTTCCCTTCCTATGAATGGAGCGAGTATAACACTGCGGCCCCCCGTGGAATCTCTTATTGTTCCCCTCAGCGAGCTGTTTCAGGAAATACGTGTTCATGTCACGGACATTTACTACGGAGTCCTCGCTCAAAACGACGAGAAAAGTGAAGTCGTAGGTATCGATAAGGTGTCGGAAACACCACATCAGTTTGTATGTCATTCGCCGGTATGAATCAAAGGTTGGGGATACCAAAATATCGCCGTATTTTTCGTTTTCTTCCTCCATGTGGTCTCTCGACCAATCAGGATCCATGGTGAGACCCACGAGGAAGAAATGCCGCCAGCTGATTGGCTGATGCTTCTCGTTCTTCCAGTTGTGGGAAAGCCAGCCTTGGTGCCTCATGATGTTTCTATCATGGAGACTTGAAGGGGCTGACTTGGTTATCACGATGAAAAATACGATTCCTTCGTTTTATTACCCACTGTGCTTTCTCCTTGATTCGTTCGTTATAAGAGTTCGAATCTTGGTAATTATTGATATTCTGATGGGGTGCTGAAGGTTTCTGATCTCTTGCTTGATCTTCCTTTCTCCTCGCCCTCAGGATCATCTGATTGTCTTCTCGTGGAACTATCTGAATCTGATCTTTGGAGGTGACTTGGCATCTTTCCAATGAAGACAAAGAGGGATGGGATCTGAAAAATAGCTTCAGTTTGGAATCATCAATTCTCATTCAAAACACTGAAGCACTGATAATGGTAGCACTTTTCCAACTTTCAATTGAACTCTAAGGTGAAATTTTCAATTATGATTATAGTTTTGATTGGTAAATTTAAGATCCAAAAGCTGTTAAATGCGGTCCAAAAAGACATTGAAATAAAGATGAAACTTGAAATAAATCACTTAATTCATAAAATTTTCGCGTTTTCCAACCTGAAGAAGAATAATAACAGCAAGGATTAACAGTAAAAGGCGCCATGAAGATTGGGATATTTTCCTACAGAAAGTAAGGAGGAAGAAGGGACAGTGCTTATCTAGCAACTGTCTGCAGGGGTTAGTGGTGATTCGGATGAGTCTGTTATTACTGGAACACTTCGTAGGGGTATCCATACCATTTAGTGAAGTTCCAGCTATTCGGTGGGTAGTATGTCAGAGGCGGTTATTTAAATTAGCGTTAGAGTGGAGTAGCTCCAGATTGGAGTGGTGTCAGAGTAGAGTGGTGTTAGAGTGGAGTGGTCTCAGAATAGAGTGGTGTCAGGGTGAATTGGTGTCAGAGTAGAGTGGTGTCAGAGTGAAGTGGTGTCAGAATGACAGAATGGGGTGGTGTCAGAATGGAGTGGTGTCAGAGTAGAGTGGTGTCAGTGAGTGGAGTGATGTCAGAGTGGATTGGTGTCAGGAGTCCCAGCTATTTACTTTTGAGAAACTTATTATGCCAGAAGCGGTAATACAAATATCGGTTGGCGTCTTGCAGCTGTTGAAGTGGTGTCAGGGAGAAGTGGTGTCAGAGTGGAGTGGTGTCAGAATGACAGAATGGGGTGGTGTCAGAATGGAGTGGTGTCAGAGTAGAGTGGTGTCAGTGAGTGGAGTGATGTCAGAGTGGATTGAGGATTCGTGGAGTCCCAGCTATTTACTTTTGAGAAACTTATTATGCCAGAAGCGGTAATACAAATATCGGTTGGCGTCTTGCAGCTGTTGAAGTGGTGTCAGGGAGAAGTGGTGTCAGAGTGGAGTGGTTTATCAGTTAGTGGAGTGGTGTTAGTGGGTTGAGTGGTGTCAGTGAGTGGAGTCGTGTAGTCCCAGCTATTTGATGAAAATTATGTCAGAAACGGTAATAACGGGTGATGACTAATTATCTGGAATTATTTCAATGTATTCTTGTGGGCAAATCGAGATCATGTTAGAGTTCAGATGTGTTTATTCTGGACCTAAAAAGTCTGCTGATTCAGAATAACATCATGAGAAAATTTATAATCCCTGTTTTCCCATGCTACTGGCCGATCAGTTTGAGAAGGTTCAAAAAAATCTTGCACAAAATTTCAATGACAATAATTATCTCCAAAAGTGTTATTTAAGCCTTACAATGGGATGATTCTGAGCAGGAGGGTCTCAAGAGTGACTGCAGTAAGTAGCATCACTAACTTATCCAGTGGTGACCCTATGGAACCTAAAACGTGTTTAAAATCGTCAATTCTAGGATAATGTCACTTTCATAAAACTGCGATTTTGGGTAATTGTTAATCCAAAATTCTGCATACCAATAAATGGAAGTGGTCCAAAGACATGAAATATGTTTAATGAGGTCCCTGCCATCAAATCTGAGTGTTCAGACCACCTAGGTCCTGTTCTAAGACTTTCTTAAGGCCTGGTGTAGCAAAAAAAAACACACCTTTTTCCAGAAATTTGGCGTGATTTTAGCTCTAAAATCCAAGAATTTTCGTGATATTCAACAAAAAATGCATGTAGAGGTTTTCATTAGTGTCTCAGCTAACAAAGTTCATGAATAAACCTAGATGGCAACTGATGGGAATGCTCCTGAATGCAGTTTCCAAATCATATGTCTGGAAGTCAATCTTTGAATTTGTGCAAGATTTTTTGTACCTTCTCAAACTAATCGGCCAGTAGCATGGGGAAACAGGGTTTTCAAATTTTATCATGATGTTATTCTGAATCAGCAGACTTTTTAGGTCCAGAATAAACACATCTCAACTCTAACATGATCTCAATTTGCCCACAAGAATACATTGAAATAATTCCAGATAAATAGTCATCACCCGTTACTTTAAGTTTAATATCGGTTGGCTTTTTGCAGCTGCAGAATGAAATACGGTGGCAAAAGCTAGGGAAAAAAATCCATTTATTGCACGGACAGCTGGTCGAGCATGACACCGAAATATGCCAATTGCCAAGGCAGGTTGATAAAATGCGATTCAAGAAAAGATACTATTACTAGAAAGAAAAGATGACAGCAATGTAAGTTAAATGGAGTGAAATATCTAAATACGTTGGCCGCTGCGATGTACCTTATTACAGGAAATTAAGTTTACATATAATTAAGCCCTAAGGTCTCAAAAAGGGCTTAATTTCATGCACCTTAATGACATGTATTCTTATATTAATTTCATGAGGACTAATTTTTCAAGCAAATTTGAACATAATAAAATAATAAGTTCGAAAACATTGATTTTTTTCAATTATTTATTATTCAGTATTGATTAAGCTTTGAATTGATGCCGGATGGAAAGCCACTGGTATTGCCAAGACTATCAATAATGCAATAGACACATCTTGGAGCTCACTTCTTGACACTCCATCATACTTTCAAACCTTCATACCTGAATTTACATAGCGTCCAATGTTTTCAAGAATCAAGGCCATTATGATAATCAGCTATTATGTGGTGTTTTGTGGAAACATATTCGATCATTAATTTGATGTAACTGATAAGATTCTCATGATGCTGTGATAATCTATTCTATAGGTTATTTTGTCATTGTAATCATCGTCTCTGAAAATTCCCCAATTGTAATTAATTAAGTTAAGTGGTAATTGGAGAGTAATTATCAAAGTGTCAAATAAAGCCAAGAATTCCTAATTCGTAACATGTAAAGTCTTAATTATTTGCATACAAGCTTACAAGGCTGAAATTTCTATCTCATGAAATTTATATCTCCACAATGATAATTTGGCTACATGTATTTAAGAATGTATTTAAGAATGCATGTAATTAAGCCCTAGGGCCTCAAAAAAGGGCTTAATTTCATGTAGCTTAATGACATGTAGGCTCATTTTTCTGTAGGCGATATTTCCTGTAATAAGGTATTTGTTTGCCCACTGTTCGGTGAGGTTTAACCAATGAGCGCGCAGGATTCCTGATTGTATGTGCTGATTGGTCTAGCCATGGGTAGCCATGGGTGAACATGATACTCATTAATATTATTCGCACTTCATAGTTAGATAGTTTGATCGGTTAGGGACTAATGCTTGTAAAATTTTTCAGGTTTCCTTACTTTGTACTAATTATCTATGCAAACTTTCAGAAGTGCATGAAAAGATCACACCGAAAGATGTGCAATTATTAGAGTCAAAGACCATATTCATCCATCAAGGTGAGCCATTTATCATGCGAAGTTCCCGTAGAATGTTTTTATCATTGGAAAATTCAACCGCCTGAATCATTCGATTTAATTTCTATTTTAGTTAGACAGCAAACGAGACTAGCCGTTAATTGAAGTTGACAAAATTCCTCAAATTTGAATCCATAGGACTCTCAAATGGGCGAGATATTACGTAGGGACGAAGCAGTGCAGCACAAAGTAAACAGTCAATAGAAGTTATAATCTACTTCCTAATTTACTATTTCGAAGATTGGGAATGTTATACTTATGTGTAGTATGACGTAATGGATATTGTGCTGTATTATTATAGCTTCAAGGTATATTCTATAACCACCCTACATCACTCATGATATGTTTGATGTTGATGCATTGGTGGTTGATGACGCTTCAGAATTCCGAAATCATCACTGATAATGACGTCATCCGTCCATCATTTTACTCCCTGATAATGACGTCATCTGTTCACCATTCTTACCCTGATTAAGACGTCACCTGTTCACCATTCTGTCGAGTGAGATTTGTTTCAGCAGGCCCAACGGGCCTGCCTGTTCTTTGTAATTAAAAATCAGTTTAATAAATAGGAATAGTTTTCTTATGATTTTATTGTTACTCACGTATGCCCTTATTATTTTTTTTTTTAATTTTGCAGCGCCTCTTTTCTTCTGGATTAGGGGATGTCGAATGTGATGTCGACCTCTATTTATTTCTTGAACTGGCTTACTTCCTTGACTAAATATCAATTCCCCATACAGAATATAGAGTGAAATTCTGAAGAAATGAAATTCTGAAGAATTCATTCTGATGAGCTGTGAATATAATTCATCACTACCAATAATTTACCTCTCAATTCACTATTATATGCTTAGGAAATGAGAATTAATCCTAAAATGAGAATTAATCCTAAAATCAACCAATCCCTTTTCTGCCCCAAACCATTCCCACCAATCAGAGTTAAATCTTCTTCTATTCATCATGTCTTGAGTCTTTATATCCCATTCAACAGTCAATCCACGCCTTGTCGGGTTATTACATACACCTATCATTATCCGGGGGGAAATCATGTGGCTGGTTAACGTCAATATCTTAGCTTAGAATATACTGAATTGATGAGATCGTAAAACGTTAAGATCCTTATAATCTCTCATTCAGGCTAGATCCTAATATCATAATCTCTAATTCACCATAATATATGATCTGGCTTCGGGCGAGTAAAACTAGAGGTACATTATTTCCAGACAATGGTTTTATTAAATCCTGTATATTGCCCACCAAGGCTTTTACACACAGCAGCAGCGGGGTGCCGAAAAGAATTAATTTATTTGAATATATATCATGAAGCACATGAAAATAACGTCATTTTCAGTTTACAAAGTGTAAAATTAAGAGGCGGATTCCCGCCTATAACTAATATAGATTATGACAGTACAATCATGTTAATTTATTCGGATTCGCAGTTAAACTATAATCACCCGGGCTCCAGATTCCGATTATTTTCATTTACTCATGCCTTAAAAATCTCGCAAAGGACTGTGCCTTTATCTCGTAAAGGACTGCGCTTATATCTCGTGAAAAAATGAAATCACTTATATATAGTAGGATATGCCTTGAGAAAAGGAGTTTTTGCAGATTGACTTTTTCATTGGGAACTATGGTGGTGTCGTTACGCATATAAACCTTATTACACGAAAATGAAATTGAGGTTTTTAAGTAACCATCTAGGTTACATATTATTCACCAGCACCAAATTAGATAAAATAACCCACCCTCA
Organism: Beroe forskalii; assembly: GCA_011033025.1. Classification (NCBI taxonomy): domain Eukaryota; kingdom Metazoa; phylum Ctenophora; class Nuda; order Beroida; family Beroidae; genus Beroe; species Beroe forskalii. Next base: position 36,537 of record WFMF01000627.1, on the reverse strand, counting down.
CCTAAATTTTATTTAATCTTACATTTTTGCTTTCATAGTGAAGTGCTCAATGCAAAATTTTTGATTGGCAAATTTTGGTTTAACGAAATATCATGAAAAATATTGTCGAGTATTTCCCATTTCCCATAATTAGCTGCAGCTGTTTGTCGAACAGATGTTGCTTTAATTTTATATTTTGTTAAATTTTTATTTTTACCAATAAACCCTGGTTGATAATAACGATAGGAGTCGCTTTTCATCTCATAATTGCGTTGTCTATTCTCTACTAGAAGAAAGAGGAGAGTAGTCACTGAGCTAAGCTAGTTCAGAGTGGCGTGACACAGTCTCGTGACAAACGATCCCCACGTGGTATAGTCACGTGACACGTGGTTTAGTCACGTGACACGTGGTATAGTCACGTGACATGTGGTATAGTCACGTGACTATACCACATGTGGGTGGCCGCTGAAAAGATTGAGATGCTGAGCGTTATCCATCACGCAACGAAATCATCAGGCGATTATAGGATTGGAGATCATTCTAAAATCTTTAAGAGTTGTCTTATGCGTTGATTTTTTATCAGAAAGTTAATCTTATAAAGATTCGTATATATATGTTTATTTGTTCAAACCAATAATTTTTATTTTGATTGTATAAAGAAACAGATCACTTTTGCCGGTATAATATAATTTTTGACATTAACTCTTCGCATAGGTGGAACATTGGATCATGTGAGACATGTTTTACCTCCTGTGTATTTGGCACCATCCCAATCGTAACGGTGAAAATGGGCAAGTTTAACTCTTCATGGATACTTCACGTTATCCTCATGTTTCTGGTGGTGCCAGATTCAGGTATAAACATTAAACACGATGATTTACTTCATTGGGATTTAATTGGGACGGCCATTTGATTATCATTTGAAACCTCCTCCCCCTTTCGGCTGATGACGGCTCCGAAGTCAAATAATTTCCTGGCTGACTTGAAATTCCCCGCAATTCAGGAGGGGGAGGACCGCATCAGCGATGTCCGGAAGGAAGCTATTGGGACTCTTCATTAGCATGCTGTAAGTGACAACTTGTTATCTTATTTCACTCATACAAACCGTACCACGTAATCGTACCGAACCTGCATGCTATGAATTGCAGCCAAAAAATCTCGATATATATACATGTTCGAGCTTTAAATTAGTAAACTTTTTAAATGTACGTCACTTAATTTTGACGAAGATCGTGCAATTGATTGTCGCACAAATTTCATGTACTATAATGGGTTAAATTTTAATTTATAAAATCACATCTTTTACAGCTTAACTGCCAGCCCGGATATTATCGAGATGCCTCGATGCCTGACGATACCTGTGGAGACTGTCCTCGCAACACCATCAGTGATGTTGCTGGTGCAGTCACTTGCAAGGATTGTCCACCCGGAACAGAGTCTAACGGTCTCCTGACCCGCTGTCGTAAGTTAAATGAGCCAATTTTGAGGGTTCTATAATTATAATTATAGAACCCTCTGACGTTTTCATGCGGGTCTATAATATATAGACACTTGCCTGATCGGGTCCATATTGGTTTAAACCCTCGCCCTACGGGCTCGGGCCAAAACCGGATACATCCCTCGGGCTTACGCCCTCTGGAAGTATCCCAAAATGGACCCGATAGGCGCGAGTCTATGTATTTGATAACCTTTCATACATTTCATACAAAATAGACCCGATAGGCGCGTGTCTATGTATTTTATAACCTTTCATACATTTCAGAAGATATAATTTTCCTGCAGGTGAGTGCGATGCCGGTAGCTACCGGAGCAATGGCATGGACCGTTGCAGAAGGTGCCCCCCTTCAACCTACACCAGTCAGAGTGGATCTGGAACCTGTCTCTCTTGTCCTCCTGGGTCATCGCTAAACAGGGAAAGAACTGGTTGTGGTGAGTGGGTATACAGCATATTAAACGCCCTCGTGCGCGGCGTATAAACATAATTATTCAGCATATTAAACATAATCTATTATTTTATAATCGATTATTTTAACTGTGAATTAATTTTTTTAGATTTGCATGGCGTATATTAAGGGAAAACGATAGTTTCGCCTGTCAAACTATTTTAGCTTATGCACAATCTTAAGTTTGAGGACCTCAATTTATAGCCTCTTAATTGTAATAATAATAATATTCCTGTTGATATTAACGGAATTAATTTTGCTATCATATGGCCTCAAAACTATTTGTAAAATTCTTGGATGTGAAAAAGACTGAGAATTTAGATGTTTACAGGCTCATAACATCAAAATATACTGCTATGCCGGACCGTAAGTAGGTAATCAAGATGATCACCAAAAAGGATTCACAGTTGCAGTTCGAACTTCAGTTTTGTTTGCGCGGTGTAACTTTGCGCGGTGTAAGTTTGCACGGTGTAAGTTTGCGCGGTGTAAGTTTGCGCGGCGTACGCCGTACAGAAGTACAGACAAAATATGTTTTTACGGCTTTAAGCCGCTCACACAAAACTGCAGTTCGAATTGTCACCGTTCGAATAACCCATGACCTCTTCGCCAGTTTCCTGCAACTTCTTCCCCGGAGACGTTCTGCACTTGCAAACGGACGCCGTGTTTCCGATAGCTCCAGGCACGACGATCAGTGTGTACTGCGATCCAGGTATCGTATATTATATTTCCTTAACTGAATAATAAAGCAGCAGAATTCTGAGAACAATGTTAGTTATAGTATTATAGACCAGTCTCCACGCTCAAACAATATTATACTAGGTCCCTCGGACTTAAATTGCCATAGATTGCATCATAAGCTCAAATTTGATTGTATAAAGTAGTGTTGTATATTATATTTCCTTGTGTTTGAAAAGACGGTTATTTTAACGCGAAATATGAGGTTGATGCTTAAATCATATAATTAGAGATTTACTGTCTTGTTGACGTGTTCATCGGTTTTTATGATACATAGACACTTGCCTGAGCGGGTCAATATTGTTAAGGAAACTCGACCTTCGGGTCAAAACCGGATAGCGGAAAAATGCAAAAATCTTCAATTTTTAGGTCGGTTGCTATGGAAACTTGTGTAGTTGCTATGGATGTCCTAGCAACCTAAAAATATCAGAATCCGCCATTCTTTGTTATATTGAAAGAAACTTTTTACAGAATCGAAATATCTTATGTATTTTTCTAATGATCAATTGATCAAAGAAGGTAAAATGGGTCAGACTTTTGGCGCACCCTGTAGACACTTGCCTGATCGGGTCAATATTGTTTAGGAACCTCGACCTTCGGGTCAAAACCGGATAGCGGATACATCCCTCGGGAAGTATCCCGAAATTGACCCGATATAAAATTTTCAAACAATTCAAATTACTACGCTAAAGATATGAAATTAAAATAGTCGTTTTAATATTGAGTAGTTCTTACCTGTTGGTTATCAATATTTATACGTTTGCGTGTGTGCAATGATATAAATTGACAATACAATTTCAGCCTGATGATGTCATATGATATGATGGAAATTCGCTGCAACTAACATATCGTGGTTATACTTGTTTTGAAATAGTCGCGTGTATCTTAGGAGGTGTATTTATAAAGGTTGTAATTTGGGGATTATTCGGAAAAATCCCCATATTTTTACCCACCATGACCGTTCAAAATGACGTCATTATCATATGTTAATTAGAGATCCCCAAATTACAACCTACCAAATTTGTAAACACCAAAATTTTACTCCACATAAATACACCTCCTAAGGTTATATACCTTATTAAGAGAAATACAATAATTCCAAGGATCGAAATTTTTCAATATTTCCCATGTTAACGTATGATGATGACATCATATTGAAATTAACAGCGTTCGAAAATTTCATATTTTCCCGCAGGTTACATCCTGAATGGACCTGATACTGTGCCCTGCACATCAAGTGGCTACCTGGATATTATCTATTCTTTAATTTGTGAGGAAGGTAAGATTGTTTTATATGGTTATTTTAACTGCGTTAAATGTACAATTTTGGTGCATTTAGCGCGCATTTTGGGTGTGTTGAGCGTGCATTTTGGGTGTGTTTAGCGTGTGTTTTGGGTGTGTTACGCGTGAATTTTGGGCATGTTGATCGTGAATTTTGTGTATGTTGAATCCAAAAATGAACCCGATTGGCGCGTGTCTATGAATTTCATAAATAGCTTAAGCAATATACAATTAAACTAAAAAATAAAAGAAACATGAAGAACAAACTATCAATCTCCAGCTATCTGCTATCAATCTCTCTTCATGGACTTCGACCTTAAGGTCTCCCCTCCTTTTGAGGTTCCCTCTGGTTCACCAGGGGGTCAGTAAGGGGTCAGGAGGGGGTCATTTGTATACTTTCATACGACCATAAAACACTTCAGCTACCTGCTATCAATCTCTCTTCATGGACTTCTACCTTGAGGCCTCCCCTTCTTTTGACGTTCCCACTGGTACACCAGGGGGTCAGTAAGGGGTCAGTAAGGGTCAGAAGGGGGTCATTGGTATACTTTCATATGACCATAATTAAACACTTCAGCTACCTGCTATCAATCTCTCTCCATGGACTTCTACCTTCTGTACTCCCCTCCTTTTGAGGTTCCCTCTGGTTCACCAGGGGGTCAGTAAGGGGTCAGCAGGGGTCAGAAGGGGTCATTGGTATACTTTCATACGACCATAAAACACTTCAGCTACCTGCTATCAATCTCTCTTCATGGACTTATACCTTGCGGCCTCCCCTTCTTTTGAGGTTCCCACTGGGACCATCCTAACCCTGTTCTGTCCTGATGGCTTCACTCTGGTGGGGGATCACTTCATGAAGTGTAAGGAGGATGATGACTTCGAGTACGAAGAGGAACCTCAATGCAGAGAAAGTAAGTAGATGAGATTTTTACAATTCTTGAGTACTATAAAATAATATGATACTAAGCTACTAACAATAAAATATTTCGGGCTTTAAGCGGTGGAGCCCTGTAGTGTTTATGAGGGTCCAAACTGTGAAATATCACGCTCAAATATTGTGATGCCGCGAGGTATGGAACCTCGCTTTTATACTCCATAAGCTTCTCTGTATACAATAAACAGTATACACCCATCGCCCAAAGGGATTTACAGATTATATGGAATCAATGATTATGTTATTCTACTTCTACATGTTGCTTTTATCAGCTTTGGATCTTTTTGACATTCTGCCTACTTCGACCTATGAGGACACATACGCGTATAACTCCTCTAAATTATACTTCTTTTTCAGAAACCTGTACGGGACTCCCGAGTAATATCATGGGTGTGGCATCCAACTTTTTATCTTTTCCGATAAACCACGGAACCGAGTTAAGCGAGATGTTGCTTTATTATAGTCGGTACTATACTATAGTCGGGGCTCTACTATAGTCGGTACTATATTATAGTCGGTACTATATTGTAGTCAGTACTATATTATAGTCGGTACTATACTATAGTCAGTACTATAGTATAGTCAGTACTATATTAGAGTCGGGGCTATACTATAGTCGGTACTATATTGTAGTCAGTACTATATTATAGTCGGTACTATACTATAGTCAGTACTATAGTATAGTCGGGGCTATACTATAGTCGGTACTATACTATAGCCGGTACTATACTATAGTCGGTACTATACTATAGTCGGTACTATACTATAGTCAGTACTATATTATAGTCGGTACTATACTATAGTCGGTACTATACTATAGTCAGTACTATATTATAGTCGGTACTATATTATAGTCGGTACTATAGTCCGGTTCACAATTCTAATTGATTTGAATTTCAATTCAGTTTACACTCACAGAACAGTTCAATGAGAAGAAATATGTTTTTTCTCGTTCAGCTGATTTCTTTATTATATTTGGGGCACAATTTGAGCTATTTTTTGGAATGAGATGCTTCTCTTGATAATTTTTGACGTAATATAATCCTGTTTCAGATTGACATATTTTGTCCTGACGACGAACAATATACTTCAACGGTCGCTTGTGTGGAGGGAACAATCTACTCATACGATGAAAAACTTCAATGTAACCCTACCGGTTAGTACTTTGCAGATACTTTTCGTCCATATGGGTTTTTATGAAGGTTTTTTAACATTTCATTTTCACTGAATGTTTCACTCCAGTAAATTGACTGTTACCTCCTCTATTTTCCAGGAACTTGTGGCTCCCTCCCAGACGGATTCCCCGGACTTGTATCAGATGCCTCGTTCCCTGTCCATGCCGGGGAGGAGATAATCGTGGACTGTGGGGAGGGTTACTCGTTCTTAGGCGGCAGCCGGGCTATTACCTGCACATTGTATGACACTAGGGGGAATGCGGAATTTGATATGGGGCAGGTTGGATGTTTCATTGGTGAGTATTATGCGAGGATTTGTGATTTGTATCTACTTGATTTTTTGTTAATTTCTGCAATGCCTGACTGCAAGGCCAGGATTTATGGGCCTCATTTCATTTCATAATTTCCAATCCTGGCCAAACATTCAGCGCTATTTCCGATAATCCAACGTTATATTTCATACATTAGTTTACAAATTCTTCAAGTTTAATTTTAACGGATCGTTATCAACGAAATATAAATTCCTGAATTTAATCCATGATTTCTGCGAAGCATAATACATTTGCAAGCAAGTATGCTCATGAGACGCCCACGATCAGGATTACCAAACCAAATTTCGAAACCTGATCTCCAATCCGGCCGAAATACTAGCCTAAATTATTTGGAGGGAAACGGAGGTTACTAGTTTTGAAATTTTAGCCCAAATTACCGATTATCATTTCAGACCAGTGCACCGGACTACCACCAGACATTCCCGGTCTACAGGTTCCTGAGGGTTTCTCCGGATTTCCTGTGGACTTTGGTACCTTGGTCAGGGTTGAGTGTGAGCCGAGGTAAGTGGTGACTTTGGTACCTTGGTCAGGGTAGAGTGTGAGCCGAGGTAAGTGGTGACTTTGGTACCTTGGTCAGAGTTGAGTGTGAGCCGAGGTAAGTGGTGGACTTTGGTACCTTGGTCAGGGTTGAGTGTGAGCCGAGGTAAGAGTAAGAATAAGAATTATAGAACTTAAGAATTGGTTTTTACTTTTTATCATCACTCCTTTAAAGCTTCAAATATTATTCTATTAAAATATTTCGAATTTGATATTTCTTTTCAGTTACACGCTGAAAGGGCCGTTAGCTATAACTTGTATTGGAGATACGAGTTACAGTAACGCAGAGGATGTGCACTGTCAACTAGGTAGGTGATTTGACGTCATCAATTGTCTATTGAAAGCATGAAAATCGTGTCCCTGATAACTGATTAACTGGCATATGTAAGATTCACATTTCGATTTCATTATAATTTTACTGATGAACGGGGAATTCTTCATTTTATCTTATTTATCAATTTTATCTTATCAATGGCATTAAGACCTAAGTCCCCAAATCCTTCTTAGGCTATATTGCAATTTAAGAATCTTTACAAAAATCCAGATTAATATTCGGTGAAATGAACATTTTTCTCTTTCAGATGAGTGCTCGGATCTTTCGAACTATGACTCTCATCTGATTACGTCATCAGAGTTCCCTGTTGTCTACGGAACTGCAGTGGAATTAAGGTGATTACGTCATTATCATGTGTTATAATGGTGAATTGATGATATCAGTATCAGGGTCTAGAATGGATATTAATTGATAACTTCATTTCGCTCTTTTTAATGTACGCGGTATATGTGATTTGGTTGAGTAACTGAAGATTCGACAAAGTGCCCATGTTTCGTAGTGCCCATTTTCGTAGTACCTATTTTTCGAAATTCACATTTTTCGTAGTACCCATTTTTCGAAATTCCCATGTTTCGCGGTAGTGCCCATGTTCCGCTAAAGAATCATCCCATCAGCTGTGAAACAGGTTACTCGCTGCGCGGGGGTGCGACACTAACCTGCGAAAAAGGTCGTTACTTTACAGCAGGTTGGAGTGTTGATGGTGTACCAAGGTGCTCTCAAGGTGAGTTATGTTTCCCTTTTTTCGATGTTTTTTGCTCTCAAGGTCAGTTGTTTCCCTTTTTTTCGATTTTTTTATATTTGCAGAATATTCCTTTTTGTTGATCGAACTGGGCTTTCTCGGGAGTGTTGTTAGAAAATGTCACGAAAAAGCCTTAATTTTTAAAACGCTTTTAATTTGTTGGGTAAAAACGCTTCTACCCCTGTTTCACTAAACGAGTTAAAAGCAATATCACAATTTAGCAAGATCAATGGGAACAATGCGACTCTGGAGTATTGCCCCACTGAAGTATTGGCCCACTGAAGTATTGCCCCACTGAAGTATTGCCCCACTGAAGTATTGGCCCACTGAAGTATTGCCCCACTGAAGTATTGGCCCACTGAAGTATTGGCCCACTGAAGTATTGCCCCACTGAAGTATTGCCCCACTGAAGTATTGCCCCACTGAAGCTGTAATCGAAAAAACTGTGCTTTAAAACGATCAATATGAAACAATGATCGACGCCAATCTAATCAAAAACATTTTCTTCTAATCAAAAACTGTGTTTCTTAGAAAATTAGAAGATCAATTTAATAGATTAAGCAATTATCAGCGCCATTAACTCACCTCATTAACTCACCTCATTAACTCACCTCATTAACTCACCTCATTAACTCACCTCATTAACTCACCTCATTAACTCACCTCAGACATCTGCACCGGTCCGCTGTTTGCCGACAACCTTATCTCCCTGACCGAGCTGCCGGTAATCTACGGAACAGTTGTGACAGTGGGTTGTCAGGGTGACAACTTACGGGTGCTAGGTAACACCGTGGTAACGTGTGTACGTGACACCACGTATCTCTTCGACATCCGACCCTATTGTGGGGATGCAGGTAGGTGACGGAATTAGGTTGGTTTAAGTTCAGGGCGTTGATGACGTCATTATTTTAATTTAAGGTGGGGCGTTGTTTTTTTTTGCGGGGTGTTTATGAATATCACATGAAATTCGTGCTTATCTAATGATTAATTTTGGAGATATTGGGATCGTCTTCTATTCATAAGGACATTCTGTCCACTGTCTTTTGTCCACTGTCTTCTGTCCACTGTCTTCTGTCCACTGTCTCCTGTCCACTGTCTTCTGCCCACTGTGTTCTGTCCATTGTCTTCTTTCCATTGTATTCTGTCCACTTTCTCCTGTCCACTGTGTTCTGTCCACTGTCTTCTGTCCACTGCCTCCTGTCCACTGCCTTCTGTCCACTGTCATCTGTCCACTGTCTTCTGTCCACTGTCTCCTATCTGCTGTCTTCTATATTTTGGCTGTTGACTTTCCATGTCACGATTATATCATGTGGCTGCATTGAATCTGTTATTCCTTAACGCCAGATAGAAATGAAAACAAGTTTCGATCTTTCAGCTCGACATTGCAACATGCAATGCGAAAACTGTGAGTGTCTACTTTATATTCTCCCCTCCCCAAAACTTTCTCAAGAGTTCGATATATATTTTAAGCTTTTTTGAATGTCAGCATGAATTTTCCTCATCAATATCTACCCAGTTTTTAGCTATACTCAATGGAACTTCTATTATTCTGTTTTATCAGGTGACTTTATTTCAGTGTCAACTCATTCCCGACCCCCGTGTTCCTGCCTGCAGAATGACTAATCTTCCAGCTGGAACTGCAGCTGTGCCATCTCATCGAATTCCAGGATTTTTCATTTTGTTGGTAAGTGCTAACCGAAAAGAAGCAACCGCGGTTTCTTAAAAATTGTGAATAATATATTCAGTATTTTCTATAAAAATTCTAGAATTTCTAAAACCATCAAAATTAATAAGTTAAAAGAAAAGGGTTTTATTAATAATTTTCAGTATTCTCTTCATGGTTCGGCAAAGTAAATACAGGTTTTCCCAGCCAAGAAGAGAATACTGACCATAATTCATAAATGATTATCCGATATTTCAGTTTATAAATATATTCGCGTCAAGTCTGGATTGTGATAAAAATGTCTATTTCCCCTTTTACCTATGCAATTCTAAATACCATTACCATGGTTTTGTATAACAATACCACAACACGGGTGATTAATAAAATACCTTCCCTTAACCACCTCTGAATGCCCCCTCGCCATGCCATACACCCTCTCTCTTGCCTCCCCGCTCAACTTCAAGTAATCTGCCTGGAGGAAAAAGGAGATTATATCATCCTCCTTCTTTCCCTCAGCCCGGATAAACTCATCAATATCTACTTGTGCCATTTCCACCTTCATAAACACATCTAGGTCAGGCCTCTTGCTCCTTACGAATTCTGCGATCTTGCCTGCTGTTAGAGAATGGTCGTTTACCACCATGCGAGGGTTGAATATGTGGGGGTCGCTGCGCTGGACCAGGTAGTTGAACATTGTAGAGCAGACACTGTCACCTGATGGAGTGAAAAAAAAGTATAAAAAAACCCATAGGAGAAAGGTTTAAAAAACCCATAGGAGACTGGCGATGTTCCATTCTGTAAGAGACAAATTGGAAAGAATATTGAAATGTTTCATACTATAAATAAACCATCAGAATTCTGAAATTTGATTGTATAAAGTCTAGTGTTGTAAAGTTTTAAACCTTGGTGGAATATGAGTAGAACTCCGGAAGGTTTAAGGAAGGTGATAGCGTGAAGGACAGCTGAGAAGGGGTCAGGGAACGTGTAGAGACAATGAGACATGAGCACCAGATCAAAGGACGTGTCCTGGAGGTAGAAAATAACCGGTTTACCGAAACTGAAATAAAGGTTAACCGAAACTGAAATACCGGTTAACCGGGTGTTGACTGTTTTTAGCCAACCGTAACCGAATATTTGATTTCGCAATTAACCATTAAAGTAGATATCTCTTTCATCCGAACCGTAACCGAAAAACCGGTTTACTGGCACTTTTTGCCTAACCTACACCGGATTTATTGAGAAATGTCGACTGCTCGTTTCTTGCCTGGAAGGTTGCGTTAAGTCGAAAGGTAGGGTCGAAGTAGGAAGTATCCACATGGAATTCACACCCGAGGTTTTGTAGAGTAGAGGTGAGGCTGGGCACGTGATCGGCGTTTGGTTCCACTGCGTAGATTTGACCTATTTTCAGACCCTTCTCCTTGACCTGCGGAACAGTGTTTTCAAGAGTGTACGACAAAACCACCTGTAGTTATTTCCGTTATCGCATATCATCTGATTAGAATATTATAATCGGTGGCGTATCAATTTACCCATACGATCTCGAAATCGCCTTGACACTAACCAATCAGCGCGCGAGCTTACATAAAACCCGCACGCTGATTGGCCAACGTCAGAAGAACCTGTGGATACAAACTAACACGCTACCAATGATAGAATCGTGCCATGACTCACCAGTCTTGTCTCAAATCCGCCCAATCCCGCTCCAATGCTCAACATATTAATCGGAGCTGAGCTAAACCCACTCTCCTGTATCACGTGACCAGCAATACCGGAAGCTATGTCATATTCGCTGCAATGGGCAGCTCCTCATTTAACCCTCCCGTACAGTTTCCTGTACGCTCGGCTGAGTGAACCGTGTGGCTGCTTAGGTGAGAGTTCTCACCCTTAGCATGATAGACACGGCCGGGAATCGAACCACCAACCTCTCGATTGGAAGAACGACGCCCTTAACCAATGCGCTACCAATGATAGAATCTTCCCATGACTCACAAGTCTTGTCTCAAACCCGCCCAGTCCCGCTCCAATGCTCAACATATTAATCGGCGCTGAGCTAAACCCACTCTCCTGAATCACCTGACCAGCTATACCAGAAGCTATGTCATATTCGCTGTTAAATCGGGTTTCTGCCAGCGCTCGGAACGTTTCTGCGTACTCTGCTTCTGTCAGTGGTGGCGCGCGTTCTAGATGGTGTTTTTCATGGGAATTATTCATCTGACCAAGATGTTAGTGATGGTGTTTCTAATATATATACGTTACTCAATAAACTGTCATTCTGAATGATACTTTTGATGCGATAAAAAGTACGGTTGCTCGTCGGAAGAGTGGGAAAATTTGAAACCGTCGATGGAAGCATAAACTTAAAGACTAAACCATGAGATTGGACACAGTAATTGTGACGTTGTGTTCAATAGAGTTGAGGTAAGTGCTGAGTGCGAGCAAGTTGCAGTGTACTTGAAAGAGACTAGCTGCCAAAGAAAACTGATAAATAGCAATGAGAAAACTGATAAATAGCAATGAGAAAACTGATAAATAGCAGGAGGAAAGTTTATATTTTTTGGATCTGGCAACATGAACATCCCTGACACCCCCTACTCTTTGACACACCGAAGTAATATATTATTAGGCAATTGAGAAGCTAAAACCTTAACAAACTCATTGCCAGAGGGGCGTTACTTCATAGATGATAGAAACAGCATTATTCCCCATTTCCCAAATTATACTTTTCATTCATCGGAAAATGTTATAATCGAGCTTTACAACCCAGTGGTAGGATTCACGGCGCTTTAGCTTGGTGGCAACAATGATCATTTTCTTACAACTATAGAAATTTTTACGGAATAGAATGGTGCCTTAAATCTTTACGTGACCAAACTTGACATGAACTTTATTTTTGGAGAATGGATGTTTTCCATTAGTTTTTCCAGGGGTTATTTTTTGGCTACATTACCTTGTACAATGTACCTACATACTTTCCAGGGTCCTCTTTCTCACTTTTATTTATTAATTTTCTTAGGTAATCATTTTTATTACCAAACGGTCTGACATTTATAAGATACTAGCAGGCCCGGTGAATGTTGATTTCAAAGGAGCAAACGACGAAAGTTGCGATGCGCTCGTGGTTAGGTGAATGTTGATTTCAAAGGAGCAAACGACGAAACTTGCGACACACTTGTGGTTAGGCATTAGGAAACACTAACGCATTGTTTGACTGGTCTTACTCTGAATTATGATTTTTCCTTCATTCGTATACTGAATAAAGCTGCGTTAGAAATGGAAATAAATTAGATATTAATTTTAGGCCTTGCCTGGTGCGCGCTCAGACTAAGCGCAAATTCATAATTCTACGCCGCGCATTTCGTCTTGTAAGTTCGTAACTATATCTCAAATAACTTTGCGACGCGCGCAGAGTTTCTGCGTTGCGCGCAAGATTAAAATGCGCGCGCGTCGTGTTTTGTTAGTTCAACAATTTTGTTTTCCCTTACGTTTACGTGAAGTGTTCTGAATCGAACTCAGTGAACCTCTCATTAATTTTGAAACACGCCGAGATGTAGGAACATCGTTCGATGCGAATTTATTTAATCGGTTGAACTCTACTGTTTAGATATTTTTTGTAATAATTTCCTACTTTCGTAAGCGTCCGATAATGTCGTCCAAAATTCCTATATGCCTCATGAACTACGGATTTAAAAACATCAACATTTAAAATAAAAGCAACATCTCGACAGCTTAAATCACTAACTTAATAGTAACACTACTTTAGAAACTACTTTATGTTGCACGTGCGCTAATATCCAATCTCCATAGCAACGGCACCTCCTTTCTCCCGTTTGCATTCGTTTCTCTTGATATTTTCTTGGCAAGCTCAAATTTAATTGTGTACGGGAGCACAAACATTATTCACGTGCTCTTACGAAATTATAATTAAGATGCCCATTATGCCCACGCAATTTCAATCTAAAAAAGCTTTCAAACATACAGATTACAGCAATAGTTAAGTTAAAAATTTTTAATTCCATTGTCCACCTTAACTCAAATAAAATGAAAATACAAAAGTTATCTGAGACGTATTTAACTAAATATGATTTCGTAAAAAAGCACTTATTATTTGTTCTAAGCTGCAAGATTCACTACAAATACATAGAATCACTGCATAGAATATTATAAACGCATTAAAAAAGTTTAATATTAGTTTATTTTTGGTTTGGTTTTTATGTGCCCGGTGCCGGCTGGGGTGTTTCATGGTTACCAGTAAGTGATACATCGAAGTACCTTGAAATATCGGATAATTATTTTCATTCTGCATGACCCGCGTAATAGAATGAATAAATTTCAAGATTATCTTTTAGGATCGTCAAACATGTTCTGAAATTCAATTCATTTCGTCAAAACTTCTACATCATCAAGAAAATCTTCAATTTGATTGTGAAACCGCAATTTTTAAAGTGAAAAACTTCGGCTTGGAACAATATTTTTGCTGGCATTTTGCTCTATTAGAAACATCAAAACACTGGAAATTGACCCGGACCCCCGGCCCCCTTAATACATAGTCTTACCTGGTGATTGAAAGATATTCAGTAGTTCAAAGAATCACCAAAAAAGTTATCAAAAAAGTTCTCTGATTTTCTAACCCTTTTTTACCCTCTTGTGTGTTAAAACTTTGAAAACATTCATTAGAATCGGTAATGATCTTTGTTTCAGTGTCAACTCGTATCCCGCGTCCCTACAGCTAGAATCAGCTAAATCTAATCTTCCAACTGAAAATGCAGTTCTGTCTCTTCAAAATCCTGGACTTCTAATTTCATTGGTAAGTGTTAAGAAATAATTGTGTAATAATATTATGTAGGCTTGGCCCCCACTCCACCTTCTTACTTTATTATTTCGTCTTATTCATGAAGATTCGCTCAACTGCTTCATGTTACACTTACAGGACCTTTTTTTAATTTTGTCTAGGTACTGCATTTCATTTCTTGAATTCTTAATTTCTTCATTTTTCGTGCGACCCGTTGTAAATCGTCAGATGATCAATATACAATTACACTGCATACATGCGTGTAGCATGATTACATTTGTTATCTTCTTATCTCAGATAGCACTGTTAATGATATCATATCATTATTTCTATGCCGTAATATAATTATATGATTGAATCACTAAAATCAGATTTTTACATTTTGTCATTTGATACTGACGCAGCTGCTCAGTGATAAAATTTTCCGTACCATTTCATTTCACTTGATTCTTTTACTGTGTTTCTTCTCAAATACAGAGCTGTATGTCAATAATATTAATATTTAATATGGTCCATTTTGAGTTTTTTTAAATCTTTATTTCGGCTGCACTCTTACGAACTTGTATGTAAGATGGCTTTGCCTACAATACTTCATATTATCATTTGATTAGATGTTGAATAATAATGAAGTAATTCTGAGCTGTCTCGTACAACTTTGTGTTTGAATAGTATATCGTAACTCGATATAAGTCGAATAGAGCAGCTCAACAGGTGTTAGGAAGTTAGGAGTTGGGCCATAGAGGCTTTAGCTTTTGGTAATACTAATAGGTACACCAGTAAAGACGTTTCTTTGCGCAGTGGCATTACCATGTACCATAGTACCTAAATGAGGTCCAACCGAGGCGTGATTATTGCTGGATCTTCGGTAGGGTCTCAGCAGCACTGTAGATTTTAATTTCAATGCCACGTATTTTAATATACAAACCAAACTTCAGGAGTGCTGTGATTTGATCCGTTCATATTTCTGTATTGTTAGTACCTATTCGATAATTTCATAGCTGTGATATTGCTTTCATACGGCTTTTCCAAAACCAATTTAGCTTGTTTATTTCAATTACCTAATTTTCTACTCTACTACCAGTACCAGGCCCCATGGAGCTGGAAGACTCATGTCTGGGGGTACCAAACCCGGCCAAAAAGTTGGCCCACGGGGTATACCTTTTGGGTCAACCATTACCTCAGAAACGTGTTTTCCAAAAAATTAAGCTTGAACCCCCCCCCCCCCCCCTTTTATTTACCAATTTCAATTAGCTTATCACTCTGCTACCAGGCCCCATATCTCTGTATAGTAGGCAAATATTCGAACATTTCATAGCTTTGATATTTCTTTCATATGGCTTTTCCAAAACTAATTTTAACAAATTTCTTTTATAATTATCTGATTTTCTACTCTCCTACCAGGCCCCATGGAGTTGGAAGATACTTGTGGTATGCGGATAACGGAGTGTGGGGAGGGGTGTCTAGACCACGCCTTTAAACTGGGATACCAGCCTGATAGTGGTGACTACTACTGCGTACTTGCTAACTCCGAAGATGGAATAGTACCAGGTATTACAACAGCAAATAGGCGGGTTTAATGACGTCATTATCATATCATGTTGTAGTGAGTTGATGACGTTGAATCGCCTAGAACCAACTAGAGTCGTACTCCTCGCGATTAATCCGTACCACTCTAGCAGAATAATCTGTTTGACAATAAATTCACATTTAAGCTTTACAATTTTTCCATTCCCCTGCGCAGGAAAAGCCCGGCCAGGTGGTGAGAGTTGCTGGTACCCCTTTGGAGGCGAGGAGAAGGAATGCGATTCCTTCTACTGGATATCTTCCCACGGTCACGGAGTGTTGGTGAGACCTAACCATACGTTGGAGGAAGGGGAGGTGCCAGGTGGAGCGTTAGAACTAGGCAGACAGGTGAGTGATGACGTCATTATCAGGGGTTAGAGTGGGGAGTTGATGACCTCATTATCAGGTGTTGAGGTAGTTTGTTGATGACGGTATTATCATGTGTTAAAGTGCTAAATTAACAACGTATCCCACCGAAGGACGACGGGACGTACTACGTAGTGATAGCTCACACAGATGACGGGGATATTCCTGGGAAAGCTAAGGATGGGACCTGCTGGTATCCCTTTGGGGGAGAAGAGAGGAACGCGGACAGGTTCTCTTACGTCATAGCTCGGAATATAGTTTTTTCTTCTCATATGTCTCCTAACATGACGCCATATCAAGTGTTCTCTTATTAAAATCAAGTTCTTGAATTGATTGCGAGTCCTATTTATCTTTTTTAATGATCCACTGCGTTTAGTGGCGTTACTGTTAGAGCTGAACTGGCAAATGTCATTATGCTAATTGCGTCAGCATGCATTTCAGTGACACCCTGGCTTCCTTCATTTTTATTTGTACGCTGATTGGTCATTATGGTCCATTGGTCCCCCTCAGCTCGGTGTGGGAAGTTGTGTTGTGACGGTAGAGTCCGTTTAGAGAGTCAACACGGGGGATTCATCAGGATCAACGAGGACAACGAGGTCGACTCAAACGGTTAGTCATTGACTGATATGATGATATGGTCAAATTGATTTATAACCAAAGCGCTCCAATCTATCTGAACCTGAAGTTGAAGGTCCTGAGAATGGTATGAGTGCAAAATTTTTAATCCATTTCCAATTACTCCTAGCCAGGCGAAGTGTGTTGATTTGTTAGCATTCCTTAAAATATTTCATTGTGTTTATATTACTCGCAATCCAACACTCCAAACTTCAGGAGAAGGAGAGGAAGATGAGTCGGTGTTTAAAGTGATAAGGAACGAGCACGATAACACAATCAAGCTGCAGTGTGAGAGTGACTCTTACCGGTTCCTGGCCATCACCAAGGATGGGCTCGTCAGCGTAAGTTGAAATTGTCTTTAAACCTGCCACAATTTTACTTGAATATTGTGAAAATTGCCACTGTGGGATCAGGCTCCTTTGAGTTTGACATTGACCAGAGTCAAGGAAGCATTTCAGCTCAATGAGTGTCACCTATAATACCTGGCGGCTGGCCCTGCCATTGGAACTGTGAAAATATCATAACTGTAATTTGTGTTTTCCAATTCCAGGGTAAAGGAGGGCCGTACTGCTTGTTCTCTCCCATCTACCACAAGGACGATACAGTGAGCTTTATGTCCGTCAACTTCCCCGGCAGACACATCGGTGCGTAGGACAAAATGTGTAAAACTATTTATTTTTGTTGAAATCTGTGACGTGCGCGTCTAAATTTAATTTCATACACTTACAAGGAATGCAAACCGTAGCTCGATTTAAGCATTGAAATAAAATAATATAGTAGTCTCACGACAAGTTTTGACCGATTTAAAGGGTAGTACTATATGCGTAGAGTCGTGTTCTACACGCGTTTTATATCATGTGTCTGTTATGACTTACAACTTTAAATGTAATCTATGCGACCTTTGTATTTGCGTTACAAAAACGTGCATATCTCCGAGGTTTTTCGAGCAAACTTGATGAAACTTTCAGGATATTTAGAGCTAGATATAAGCAACATCTCAGTGAAGTTTAGATTCATTTTTGAGCTCCAGAAGCGGAGTTATGACCGAAAAGCCACTTATTAAGCGGTAACTTTAAAACAAAACACCAGTTTATTTGTCATATCTCAATTTCTGGAGGTCAAAAATGTTAGCTACTCCAGGATTATATTGGTCATATCTTGCCCGTAATATCCTGAAAGTTTGATCAAAATTGCTCAAAAACGGCTGAGTTATGCGCTTTTTTGTTTTGTGTAAACAAGCATTTTTTATTATTACCATATAAGGTAATGTGTGCTTGTTGTGTACAGGGTGTGTCTTGTGTACACCGTTCGACTACTATAGTACTTTAGAGGCTCAAACTCACTGCAGAAATATGATTTAGAGCACTCGGCTCAGCTTCGCTTCGCCTCGCACTCTAAATCATTTAAATGTCTCCAGCTTCGCTGTCGACATTTAAATATTATATAGAGCCCTGCTCTCGCAGGGCTCTATATTGTCTGCGTGTTCGTCTTACGCCTCTAAAGTACATATAGAGTTACTCAACGAATAAGTGTGAAGTAACATGATTTATGCCACGAGCGTAGCGAGTTGCATAAATTGCATTATTCACCGAAGCCGAAGGCTGAGTTGAATAATGATTTGTTTTCATCGAGGGCGCAGCCCGAGTTGAAAACATGCTGTTACTTCACACTTATGAGTTGTGTAACGATATTATTCACCGAGTGTACAAAAGTACAAAGCTTTGAGCTGATTTTTTAGCATTCTGCACAGTTCACAGCAGAAAAGGACGTTCTCTAGTATCACTTTTTTTGGTGTAGACTGTAGAGCAATTATCTACTGATCAGTCAAGGTAGCAGTGTGCCAGCTCTCCCAGCAGAAAAGGACGTTCTATCGTATCACTTATTTGGCCCAAGTGTTGAATAACATCATAAAAATGGCAAATAACACGATGTAAGAGTGGAATAACATGGTATTGGTAAAAGTGTGCAATAATACCAAAAGAGTGGAGTAATACGACAAAAAACTCAAAATAATACGTTTTTATTCAACCGGTATAACCCCACCACATGGTGAATAATATGTAGTTACATAACGAGCAATAGTGAAGTAACATGATTTATGCCTCGAGCGAAGCGAGTGGCATAAATTGCATTATTCACCGAAGCCGAAGGCTGAGTTGAATAATGATTTGTTTTCATCGAGGGCGCAGCCCGAGTTGAAAACAATTTGTTACTTCGCTGTTGGGAGTTATGTAACGATATTATTTACCAAGTTTTTCAAACGCAAGAAAACATTTTTTTCACTCTCAGCATATAAATATAACTTTTGTCTTTAGACGGTAGGCTTTACGTGGTGAGCAATACGACTTGATTATCAAAGCTTTGATGTGAGGCTCCGTCTCGGAGTTCCTTAAGAAACTCTTGACAAGAAGTGTGAATATAATATTGAATACTGTGAAAATAATAGAAAAACTATAAGAATAATATCAAATACTATGAAAATAATAGCAAAACTACGAAAATAATACCAAAAACTATGAAAATAATACCAAAAACTATGAAAATAATACCAAAAACTATGAAAATAATACCGAAAGTGTGAAAATAATATCAAAAGTATGAAAATAATATCGGAAGTATGAAGAAAAACTCAAAAATAACACATCTTACTTAACCGCTATATCCGGCCACGCGGTAAATAATATGATGTTACTACACACTATTGAGGTGTGGATTGGTGAATATTCCTCGAGGCGAAGCCGAGTGGAATATGGGAAATCCACACCGATATCCGTGTGTAGTAACATTATTATTTAACGATCCGAAAAAAGTACGAGACCGCTCTGTAATCTGCATTTCAAACTCGGCGAACGGACTGTGAGTTAAATAATATGCCGTACAACTACAATATACGACATGTGAGTGTGACTGTGATCCGAGATCTTGACATAAACGCTCATCCTCATCCTTAAATTTTCAGGATTGGATGAGGACCATCAGCCCCGTAACCCTAAGCAAACCAAGACGGGTGTCCATGCGAGATTCAACGTCCATGAGGTCTAAAGTTAAAGGAGCCTTTACATCCTTTACGGCTTCAAAGGGGGCTCTTAAAGAAGGCTTATTGGAGGAATAATATGGACAAGAATTTGAATTTTCAAGTTTCAGTATTTCTCCCTTTTTTAATTCCTAGATACTTTATAATGCATGCGATTAATGGACTTGATATTTTTATGCGATCGTCTAGAAATTTTTGATATTCAATTTCATTAGCTTTGGAAGTCGAAGTGTTACCGTGGTTGCCTGACTCTTTCGTGCGCGGCGCAAAGAATAAGATAAAAGCACATTTGTGCGCAGCTTAAAATCACAACTTGCGTCGTGATACGCCACGCAAGAAAGAGTCAAGACACCACAGAGTATATTATTCTAAGTTTTTCATGCATTACTCTAGTAGCAGCGTGTAGTTGTGTATGCACTTCGATGTCCAGAATTTTTGACCATTGGAGGTTGTTCTCCAGGCAATTCTGGTCCAGAATCATCTAGGTACCACTTTTGTATCGCTAGACACATGCCTGTGGGGCCACGCCCATGCCACGCCCTTAGGCGCATATGGTGAAAATTTGTATCTCGGCCCAGGAAGGTCGTAGAAACTCGATTTTGGGCTCAAACGAATCGCAATGACCATATTTATATTAGACTTGTTAATAAACATATGCCTTAAAATGCTCAGGAAAAAGTTATGAGCGAAAACTGATTTTCGAGCCATATGCGAGCCTCATATTGGGTAATTTTCATAAATCGGTACACGAAGGTCGTAAAGACTGCGTTCATAGCTCAAAAGAAGCGAAATATTCATGTTTATATTCGACTTGTGAATAAACATATGCCCTGAAATTCTCACAAAATGAGTTATGGGCTGAAAACCGATTTTTTGGCCATTTGCCCTATCTGAATGGGGTAAATTAATTCAGTAAAATATCCTAATTTCAATTCAAATCCTAAACGATTGCTTTTGAGCATTTAATGATATCTTGTGTCAAAAATTTATACATTATAAGATCCTCAGATGGCTATGGAAGCTCATCCAAGCTGTAATTTTTCCGATATTTTAGATGCAAGCCATTTTGGGCATTTTTCGAATTGGGCATGGTTCTCAGCATCCATTTGAGATGTTATTGCTATAATTATATGCAGTGTTACTATTTCAATCGGATGAAATCATGCAGTTAAATGGGTTCATAGAACATGCCTACAACACTCGTCAGTTCAAGTCCAGTTCTTTGATGATCTCCAGTGTGTCCATTTGGATGCAAGTAAACTCTCAATGGAATGCAGAATGTGGAAGCAACTACATCACTAAAATCAGTATAAAGATTGTTCACTGGATTACTCAGAAAAAGTTTGTGTATAATGTATAGTAGTTTATTTCGAAAATTCATCTCAATTTCATGCTGCTGAAATGATATGATGGATGATATTTAATGAATATGATAGTACCTATGATAGAAGCGTCCAGTCCTTGGGCTTATCACTTACCAGTGGGCTAAAGTTGGGCAACAGACACCATGAGTGGACTTTTCAAATCTGCCCAATTAGATAATCCATGGATTATTAGCCTATGGATAATTCATGGGGCTAATGATTGGAAGTCAGTATGGAAGTCTCAATTATGTATTAGTAATAATATTACAACAAAATGAGGAATGCAGTCAGTATTGTAGTGGTATCGATAGTGGTTCAGGATTAAAAGATCCTGGGTATGAGGATGGTGTGCAGGCTTTTTCAAGTGAATGAATAACTATGATAATTCCACCACATTAATAAAAATATCAAGTCATCATGGCTGTCTAATGGGCTCAAATAAGAAAAATGAAGCTTTATTATCGTCGAATTGAAAATCACTTAATAGAAAGTCATAATCACTAAATTGAAGATCAACAAATTGAAAATCAGAAAGATCCAATGGAACGGAATGAAGGCTGGAAGATCAATGGGATACAAGATAGATAGTTCTATAAGTTCAAACGGATGAGCCAGATAAATGCTTTACAAAGGAATCCGATTCCACAGTAATACACTCAAATTGAGCACCAGAGGCAGTAATTTGAAAATCTGGGAATGTAATCATTTAATCCAACTTACATAGGAAACAGCAAACCAAGTGCACACAAATCAATAGTTTTCTATCTGCCAGTTATGTAATAAAAAAAACCAAGATAAAATAGTTTATGTTTAAAAGGGAGAAAAGAGCCAAGGATAAATTTGTTTTTAAAAGGGGGAAATTTTTGGGAGTTCCTTTACCCCCCAAAAAAGCCGGGTCCGAAACCCCAAGGGGCTTTAGTTTAACCTCCCCAAAATGAGCCAAAACGGGCCAATTATTTTTAAGCCTTTGATATAAAAAACTTTTTTGGGGATTGTTTTCATATTAAGATAAAGATTCAGGACAAATTTACGGTAATTCTTTTAAAAGAGCCCAACTGGCTGGGGGCAGCCAAAAATAAAAGCCACATGGATTATCGAATTTAAAATACTCAAACAAAAAAGAAACCATTTCCAAATTTTTAAAATATCCTTTTTCCCATTATTTATTATTTATGGCTTTATTCCCAAAAAGTCCACTCATGGTTTTTGTTGCCCAACTTTAGCCCACTGGTGGATAAGCCCAAGGACGGGACGCCATCTTTCATTTTTCATTAAATATCATCCATCTTTCTTTCAGCAGCATGAAATTAAAAATTAATTTTTGAAATAAACCTAACAAACTTTTTCTGAGTAATCCAGTGAACAATTTTATAATGATTTTACTGTAGTAATGAAAATGGTTAAAATTTTTTGGGATTCCCTTTGGGGAGTTTATTTTTTCATCCAAGTGGACACCGGGGGATCATCAAAGAACTGGGCCCTTAAACGAGCGTTGTGGGCCCGTTCTTTAACCCATTTAACGTATGATTTCATCCGATTGAAATATGAACTGCATATAATTATAAAAATATTTCAAATGGATGCCGAGAACCATGCCCAACCCCGGAAAAAGCCCAAAATGGTTTGGTCTAAAAATATCGGAAAGAATTTTGATGAGCTTATTCGAGGATCTTCTAATGTTAAATTTTTTGGGGCAAGATATCCTTAAATTGCTCAAAAAACAGTCGTTTTGGGTTTTGAATTGAAATTAGATTTTTTTTCCGAATTTTTCCCCCTTGGGCAAAAGGCCAAAAAAACGGTTTTTAGGGCCCCTTCTCATTTTTTGGGGGATTTGGGATTATGTTTATTTCAAATCGAATATAAACATGAATATTTCGCTTCTTTTAGCTATGAACGCAAAACCCCTTTTCGACCCAAAAAGATTTTAAGATTTTCCCAAAATTTGGGCCCCCGCATGGGTCGAAAAATTTTGCTCATAACTTTTTTTCCTTTCATTTTAAGGCATATTTTTTATTAAAAGTCCTTTTTTTAAAAATGGTCATTGGTGATTTTGTTTGAGCCCAAAAACGAGTTTTAGACCCCCCCTTCCTGAAAATTTGCCAAAGGGGGGTGGGCGGGGCCCCCCAGGCATGTGTCTAGCGAAAAAAAAGGGTACCTAGGGTGATTTGGACCAGAATTCCCTGGAAAAACCCCCTTTTTCAAAAAAGGGGCCAAATAAGTCAGGGGTTTCAATTTTTTGATAGATTTGATCAATTCGAATATAAACCATTCTTGAAGTTGAAATTGATTTTTCCCCATTTTTTGGAAAATTTTTAAAAAAACCAAAACCAATATTATTTTTCCCCTTTTCCCGATAATGTAAATATTTTAAGATTAAAACCCTTTTCCCATTATTTTTGCAAAATTTGAAAAAAAAAACAAAAAAAAAAACAAGTTTTTATTTTTGAAAGTTTCAAGTTCGAAATATTAAAATGATAAAATTAAAATAATATACTTATTTTAAATCAAAAAATTTGAAACGGGGAAGCTTTTTAACAATGATATTTCAAATTAAAGCACGTATAAAATGATGTTTTTAAAAAAACCCTTGGTGGGGCTGATTCTACTCGAAACTTGGGAAACAAAAAACAAAAAATTTTTTATAAAAAAGCATAAATATGGGTGAAACGGCGTTAAAAAAACCAGAAAAAAATTTACTTTCAATTATTCGTTTTCCAATTCCAAAACCCGGTCGACTTAAATTTTTAAACCTCTTTTTAAAAGGTTCCCATCCCCCAAATTAAAAAGTTACAGGGAGCCCCGCATTTTTGTAAAGCCGGTGAAAAATTTTAAATTATATGCAAAGCCGTACTTTGCTTTTCCTCAGCCATAAATTTTATAGGTTTTTGGAACCCCGACAGGTTTGCCGCAAATTTCGGATATGAGGAAAAAAAATGAACGTTGCACGTATCATGGGTTATCCACGAGGGGAGCTGAGACTCGGTCCATTATCGTATGGAATCGTTCATGACATCATCAACATTGCTGCCTCCCCCTTTTGGGAAAAAGTTTTAAAAACCCAAATTCCCCCCCAAAAAAATTTGCGCGCGCACAAAAAACAGGGACATAAGTTCCCATGGTCTGCGCCCTCACGAGATCTCACCCATCCTCCATTTTGTGTAACTGTAACCCCGAGGACTTGGCCGTGTACCCCCCCCAGCGTCACCTGATGGATAAAATTTAAAGATTTTGGGTTCAAAGGCGCGGTGGGCGGAACCCTTTTGGGGGCGCGGCGTTTTCATGCGCGGCGAAATTGTGCGGGTTCGGGGAGCTGGGGCACGAACCCCCCCCTTGGGGGAAGACGCGAAAAGTTCGACACGCCCCCGTTATATTGGGTTTTTAACTTTAAACAATTCCAAAAAAACTTAAAGACCGAGTCCCAAAACCTTTTTCCCGCCCCAAAATAAGTAAACCGCAATTGCATTTCCCAAAAGGGACTATATGGGCTTTTAAAAATTACCCGTTTTCCCCTCCCCTCGGATTATCCCTCCTCCTTTTTCCCCTCGTCACCGTTTATCATGTACGAGCTTTGGGGCCGCCACCAGGCCGAATGCGCCCTTTTGGGGGCCGGGGGGGCGTCTTTAATTTGCAGCACGTTTTGGGTCACCGTTGGGGGCAGGGAAAAGGGGAAATAGTAAATTTTTAAAAGGAGCAGCATTGAAATACTATGGATATTCACATATCATCAAGGCAGTTTGGATAACGAAGGTCGAAAATGCCGAAAACGCGGTGAATTGATGACGTCATTATCATGGTTTCCAATGAAAAATTAACAACGTCATGCCCTGAATCAATTACCTGTGATTTACAGTAGCGGAAGAGGGCGAGGAGGCGCTTCCGTTGAAAAAACGCGGCAATGAGGAGGAGAAAGAGGGAGATGTAGATGAGGAGAGTAAGAGTGAGGGAGAGGGTGGGAGGCTTGTTGGAAGTGAGGCAGGGGGCAGCTGAAAGAGGGAGTTAAAAGCGTGATGGCATGATGCTGGATGGTACATTTATGACATCAGTATTTTTCTGTCCATTATATGGTAAAAGCTCAGCCAGAGCGGAAAATGTTTTCGGATCAATTATTTTATAGACAGGACTCACCTGATTGGTTTCTTGGCGTTACTTCGAAGACTTTCTTGACATATACAGGATCCGTCACTGGAGATTATCAAAGTGATAAATTGGTATAATTTTCTCAAGTGCTGTGGATATTTCTGTACATAACAAACAAATAAAAACTATTTTGAACACACTATAAGGCCAAATGTTGTTCTAACCAGAGCAAAGATAAATTAACTGAGACGCTTAAGTTTGCAACTACCCACTTACCATTACAGGTGGTCTTATCCTCTAAAACCCACACGCTTATTCTCCTTGTCATGGAGCACATTCAGGCGTTCCAAAAAACTACTTCCAAGAATAGTTCCAATGCTGCCAGCTTCTATTGCTAGCCTGGAAGTTGTGTATTGTATTGCATTACCGGCCAGTCCTTTTATTACTGCGGGAATAATAAATTAAGAAGGTGGAGTGTGGTCCTAGCCTATATGATATTACATTAACACTTACCAATATTTCTTCAAACTAACCAATGAAATTAGAAGTCCAGGAATTTGAAGAGACAGAACTGCTTTTCCAGTTGGAAGATGAGAATAAGCTGTAAGGACACGGGCTACGAGTTGACACTGAAAGTGAAACAAAGATCATTCCTATTCTAATGAATGTTTTCACAGTTTTAACCCACACGAGGGTAAAAAATCAAGGAACTTTTTTGATAACTTTTTTGGGGCTTCTTTGAACTACCGAAAATCTTTCTATCACCAGGTAAGAATATGTATTATGGTGGCCGGGGGTCCAGGTCAATTTGCAGTGTTTTGATGTTTCTAATAGAGCAAAATGCCAGCAACCAGTAAGGTTTCACTCCATGAAAAAATGTTGTTCCAAATATTGTTAATTTTTCAAATTTTCAAATTACAGGCGGTTTCGCCTGTAATTACAGTGCACTCGCGGAATTCTAACACGATTTGCCGAAAATTAACTTCAAAATGTATTTCTCCCTACAATGTTTCTAATCGAGCTGATTCCTCAGAAGTCTGACTATTTTCAAGGTAAAGGGACACTTGACCCCCCGACATTATATCCCCCGACATTACATCCCCCGACACTACACCCCCTACAACAGTACTGTAAATCTCTAGAGGAAAGCGGGGGGGGGGGGTCAAACGTCGCAGTTCGACGATTGCTGCGACATTTGACCCCCCGACATTACATCCCCCGATGAATGAACATAGACCAAACGCACTGATCCGCGGCTTGAACAAGGTGTCTAAGTGCGACATTTGACCCCACGTCTATCACATTTTAGTAACTACGGGGGGTCAAGTGTCGGGGGATGTAATGTCGGGGGAGGTAATGTCGGGGGGGTCAAGTGTCGGGGGTCAAATGTCGCACTTTCATTTTCGGTAAAGGGACACTTGACCCCCAAGGAGGTGGGCTCCTTGTCAAAAATGAGGATTTTCAAATTTTAAAAGCCCAGATTTTCACTTTTAAGGCCTGAATCAAAAATACAATTTACAGTTCTCCTAAAACAGAAACAGAAAGAACCCAAAAACTGACCTCAGACTCCCCAGTCCCCCTTAAACTTTACAACACTATTTTATACAATCAAATTGAAGATTTTCTTGATGACGTAGAAGTTTTGACAAAATTAATTGACTTTCAGAACATGTTTGACGAGTCTAAAAGATAATTTTGAAATTTATTCATTTTATGCAGAATAATTATCCGATATTTCAGGGTACTTCGATGTATCACTTACTAGTAACCCCGAAACAAATAGGCCTAGATTGCAATTGACTGATGCGCGAGGGGTTCAGGCAACGCCTGACAAGATTGCAGTGATTGAATTCGCCCAAAAATTCTGGAATTCTCTTTTTGCAGTAAAATTTGCAGCTTAGAACAAATAAGTTCTTTTTTACGGAATCATATTTAGTTAATACGTCTCAGATTTTTGTATTGGCATTTTGTATTTACATTTTATTTGAGTAATCAAAATGATTACCTCAGAAAATTAACAAATAAAAATGAGAAATAGGACCCTGAAAAGTATGTACAAGGCAATGTAGCCAAAAAGAACCCCTGGAAAAAGTAATTGAAAACATCCATTCTCCAAAAATAAAGTTCATGTCAAGTTTGGTCACGTAAAGATGTAAGGCACCATTTCATTCTGTAAAAATTTCTATAGTTGTAAGAAAATGATCATTGTTGCCACCAAGCTCAAGCGCCGTGAATCCTACCACTGGTTGTAAAGCTCGATTATAACATATTCAGATGAATGAAAAGTATAATTTGGGAAATGGGGAATAATGCTGTTTCTATCATCTATGAAGTAACGCCCCTCAAAGAATGAGTTTGTTAAGGTTTTAGCTTCTCAATTGCCTAATAATATATTACTTCGGTGTGTCAAAGGGTAGGGGGTGTCAGGGATGTTCATTTTGCCACATTCAAAAAAATAAAAAGTTTCTCCTGCTATTTATCAGTTTTCTCACTGCTATTTATCAGTTTTCTCATGGCTATTTATTAGTTTTCTTTGGCAGTTAGTCTCTTATAACTACACTGCAACTTGCTCGCACTCAGCACTTACCTCAACTCTATTTAACACAATATCATGGTTTAGTTTTTATACTTCCATCGACGGTTTCAAATTTTCCGACTCTTCCGACGAACAATCGTACTTTTTATCGCATCAAAATTATCATTCAGAATGACAGTTTTGACTTTGAGATACGTATATTAAAAACACATCTTGGTCAGATGAATTCCCATGAAAAACACCATCTAGAACGCGCGCCACCACTGACAGAAGCAGAGTACGCAGTAACATTCCGAGCGCTGGCAGAAACCCGATTTAACAGCGAATATGACATAGCTTCCGGTATTGCTGGTCACGTGATACAGGAGAGTGGGTTTAGCTCAGCTCCGATTAATATGTTGAGCATTGGAGCGGGATTGGGCGGATTTGAGACAAGACTGGTGAGTCATGGCACGATTCTATCATTAGTAGCGTGTTAGTATACCCACTGGTTCTTCTAAAGTTGGCCCATAGACACTTCAAATTTATGGTGAAAAAAACTTATAACCCATACCGATGACATCCCGAAAAATTCATCAAGATACTTTTAACACAGTCAAATTTACTAAGCTTTACTTTTGTGAACTGTTTTGCCCACCACCGGGAATTTGTAAACACTGTTGAACTGCAGGTCAAGGAGAAGGGTCTGAAAATAGCTCGAATCTACGCGGTGGAACCGAATGCTGATCATGTGCCCACCCTCACCTCTACTCTACAAAACCTCGGGTGTGAATTCCATGTGGATACTTCCTACTTCGACCCGACCTTCCAACCTAACGCAACCTTCCAGGTATAGGAAACGAGCAGTTATTATTTCTCGATAAATCCGGCTACGGATGGCTAAAAACATAAGGTTAACCGGTATTTCGGTTTCGGTTAACTGGGTGGACACTTACTGAATATTATATTTTGTTTAGAAGCCCTAAGCGGTACCCTTCGTGGGTTTTCAAACAAAGTTATTTTCTTCTTCCAGGACACATCCTTTGATCTGGTGCTCATGTCTCATTGTCTCTACACCTTCCCTGACCCCTTCTCGGCTGTCCTTCACGCTATCACCTTCCTAAAACCTTCCGGGGTTCTGCTAATATTCCACCAAGGTTTAAAAAGCTCTACAACACTACTTTGTACAATCAAATTCAAGAATTCTTATGGTATATTTAGTATGAATCATTTCGATTCTTCCCATGTTGTCTCTTACAGAATGGAACATCGCCAGTCTCCTATGGTTTTTTTAACTTTCTCCTATGGGTTTTCTACTTTTTAAAAAAAATTTTTCACTCCATCAGGTGATAGTGTCTGCTCTACGATGTTCAACTACCTGGTACAGCGGAGTGACCCCCAAATATTCAACCCTCGCATGGTGGTAAACGACCATTCTCTAACAGCAGGCAAGATCGCAGAATTCGTAAGGAGCAAGAGGCCTGACCTAGATGTGGTGATGAAGGTGGAGATGGCACAAGTAGATATTGATGAGTTTATCAGGGCTCAGGGAGAGAAAGAGGATGATATAATCTCCTTTTTCCTCCAGGCAGATTACTTGAAGTTAAGCGGGGAGACAAGGGAGAGGGTGTATGGCATGGCGAGGGGGAGTTCGGAGGTGGTTAAGGGAAGGTATTTTATTAATCATCCGTGTTGTGGTATTGTTATACAAAACCATGGTATTTAGAATTACATAGGTTAAAAGGGGAAATAGACATTTTAATAAAAATCCAGACTTGACGCGCGTCGAAATACCCGTATACTTATAAACTGAAATATCGGATAATCATTTATGAATAATGTTCAGTATTCTCTTCTTGGCTGGGAAAACCTGTATTTACTTTTCCGAACCATGAAGAGAATACTGAAAATTATTAATAAAACCCTTTTCTTTTAACTTTTTAATGTTGATGGTTTTAGTAATTCTAGAATTTTTACAGACTTATACTGAATATATTATTCACAATTAAAAAAACGGTTGCTTCTTTTCGGTTAGCGCTTACCAATTAAATGAGAAATCCTGGAATTCGATAAGATGGCACTGCAGTTCCAGCTAGAAGATTAATGTCGACGGCGTATAAGTTTACCCACAGGTCCAATTGACATTGGCCAATCAGCGTCCGAGTTGACTGCAAACTCGTTCGCTGATTGGTCAATGTATTGACGATTTCGTGATCCTATGGGTAAGCTAATATGACGCCGAGAATAGATCAGCTGAGTCCTTCTGTATGCAGGAACACGGGGGTCGGGGAACGAGCGGACACTGAAATAAAGTCACCTGATAAAACATTATAATAGAAGTTTCTTTCATTATAGCTATAAAAATGGGTAGATATTGATGTGGAAAATTTATGCTGGCATTCGAAAAAGCTAAATATATATCGAACTCTCGAGAAAGTCTCTTGGGGAGGGGAGAATAGACACTCACAGTTTTCGCATTGCATGTTGCAATGTCGAGCTGAAAAATGGGAACTTGTTTCCATTTCTATCTGGCGTTAAGGAATAACAGATTCAATGCTGCCACTTGCCCGATGACATAATCGTGGCATGGAAAGTCAACATCCAGAATATAGAAGACAGTGGACAGAAGACAGTGGACAGGAGACAATGGACAGGAGACAGTGGACAGAAGACAGTGGACAGAAGACAGCGGACAGAATGTCCTTATGGATAGAAGACGATCCCAATATCCCCAAATACATCAAAAAGCTGTTATGACGTTCCTTGGGACACGAAAAATAAAAGCCATCTTGTGCACATGGATCGAATGAATCGGGGGTCGATTAAGACTTGCAATTAACTGTCCGTACAATTAGTAATTACTGTAGAAAATGTTTATGTGCAGTTATTGCAGATGTCTTCATCATAATTGATCCTGAAATTAATCATTAAAAAAGCAGGAATTTCCTGTAATATTCATAAACACCCCACAAAAAACCTTACAATGACATCAACAACGCCCCACCTTGAATTTTAATAATGACGTCATCAACGCCCTGAACATAAACCCCCTAACTCCGCCACCTACCTGCATCGCCACAATAGGGTCGGATGTCGAAGTAATACGTGGTGTCACGTACACACGTTACCACGGTGTTACCTAGCACCCGTAAGTTGTCACCCTGACAACCCACTGTCACAACTGTTCCGTAGATTACCGGCAGCTCGGTCAGGGAGATAAGGTTGTCGGCAAACAGCGGACCGGTGCAGATGTCTGAGGTGAGTTAATGGCGCTGATATAATTGATTTAAACATAAATAGGTAGGACGAGTAGAGTGGTTACGAATATCTATGATGAATGATATATTCATTGAAATATCACAAGAACACGACGTTTTAATTGTTACAATTCAAGATGTTCGTAACCACTCTACTCGTCCTATTTCTGATCAAATTGACGAAGAAATCCCTATTCTACACACCATGATATATACTTGCTTAATTGATTAAATTGATCTTCTAACTTTCTAAGAAACACAGTTTTTGATTAGAAGAAAATGTCTTTGATTAGATTGGCGTCGATCATTGTTTCATATTGATCGTTTTAAAGCACAGTTTTTTCGATAACAGCTTCAGTGGGGCAATACTTCAGTGGGGCAATACTCCAGAGTCGCATTGTTCCCATTGATCTTGCTAAATTGTGATATTGCTTTTAACTCGTTTAGTGAAACAGGGGTAGAAGCGTTTTTACCCAACAAATTAAAAGCGTTTTAAAAAAGGCTTTTTCGTGACATTTTCTAACAACACTCCCGAGAAAGCCCAGTTCGATCAACAAAAGGAATATTCTACAAAAATATAAAATCGAAAAAGGGGAAACAACTGACCTTGAGAGCAAAAACATCGAAAAAGGGAAACATAACTCACCTTGAGAGCACCTTGGTACAATTATCAACACTCCAACCTGCTGTAAAGTAACGACCTTTTCGCAGGTTAGTGTCGCACCCCGCGCAGCGAGTAACCTGTTTCACAGCTGATGGGATGATTCTTTAGCGGAACATGGGCACTACCGCGAAACATGGGAATTTCGAAAAATGGGTACTACGAAAAATGTGAATTTCGAAAAATAGGTACTACGAAAATGGGCACTACGAAACATGGGCACTTTGTCGAATCTTCAGTTACTCAACCAAATCACATATACCGCGTACATTAAAAGAGCGAAATGAAGTTATCAATTAATATCCATTCTAGACCCTGATACTGATATCATCAATTCACCATTATAACACATGATAATGACGTAATCACCTTAAGTCCACTTCAGTTCCGTAGACAACGGGGAACTCTGATGACGTAATCAGATGAGAGTCATAGTTAGAAAGATCCGAGCACTCATCTGAAAGAGAAAAATGTTCATTTCACCGAATCTTAATCTGGATTTTTGTAAAGATTCTTAGTTTCTCATGATTCTTGAATTTCAATATAGCCTAAGAACGATTTGGAGATTTAGGTCTTAATGCCATTTAAAACGAAAATAAAGGCACGCGAAGAATTGATCCGCAATCATCACTATAATTATAAGGAAATCTTAATTTGAATCTTACATATACCAGTTATCAGTGTCATGATTTCCGTATCTTAGGGCCAAATCGCACGGGGACAAAAATCGTGGAAACTTTCATATCTCACCAAAATTCGGATTTTACCTATCGTGCGATTTCATTTTTTTAAGGCCACTTTTCGTGAGATCTGAAAACGTGGTGAGAAAAGTGGTGAAAAGTATCACCGGCCTCAGGAGAGGTGACAGTTTTCACCACAATCGGTGAAATCTTTGTGGTGAAATCAAAACTCCGTCCGTTTTCAATATCGGTGAGATTTGTCACCACTGATCACGTGCAGTGACGAAAAGATCACGCGCATGGTCACGTGATAGTGGTGGAAAGTTTCACGAAGGTACAAAAAACCAAAACGCACGGTAGCGGTGAGATGTAGCGTTACAACGCACGCAGTCATTGACCAATCAGCGCGCTGCATTCCAAGAGTGCGGGAAAAAGTAAATAGTGGGAAATACAAATAGCACCAATCTTTTAAAATGTGTTTCGTTCATATATCTTGCTGTGCCTTCTCATTTCTGTAGTGTTGCCACTCTGTATTTTGTTTCTTCTCCAGTATTTTCTATCCTATACAATTATGGCATTCCATTGAAGCATTGAAGGTTGTGTTAATTCCGACTGATTGATGTAGGAACTTTACTGTAACCAGGTATAAACATCCAGCAAAAATATGTGGCCAAGAATAGACAAAAGTCGAATCAAATAGCAGAGAAAACAGTGAACTGCAGTGAAAGCAGTGATAGCAGCAGCCCAAACTCTGTAAAAGCAATCATTTCGAGAAAGTTAAAATCATAATATGCAAGAAAGATATGTGATAAGGTACCAAACCAAAAACGAGAGAATGAAATACAATATCTTGAAATAGAGTGTGGAATTTGCATTTGATTTGTTTTGATCAGTTGCATTGCCATGTTCCCATGGTAACACATTCTTCGGAAATAGCAATAACTGAGAGTGAGTGAGAGCAATACGTCATTATCATTAGTAACAATGGTGTATTACTTTTTCTCACACACGGAGGAGCGGACGATAAATGTCGTTTGCAGTTTGGTACATTGTGCAATTACTTTCCCGTGAGAAATGTAAAATACCTTACAAGACAAAATAACATGGGACAATAATTCCGGGGATCGAAATTTTGGGGGTTCGAAAATATGGGGATTTTTCTCAAAAATCCCCAAATTTCGTACCCCAAATTAAATTAGGGGATTTTCGCCTTTTTTTCAAATTCGAAAAAATAAGGTAACTTTTGGGAATAAATCCGAACTTCCGAAAGGTCAATATCACTGAGAATTTCCAGTACAAGATCCCTTTTATCGAGTCGAGTGTAGAAGGTTTTATTTGGAATAACTGCATTTTAGATGTTTTGAACTCTTCTGCACTGATATACTTATTGAAATTTGTCTGGGAATTCCATATTTTATGCACTGTTAGTCAAATTACAAACCCGCAATTAACTAATTTGGGGGAAATAATTTTGGGGATCGAAATTTTGGGGGAACGAAAATATGGGGATTTTTTCGAAAAATCCCCAAATTTCGTACCTTTTAAATATGTCTCGTAAGGTAGGCACTTTAAGTCATTGACATACCATTACCATATTCAACCATAGTAATTACGTCATTCTCATTCGTCTATTATTACTGTGCTGCAAAAACAGAGTTTCACCAAATGTAAATTCGCTCATTAATTTTAGCCATTTCCTTTCATAATTTTTTATCTCTTTCCAAGTTCTGTTGTAACTGAGGCGTTTCACAAAGTGACATGCTACCAAGATTAATTCATTTTCTCCTTTGTTTGTTTTCCAATTATCGTTTGTACTTCCAAAATTGCTAGTGTTTCATCTCAACACATTTTCAGCCAATAATCTTTCGATTGCAAGACCTTTGAGATTGATCCATGCTTTGATTCGATTCGTTAAAAATTTTCGTCCTCTACATAGGCTTTGCCAGCCCCTTCGAGCCCTGTGTGCTACACGATTTATACTGTTTTGCAGTTGCAGTACATTTTGCTTTTTAATTCTGCGTATCGAATGATTGTATTGCTGTGTATAGTCATGATGATGATGTATTATTCGAAGTCACATTTCAAGATCGGACATTTTAAGATGGGACGGGAACTACCATGACCCTGCGTTGTTTTGCAAGCCAGCACCGACTTAGTGTTTCCATTTTGCGATGGTATTAGAAATTTGTTTCGAGCTTGACTGTTCACTGGCATGATGTATGCAGTTTTGAATTGACAGCTTGACTGAAAATGCTCGCTGGGCACTGTCTCGTACCATACTGCTGATTGGTCATCGATAGATACATTTTTATGCTCATGCCAGGCTGCTGACTAGTCACTGACTCCTACCAGACTGCTGACTGTACACTGGGTGCGTTCAGGGTGCTTGGGGTGCACACTGATTTGAAGGGTTTATTCAGGGTGCTGCACCTATTTCAGTAATACAGCGGCCTGTAGTCATAAACTCAGATGAGCTGTTTGATATTGGACCTGAGCGGGATTTGAACCCACAACGTCCTGAAGCTGAAGACATTTCGGATGCTCTGCCATTGAGCTATCAAACATGCCATTTTATCCGCCGTGCGTTTTGGCGAAAAATAATATATCCGTGATTCCGAGATCTAGGACGTGACAAATTACACGGATATTTTGTTACGCCGTGCGTTTTCGTGAAATATAGCAATTTTGGTGACAAATTACGTCGTGCGATTTGGTGCAATTTTGTTTCCGCGAAATGCATTGAAAAGCTGTCGCCGTACGTTTTGATCTTTTTTATACCGGCGTGAAATATTCCGCCGTGCGATCTCACGAAATTTGGACGTGATAACTGACCTGGGCACATTTTTTCACGATTTTTGTCCCCGTGCGATTTGGCCCTTAGAGAGCAAGTTTAAAACGTTAAATGACACGATTACGATAAACTTTAAAATCAGGAGCTTTCGACATTCGACAATCATGTGATTATCTTCGTCAGCGCATTTCGTGCTTTAAATAGACAATTGGTGACGTCACACCCCACATCACCTTGCCTGAAGTGCGAGGGGGTCAGACAACGCTTGACAAATATCACTTACCTAGCTGACAATGCACGCCCTCTGCGTTACTGTGACTCGTATCTCCAATACAAGTTATCGCTAGCGGCCCTTTCAGCGTGTACCTGAATAGAAATATTATATTGGAAATATTTTAATAATATTTAAAGCTTTGAAGGAGTGATTTTTTTTATTTCAAAATTTCAATTAAATAGAATTATCTTACAATATCATCTGGGATAATATCTGATAAAATATTATAAAATAATCCCCATAATTGAGGCTAAACCTGCAACACAGTATGAAACCGTAATAAGAGCAGGGCCTGACAAACCAACAATCAAAACATATGATAATTGATATGTTAATAATGATAAAAAGTAAAAACCAATTCTTAAGATCTCCAATTCTTATTCTTACTATTACCTTGGCTCACACTCAACCCTGACCAAGGTACCAAAGTCACCACTTACCTTGGCTCACACTCAACTCTGATCAAGGTACCAAAGTCACCACTTACCTTGGCTCACACTCAACCCTGACCAAGGTACCAAAGCCACCACTTACCTCGGCTCACACTCAACCCTGACCAAGGTACCAAAGCCACCACTTACCTCGGCTCACACTCAACCCTGACCAAGGTACCAAAGCCACCACTTACCTTGGCTCACACTCAACCTTGACCAAGGTACCAAAGCCACCACTTACCTTGGCTCACACTCAACCCTGACCAAGGTACCAAAGTCCACCACTTACCTCGGCTCACACTCAACCCTGACCAAGGTACCTGTCATATATCCCTCGTTCATAGTAGAACATATCACCGTTGAACTATTGAAGTAAGACTCTTAAAGTATATAATTACCATCATAAGACTTTGAGGATATATCACCGAATGAAGTAAGACTCTTAAAGTAAATAATCACTATCAT